>CP073649.1:20575000-21182500 GCA_018223645.1 Jasminum sambac
AAGCGATTTTATAAAATTTCTCAAATTTTCACAAATCAAAGAACGGCCATATGAATATAAATCATGAATTAATCTAAATTAATAGATTTAATGGGAATTAGTAAACTAACCTTTAGAAGTAGCCTTACACGAATCGAATCTGACAGAAGCTACTAAATTGGATCTAGTAGAAGCCACAGCTTTCCAGTACAATCCTCACAATTGACGGCAATGTGTAGACACTCCAAATACAGATCTAGAATTCCTAATTCTTTCTCTACATTGTTTTCAACTCATGAAAACATAGAGTTGGTTTCAACTCATGAAAACATGAGTTGGCTTACTATTATTGAGCTTACCTGAACTCAATATTAGGAGAGAAAAATTCGTTAGATCTGTCTCACAGAAGAAACGAATTTTCTACAACTGTAGAAGTGTTTCTTATCTAACAAGAGATCTCCTATTTATAGTTGTAGGACTTATCTAATCCTATTAGGATCCACCTTCTAGAATCCTCTAGAATGAAGAGTTAAATCCTACTATAACTCAACCTCAAATTAAATAATATCTATTAAATATTCTCAATATTTGTAGATATTATTAACTTTTATAATTATCTCATAATTAGAATAAATATAATTAATATCCCATATTCAATTATATTTACCTTTAAGCCATTAATAAATATAGAAACTATTTTCCATGTTTTATTAGGATTTATTAAACTGCATTTCAAGTCCATCATTTATTAGAAAGCCGTACCGGGGATCATGGACCCATAATTAGAAGCTCCAATAAATTGGAAAAAATAATTAAACTCTTTAATTAATTTTCCCAACTTATTAATTCCATTATTACTCTACTAAAAATATAGAATTGCACTCTTCTTAATTATAGAATATCGTACTCTACGTTTTTGAGCAGTCAATTGATATAATCACTACATATGGATTAATCCTCCATAGGCAATTTGTAATTGACCAAGGAATTTTCCGTTTACCTTGTCAATTACTTCTTATCTTCATTTGCCTTTAATTCACTGGTGAGTGGTACTAATTATAAATTAGTTGGGCCCAACACTCAGTTCCAGAATTAATAAATGAGGGAATCGTCTCTCTACTTCCCGCAGGAAGGAATGGATTTCATATCTGTGAATTATATTCCCAACCATTCATTTCAAATGCAAATCTAAAATGCTAGTGTTGTGAATGCTCGATTGCAAACGTAAACCAACAGATTAAGAAGCACATTGAAATAAATAGGAGTCTATATTCACCTCAGGATTAAGATCTATCCATATATGATCATTTTTATGATTTAATTTGGATTTCAGAAAAATAACGGAATTTAATGTGAAATATCAAATCAAATCGGTCCACGTCCTATGTAATCTCATTATATATAAATGCTCCCATCTAAATGTCTCCACTTTGACGGTCCGGATAAGACGGTCATATTCACAATGTTCATGGTCTGCATTAGTGATGCTTTAATTAAAGATCCCATACTTCAATTAATTTCATCACGGATTTAATTTAAGTTTATTATCCACAATTTCAATCCTCTTGTATATAACTCTTATATACTAAGATTGTACTTACAGTTAATAAATTAAGGATTTTATTCTATGATATTTATGACAATAAAATCGCATGCAATATGCTAATATGTTCAAAAATAAATGTCATATTTATTCATTTCTAAAACAAAGTAAAACTACAATACTTTAGGGACACTATTCCCAACAATCTCCCACTTGCCCTAAAGCATGTGGGGTATGTCACTAGCTTCTGTATTTAATATGTACTTCTCAAACACTTCGAGAGGCAGCGTCTCATGTCCTTCACCTATCGCGATGTCTTAGGACACTGCATTTTGGAGAAGACGACTCCAAATCAAGTTGGTAGGTAACTCTTCTTGAAATCTCGCATTCTATAATGCAATTGCATCTTATCAATATAAGAGGCTTTGAGACTATACCAATAGTTTGTCCTTGTGATCTCGAATTATTCGAATCAAAAGAATATGACTTACATCTCCCAAATCTTTCATTTGGAATCGATTGGCTAGCTTACCCTTTACAATGGATAACTATTCTATTCCATTCCCAATGAGTAGAATATCATCCATATAAAGCACCAAAAATACCATTTTACCATTTTTTATGTGCTTGTACACACAAGGCTCATCAAAACTTTGGTTAAATACCGTAAGATTCGATTTTCTCATCAAATCTATGGTTCCATGACCCAGAGGCTTACTTTAGTCTATAAATGAATCTAAAGAATTTGCAAACCCTTTGCCCATGGCTTTGGGTTATAAACCTTTCCGTTAATAATGAGATACAGATAGATTTAAGCATCACAACTGGGTCTAACCCTTGCCATTAGCTTCACTTTGAAAGTCTCCACTTTTCCATCTATTCTTCTCTTTTTCTTATAGATCCATTTGCATCCAATAGGTCTAATCTAATCAGGTGGATCTGCAAGTTCGTGGATAGAATTGGAGTATATAGACTCCACTTCTTGGTTTATAGCTTCAAGCCACCTCTTTCTACCAGAATGTTTCATTCCACTTTGGAATGACAATGGAACATCTTCCACCACATAAGAGATGACAACACTTGCCTTTTCTTCTTGATGACAATGGAGAGACGGTCCCACCACCCTCCCACTGCATCGATGCAGTTTAGGATTTTGATATGGCTCAATAGTATCATTCATGGTTTTTCCAACAACTCTCGTTGATCATGGAATGATCTCATCATTAAGTAACTCCTCGAGTACCACCTTACTCCAAGGCTCAAAGTTAGTTATATAATCATTTTCAAGAAAGATGACATTTGTCAATACAACTATCTTCTCTTCTTGATGATCGTAAAACCAACCACCTCTCGATACCCCAAAACGAGATTAATAGTGACAAGTAGTTCATCACACTCCTTACTGTATTAAGCAAAGTACGATTTCTCCTTTCAGCAACACCACTTTGCTGAGATGTACTAGGTGCTGTGAGTTGGTACAAAATACCATGCTCTACCAAATAATCTCTGAACTAGGTATCAATATACTTGCCACCTCGATCAGATCGAATGCATTACAAAGATTTGCCTAATTGCCTATTAGCTTTTGCATGAAATCCCGTGAACTTTCCAAAAGTCTTGGACTTCATTTGCGTAAGATAAACATATCCATATCTTGAGTAATCATCAACAACGATAATGAAATACTCATAACCATTCCAAGCTTGCATGGTCGTTGGATCACTTACATCACTATGTAAAGCTCTTAATGGTTCTTGGACCTATTTTTCTTTGCTAATAAAGATTTTTTAGCCATATTTCCTTGTAGACAAGATTAACGAACAAGAGGTGTGCTAACATTTAGCTCCTTTAAAGGACCATCCTTTACCAGCCTGTTTAATCTTTCCAAGGAAATATGGTCTAAACTTAGGTGTGAAAGATATGTACTATCATCTTGAGAGATCTTTTGCCTTTTAGGTTTGGGATGTACTACTTTAAATATTTGGACATTAAGCAATGGTTGGTCATTTGGTTTTAAGTGATAATGTCCATTTTTCAATATTGCAGAACAAATGTCACAACAAATTCTCAAGATAATAATCTCATTATTATTAAGAGAAGGTGAATAGATTTGTTCAGGCAAAGTTTGAAATAGAAATCAAATTTCTATGGAACATAAGAATTTTTAAAACCAAAATCCTATCATTAAATCTAAATTTAACGACTCCCACTGTTCTTGCCTAAATCATTGGTCCATTGCAAACTCTCGTCATGTAAGAATCCTCGGCAAGCTCTTCATAAGAACTGGGTAGCTGCAAAGAAGAACATACATGATTAGTAGCCCCCGAGTCAACTATCCATATAGAAGAATCAATAGCTACTAAACAATATTCTAGAACAAGTAAATCGTATTTACTTTTCCTTTTCTCCTTTAGGTCACCGAGATACTTGGGGCAGTTTCTCATCCAATGACCCTCAAAATCACAGTAGAAACACTTTCCATTAGGTTTTGCAATCTCAGCTTTCTTCTTACCTTTAGAACTCTTCATTTTGTTCATCTTAGCATTCGTGGCATTCTTAATGACCTCATGTTTAGATAGATTGGATTGCTGACTGAACATGATTTACAGAGAGTCCATCATCTCTGAAGCGTTGTTCATATTCCCATGCTTCAACCTAAGCACATCGTTCATACCGACGAACATGTAGGCCTTAGCCTTGTTGTTTGCCGGGACCCATTTTTCATAAACTTCCCTTACATTACGAGCAGCATTCAAAGCGGGTTCGGGAAGACATTCCTCTGTCAGCAAAAACTTGAGGTTCTCACAGATGATCGCAATGTTAATGCTACTGTTACTTTTCCACTTTACAAAGTTATCACCAGTCAATTTTTCATTAAATAAGGCAAGAACGGGACAAGTAGACATGATTGCTGAAATTAAAACAATATAGCGACATTTAATTAATCGAACAAATATAACAGAAATATAATGAAATTTAGGAATCATAAATATGATGCACGATGCACTTAATTATTCTACCAATTCCAAGGAAATTTAATCTCACATTTAACAAGCCGCCTTAGGGTCGGCCAAATTAAACGACGATTAAATCAAGACAATCTCAAAGAATAAATGAAACACTAAAATATCTCATATCTTCAATATCATCTATCATCAACCTTTTAGTTTTGGCCTAAGTGTATTTAAACAATTTAATTGCACCTTTATAAGTGTGATCCACTATTTCGGATTTTAAAATTTAATCCATAATCGCCGCCTTAGGGTAGGTAAATCAGAACCAAATTTAAAATCCTATCATTTCGGAAACTAAGCCTTGAATTTTGATTTAAATGAAAACGTTCCTTAGGGAGGACGTCCAACGTGTCACTAGGCACCATTTAAATCTCACGATACTTTGGTCGATAGTGGAGGCCACAAGATTTATTGTCATATATCCTTCACCCACTTATTATTTTATAATTAAAGTTTCTCAAACTTTTAATTATATAATTGAAGCATATTGAAATCCAATCAAACTGGACTAGAAGCTCCTTTTGGTTAAGGCGTGGGCACGTCCAACGTCCCAACACCTATTAAAGCATCTCATGATTTAATTGTTGAAATCCAATTCTAATTGGACTTACAATTTCAACGCTTAAAGATTAATTAAATAAGATCTCATCTTATTAATTTAATCTATGCGTTTAATTATAAGGATCCAATTGAATTGAGGCTTTTGTTTTTAAGTTCAAAATATATAAGTCCAATCTTATTGTCCTTTTAAATTTATATTTTGAAATTTCCTTAAGAGAAAATTTATGAATCTCTAAATTAAACTAACCAAGTTCAATCACATTGAACTCTTAATTTAATTATTTCCATAAATTCTTTCACATGATTAAAGTATTTGGGCATAGCATGTAAGAGTCCAATAGCCTCACTCTTCTTCTCCGCCAATGCATACCCGTACATCGAGCTAGTCCAAGAAATCACACTTTTCACCGAAATTGAGTTGAACATTTTCTGTGCATTTTCAGGCAGTCCACATTTTGCATAAAGATAAACTAGCGATGACTTAACGACATCATCACTCGAAAATGATGATACCACAAACTGAGCATGCACTTGCTGGCCTAGTTTCAAGGCACTTAAACTAGCACAAGCCTTAACAAGACTTGCGAAGATGAAGTGATCTGGTTTGAAGCCATCAAGCGAGAACATGGTGGAAAAGAGATTAAGGGTGTTTTGGAAAAGATTGGCTTGGTTGTGGGCACTGAAAATGGACGCCATGAGGCCAAGTCTCGTTCAGGCATTTTGTCGAACAGTTTGAGTGCGTCGTTTGGATAGCCACATTTTCCATACATGTCGATGAGAGTGTTTGGATAAAGGGTACCATGGCGGTGTAGGCCGGATTTGATTATTTGGGCATGGAGTTTCTTGCCTTGAATTGGCAGGTGGCGCTTCGCACAGTGTTGGAGTTGATGGAAGAGGGTAGCTTGAGGCATGCATCAGCATCACACAAGACGAATTCACCTATCGCTATCAGTCAATTGTTCCCCAGCTGACTCCTTTATAGTTTATAATATTTAATTTAATTTAATATTTATTTATTTATTAATCTTTGAAAATAAAGCATGCCATTTTGAAAACTGGTTAATTTCACGGCTGCGGCTAAATTGGCCATTGAAAATATTCATGCTCTCACATCGCTACACTACTATTATATTATATTTCCCAAAATTTGAATGATGCGTATTGTTGATTACAAACATGTGTCATATACAGTGATTAAGGTGATATAGTGGATATTTAATATATAACTAATGTGATTTCATCACCTAAAAATAAGTATTCGTTTCCAACTCCTAACACATCATATTTGAAAGATCAAGAAAAGTTATACTCCCTTGGTCCCATCAAAATAGACTCACTTGTTATTTCACACAGACTAAGAAAATTGCATGAAATATAATTTGAAAAGTAAAAAAGACACTCATTTTCCTAATGTACCCATATTCAATTAAAAACTACATTCAACAACCTTAATATTTTCAAGACAATTTGAGTAAGTAATACGAAAAGTTATTTTGCTAAATCACATTTATGACTAAGGGTATAATAGGAAAATAAAAAGGTAAATATATTATGATTATGGCAGTCGGGGTATAATTTGGAATATTTAAAAAAGAAAAATAGGTCTGTTTTTGAAGGACGGATGTATGATGAAAAACATTAAATCTACGCTTATTTTATAGTTTTAAACCCGTTTAATCAGTTTCATTTTACTTAAATATGCTTCGTTTCATTTGTTTTTAAGTAAGAACCAACATTGATGACATTAAAATCGATAGTGAAAGAAAAGAAATCGAATTGACGCATATTTGAAGAACTTTAGAGTAAGAATGAAATATTGAGGGTAGATTTTGACAAGTATAAAATTGGATTTTGGATTTTTCTATTTCACACAAAGTTATAGATCTCTGTCTAGTTTCAAACCCAATTTGAATCACCTCAATCGAATATCGTGATCAAAAGTTATTGTCAATATATTGAAGATTGCGTGTGCTTAAAATTTTCCACAGAAAAGAGAGTTACGGCCGTCGCCCCCCCCCCTCTCAAGGCACTTTTCCTAGTTTCGTTAGTACTCTAATTATGGTATTTTTTTGGGCTACTTTCTCCACACAAAATTGGGACTTTTTTAGGGCCTTTTGACAGGGAAAATGTGTTCCAAGCTAAGGTTTTCTATCAAACACTAAAGTTGGAAAATATTTTTCTTAATTTGATATTTTCCAAGAAAAAGAAAGTGAATCAAACACACCCTTAGAGTTGAGATATAGCATGTTGTATCTGCCCTTTTATATTTAGTTTTGCGGCATAGACCACAGAACCACCAATGTTTAAAAGCTCCAATGGATATAACATCATAGCATGATACAATGACAGTTTTCTTAAACCACAGTTTACACTTACTAATTCTATTACAATTCCCATAATAATAGTACAATAAAGCCTAAGGTAGTAATAATTTTCTAGGATTTGGAACAAGCACCAATCGATGTTCCATCTGCATAGTTACACCAAATTTCTCATTCATGTTTAGGTCTTTTGGATGATTACCATGTGGGAGAGACCAGTCAAAAAAATAGATCAACGAAGCAAGAATCAACGGAATAGACTTCGTAGCCATGGGAAGGCCAGGGCAGATCCTCCTTCCCGCGCTAAACGGTAAGAATCTAAAGTCGTTTCCTTTGAAATCCAAACTTGACGTAAGAAATCTCTCGGGTCTGAAATCAAGTGGCTCGTCCCATATAGATGGATCACGCCCAATAGCCCAAGTATTTACAACTACTTGAGCATCTTTTGGTACTGTGTAATTCATCACTTCACACGTTTCAATAGCGCGGTGAGGAAGCAAAAAAGGTGCTGGAGGATGCAACCTTAGTGTTTCCTTAATACATGCTTCCAGATAAGGTAGCTGCAATAAATGGGAATTTTTTGGGAAATTTTCACTGACTTCAGTATCAATCTCCTGAAGAACATTCCTCATGGCCTCGGGATTTTTCATTAGTTCGGCCATTGTCCACTCGACGGTCGAGGTAAATGTGCCTGTGCCAGCAATGAACAATTCCTGTCACACACCAGATGCACAAGGTGAAAGTAAAACCATGGAATAATGACATCAATTTGAACCGCTTCCTTTCAAACTTTTGTGTGAGTGTTATATATAGGTAAGGATGATATAGAGAACTCACCAAAAATAACTGATTTATCTGGTTGTTGGAAAAACCGTTATCAAGTAGTGTGTCCAAGAAATCTCTATGGGTCGAAGAATTGTTCCCTGATTTCCGCCGTTCTTCAATGACAGGTTCCCAGATGGCAAGAATTTTGGCCATAAGGAGAGCCGTTTTTCTGCGTATACCTTGAAGATCTAGCTTGGTGAGAAAGGGGTAGAAATCACATAAATTTGGAGCACCAATCAACTCCACTAGTGTCCTCATGATTCCTTTCATTCCAACATCTTCATTCATTTCCTCAAATCGGATGAAGTCTCTAGACATCAAAGAATTCCCCAAAATGTTAAACACACTTGCAAACACTGGCTCAGCAATTTTCAACTCTTCACCATCCTTAGACCCCACAAAATTTAGTAGGCCAATGATGCTCTTCTCTCGCAGTCCTACTTGAGACTCTAAAGCTTTGTTCGAGAAAAGCTCAGCTCGACATAACGTACGTAGCAACTTCCAATAGTCATTGCAATCTTCAGTCCATCCAAGCGACGTTTGGTTAAGTTCTTCCTTCGAAGCTGGGAAAGCCTTAGGAACGTGTCGGCCTGAAAAAATTCGGTCCTTCGACTTTAGGATTTCTATAGCAGCTTCTGGCGACGATCCAACAATCATATATTGAGTTCCTAGTTTTAGAGACATTAAAGGACCATAGATTGTGGCTAAGTTTGATAAACTAACATGAGGCATTGGTCCTATGTGTGGAATGTTTCCTAAAATTGGCCATTGATTAGGCCCTGGCGGTAATCTTGGGCTGTTATAGGATTTCAACTTCTTGATTGTTACAATAAAAAGTATCGGAAAAAGCACAACCAGAAGAAGAAAATAAGTATCATCAGTTTCAAGAAACTGATCCATGAGACTAGAAGCTTTCTGGGTGAGGTTGTGTTGATGGGGTTGGGGTGTGCCATTTCTTTCAGCAATTTAGGTGCATTTTATTCTGAGGTTAGGCTGGTGGTTCAAGGGTAAATATTTTTATTTAAAACTAAGTTGACTTTGAAGTCTTGTGTATTGTTCTCATTTGCCCTCGAATCAACTAAACTAAATAATGCAACAATAATGCAACAATACTTATTTCATATGTGGGGTCACATGTGTAGTAGTTTTAAATGTGTATTTGTTATCTTAAGATTTGTCTAATATTAAAAGTGGTCTATAAGGTTAATTTGGCTAATTGGATATTAAAATGATTATGGATTAATGTGCAGAACCCAATTCATATTTCTAAATTGATAATAAGCTAATTTAAAAATATTAAAAAATTGTTGCAGCACTAGCAACTCTTTATATAAATGGGTCATGGTTCCCAATTGTGTGTAAGTCTTATTTTCTCCCATCCCTATCAACAGAGAAAAATGTAAAGAACTACTCATAAATTGCCAAATCATAACCTGTTGTCTCAAATCTCTATTCAAATTGTGGTATCCTATATGCTTCCACTCGTGTTCTTCTTTTCTCTTTAAATCCAAATGGGTATTTGGAAATTAAGTTTGGATTTAAACTCCAACAAGTGGTATCAAAGCCGATCCATTCTTGATTCATGGAAGATGAATAAGGTTGAGAAATTATGGAATTTTATGTTCCAAAATTCGGGATTTCCCTTAATTTTGGAGAAATCGGTACTCATTAAGATTAATTGAGTCTAGTTTAGTTCACCACCCTCCTTTGGAAGGTGAATTCGGGCGTAAAAAAATTGAAAAATCTTGAATTTTTTCGTTTCATATTATTCTATTCATCGAGAGCTTTAATTTGAGTATAATGTTGATATATAATTTTTGAGTCCTTTTCTCCTACCTACTTAGGTGCGTACCCACACCGGAAAAAAAAATATTGTAGAACCCCCCACCATTAGAGGGTATGTATCATTCATCATACCAAACGTCAATATTATAGAAAAAATTTAAATTTTTTTAAAGAATGATGTGCGCACCACAGAAGAGGGCCACATCGACGTGTGTAGGTGATCAAATCCGTATAATTTTTATTGTTTTAAAAAGTTATTATTTTTAGCCATAAATTACTTATGTACCTGGAAAATAAATAAATTTTAAAACAATATAAATTACACAATTATGATCTAGTGCCCAATTGGGTACAGACTTATTGTGCTCACTTAACACATGTCATTTCAGAATTGGATATATGATATAATCACTTTGATATTATTCAATACACACCCAATGCTGCGATGACATGTATTAATTGGGTACAATAAGCCCGTACCCAATTGGGCACTTGATCATAATTGATAAATTACATATCAAAATTATATTGAAATTGAAGCTCTTGATGAATAAAATAATATGGAACAAAAAAAGGAGGGTGAATTCGGGGGCCAAAAAATTGAAAAATGTCAATTTTTTCATTTCATATTATTCTATTCATCGAGAGTTTTAATTTGAGTATAATGTTGATATATAATTTTTATTATTTTAAAAGTTACTTATTTTTAGCGATAAATTACTTGTGTTCCTATAGAAAAGATAAATTTTAAAACATTATAAATTATATATTAAAATTATACTCAAATTGAAACTCTTGATGAATAAAATAATATGAAATAAAGAAATTGAGATATTTCAATTTTTTCCCCCTGAATTCACCCTCCCAAAGGAGGGTAAGTGAACAAAATTGGATTGAGATTAATTTATTGATTTCCGTTGATTTGATTTGCAATTCGGTACGATTTTTGGGGGTAATCATTGCACTCCCCCGTTCTCCTACTCATTTTTACACATTTTTATAAATTTTTACACACAAATCTCGTGGGACCTACCTGTACTACACAAATCTCCACCATTCAATTCCACTTTTTCTCTCTTCTATATCACATCAAAACACATAAAAACGCATAAAAACACATACCCTAACACATCCATTAATATGTGTATTGATCGTTTGGGGTGTGATATTAATTACTGGAATAGTAATAAAATTCCATTCCTTCGCTCAAATCGTATAATATTTTTGGCCCAAAAATAGTGTTTAAACTTTGATCGGTGATCATGACGATCATGGTGTCGCCGAAATTCTTTTTGGAAATTCCTGGAACTCCTCATCGCCGTGTTGATTCTAGATCTGGTCCCGAATTTAAAAACGGGGGTCGATTCGACCCCGAAAATGCCATCGATGGTGCCATAATGACCATCGATGGTGCTTGAACGTTCCTGCAATATTTGATATTGAATTGGATTACTACTTTGACTTTTCAAAGAAATATTTTAGCAGGACTAGGGTTGCTTAACATGCGTTGCACGTTGTGTTTTTATTGTTTAGGCCTAGCGTATGATGTCACTTGCTTGTAATTTAATAGAAATTTTGAATCGGTAAACCATAAACGTGGTCCACTTGAAGAAGAAAGTGGTTGCAAATTGGCATTGATTTTGTATTTCTATGAATAAACTATAAGTGAAAGTAATATATAAGGTATATTTGATAAGTTAAATAAGCTAGCTGATAGTTTAGTCAGAAGCTTATAAGCTCTTACTAATTAAATAAGTTCCGTTTGGTTAGAAGAGCTTATTTGAAAAGATTTTTTTTATTAGTTTTTCAAATAAGTTTATGAGTTTTTTCGCTATTTTATTTCATTTTTTACCCCTACAATTTTTTAGAAATGTATTTTAAAAATATTCTTTTGTGTAATTTTTTATTTATGAGTCAGCTTATCAATTATTTTGCCAATTTTTTTTTATTTATATCAACTAGCTTATCAGTTATAAACTATAAGCCATAAGCTATCAGCTCTCAATTACTTTATCAGTTATAAGCTAATTTATCAAGTATAAGCTAACTTATCATCTAATTCGACAAAACATATCCACAGTGATCTAAGGTGATATAGTGGATATTTAAAATATAATTGATGTAATTTCATCACGTAAAAATACGTATTCGTTATTTCCAAATCTTAATACATTATATCCGAAAGATCAATAACATTTATACTCATTCCGTCCCACAAAGATAGACCCACTTGTTATTTCACATAGATTAAGAAATTGCATTTAATATAATTTGAAAAGTAAAAAACAACACTTATTTTCCTAATGTATACATATTCAATTAAAAGCTACATTCAACAACCTTAATATTTTCAAGACAATTTTAGTGAGGAATACGCAAATTATTTTGCTAAATCACATTGATTACTAAGGGTATAATAGGAGAAGAAAAACTATCGTTATGGTCGTTGGACTTTGGAACATTTAAAAAACGAAAATGAGTTTATCTTTGCCAGAGGAAGGGAGGATTATTTTCAAAACATATAATTTATAATTAATATAATTTCATCACGTACAAAAGAATATTGATCATTTTCAAATCCTAATACATCATATCTGATAAAAAGAAAACATATATATGAACAATGTGAAACTCGACATGAAGAATCCGGTTAGTAATTTTGTTTTATGATTTTTTATTTGTTATTTGGTATATATAATATTAATACATCAACTTTTTTTTTTCGAATATTTAGGACCACAAACATCAACCTTTTAAAAATAAAAATGACTCAAATATCAACGTTCGTCTAAGGCCCAAATATCTTAACCATTCTCAAGACTGGCCTTAAAAAATTTACCCCTTACCTCCCTGAACAAAATTTCTAGCTCTGCCACTGATTTCATGTTAAGTGCACATCTAAATTTATCTTCGAATTAAGTTCCTCTTTGAATTAGTACTTAAAAGATTAATTTTATTTAAAATATATTTTTAACTCCACGTGGCATAAAGTCATCCAGCATATTTTTTAACTAAATACCACACGGAATTTAGTATCAAATTTCAACAGGGTGACCGTGGGTGCAAGTATTATTATTATTATTATTTATTTATTTATTTATTTTTTAAAAGGAAACTGAATCTTTTATTATCAGAGAAATGTCAAAAGGTTTACAAAGCACAAGTAGACAAGACATCAACTAGGAAAAAAAAAAGAGAAAAAGCTATGAAAGCAACATCGACTTAGTTGCTACTCGATACAATGGTACAAAGGGAACTAAAAGGGTATAAACAAAACAAGAAATTATCGTAGAAGACTAGTTTTTTTTTTTTTTTTGCTTCACATTGCCCCCCAAAAGACTAGTTTAATGAAAATCAAATCTGCCCATTTTCATAGAAGTGCAATCAATGCTTCAAATAGATGCATAATTTTGCTCCAAATCCCTTTGGCAAACTTGCAATGGATGGGGACATGATCAATGGTTTCATTTTCCTTACTACACATGACACAAATGTTGGAATAGATTTCCTCCATAAACCCAAAATCTATCATGTTGGATCATCAAGAATATATATAAATTAAAATGGAAGCGCACCTGAATCAACCATGATTATTGCAATATTGGAATCCTGTGGTTTTGATCTTCCAAGTCGATCTTCCAAGTCAACAAGCAGCTCTTGATTTCTCTCTAATGATGGGGAGTCAGAAAAGAATGAACAATTACTTGTGACCCGGGGACCATAACCGTATATTTATATATACAACGGCATGTTAACCTAATTCTGCCCATCATAGAATCACACTAGTACACAAGTGACATTAGGTGACGCCCATTAGGTGGCGTTTTCATTGAGACTGCTAACATTGATGCTCGGATTTAAGTTAGGGTGGCGGTTATAGCAAAAATCCGCCACCCTAAACCAACGTTAAAAAAAAAAAATCTAAGAACATAGGGTGGCGGTTGTGTAAAACAACCGCCACCCTAAGTTGGTTTAGGGTGGCGGTTGTGTTAACAACCGCCACCCTAAACCAACGTAAAAAAAAAAAAAAAAAAAAAAATTAAGAACATAGGGTGGCGGTTGTGTAAACAACCGCCACCCTAAGCTCGTTTAGGGTGGCGGTTGTTAACACAACCGCCACGCTAAACCAACGTAAAAAAAAATAAAAATAAATTAGTACATAGGGTGGCGGTTGTGTAAAACAACAGCCACCCTAAACCAACATTAAAAAAAAAAAAATTTAGTACATAGGGTGGCGGTTGTAAGCTAACAACCGCCACCCTAAACGAACTTAGGGTGGCAGTTTTTTGCCACAACTGCCACCCTTTCCCTTTAAATATTCCACCAAATCACCAGATCTGGTATTCCCGCTTCTGAGTTTCTTCTTCTTTTGAAAATTTTTTGAAATTTCTTGAAATATTCACGGTTTGAAATCAAATTTAAGTGCAATTTCTTCACAAATTGGTGCCATAATTTAAGTAAGGTAAGCTTCTTTGATCTTTTGGTCATATCAATCTCGTTTATTTTCGTATAATAGTTAATATAATTTTTTTCGAGTTTTTGAGTATGCAAACTTTAAATGGCCATAACTTTTGCATACGATGTCCGTTTTCAGCCCACGAGTACATTCCGGAATCGTCGCGACGAGATATACGACAATCACCGCTATTGCCGTGATCCCATGTTTCAGGCCGATCTGAGGTCATCTAAGGCCTCAAAATGCAATGTTTAGCTTTTCAACTTATAATTTTGTGTTTTTGTTCTTAGATTGTTCATTTTGTTGTAATTGGATACGATTAGTTTTGAATAAAAATAATTTCGTGTGTTTTCCATCACTCATATCATAAAAAAAAGGTGGACTTTGGGTGGCGGTTTTGCACTAGAACTGCCACCCTAAGTGTTTTTTTTATTAAAAAAAAAAAAAACTTAGGGTGGCGGTTGTTGGACACAACCGCCACCCTAAGTCTTAGGGTGGCGGTTGTGTCCAACAATCGCCACCCTAAGTCCTTTTTTAACAACCGCCACCCTAAGTCTATTTTGGGTGCCGTTTTTTCAACCGCCACCCTTTTGACGACTTTGGGTGTCGCTGGTTTGGGTGGCGATCAAAAAAACGCCACCCTAAGTCTAAAACAACCGCCACCTAAGCTCATTTTTGTACTAGTGTTAGGAACCCTTAGGCCTAGTATCTACACATATAAAGCCCATACTTTAATTTGATGCACAAAAAGCCCAATATATCGGAACCTTATTAGATCATTTTAAACGGTCTTAACCAAATATGATAGCCTTCAATTTAATACACAATAATTTACACATATAAACCCACATGTTCGATTAAAACCTTACAACAAAAGGATGTGGAAATGCACAAAAAGTATCTTCTCAATTGTAATAAATTACATGTGTTTACCTTCCCTAAAGATACTAACCAAACAAAAACTTTCACTTTTGAAGGCACTGCACCCTTCCAAATGAATTTGAATTGGGGAAACAAAGAATTGCAAGAAGGTTGACCAAAGGCCATTGAAGAATGATTTGCACGAGAAAGAACCCGTGGGTGCAAGTATTCTAAACTCAAGTTCTCCAAGCATTTTCATTTAAATGTCGCATCTTTCGACTAAATCCCAAACAAGTATTCTCTTTCCAGTGCTGAATCTATAGTTTATGGGGCATGAGGCGAGGTTTTAAAAATAGGCCCCCGTAGATTCTTAAATATATAACATCACATGCTACGTAAAAATAGTTAGCGTAAAACAAAATATAACGTATTATCCGAAATATTTAAATTGTAACGAAACAATAATATACAAAAAAATTGTTCCAAGAGGTAACTACTATATAATCAAATAAAAATACAAAAATACTAATCAAAATTTTAACTATTTTTCAATTAATTCTCTATCTTTGTTTAGTTTCAATTATCATCTCACTTGCCTTTTAGTTTCTTTTACTTCATTCATAACAATAATAAATCTAATTCTTTTGTACTATTCAAGAAACAACTAGGGCCTTTAAAATATTCATTCTTTGTGACGGTGCAATTACTAGAAATTATAATTTTGAATTTTTTTATTCAGAACAAATAAATTTGATTTTTGCAATATATTGAATGATATATAGAAGAAACATATTTTAAAAAAATGAAAATAAGTTTCATACAATGTTAATGTTGGAAATAAACTTGATTTGACCTAAAATAAATAACTGGATTTAGACATTTAATAGATAGAATAAAAACACTCAAAAAAAAAAAAACAAAAAGAGTAGCCCTTTTTCACTATGGGATCGAGACAACTGCATCACTTGCCTCATAGCAATACCCTGTCTCTTCCGACTAGAGAGACGACACAAACTAGAACTATGTATATGGTATATAACAGTGTTCTAGAAAGTGTGAAGCGCGAAAAAAATGGGCCCCAAGTTTAGAGCATTACAAGTTTAAGTGCGCTAAGGCGACACCAAGCCGTTAACAAGCGTTTTTCAAATTTTTTAATTTTTTAAAAATTGTTTGTGGGGCTAAGCTACTAAATAATTAAAATAACAAATGCTAAATTAAAAAAATACATCTAAATTTATAAATATTATACTTACTTTATAATTTCAACAAACTTACAATATAATTTTAATATTCTTAAATGGAAAACGTCAAAAGATGGACAATTCTTACTTAATAGATTTATACGGATTGCATGCTGTTATCACAGTGCTTCTATGGTCAGATTGAGAATCCAAGATGTTAATAATTTTGAAATTAAATTGGGGTTATCAATCGCATATTTATGATGTGAAATGTATTCAATTTCTTTTGTTTTTATTTAATTTATTATTTTCTAGCTTTGAACTCGATTTAAGCTTAAAACGTAAAAACATAGGTATGGTAAAAATAAAAAATAAAAAATAAAAAGCGTGCCATGGGACGCCTAGGCGACGCTTAGTCGCCCCTAGGCATGCCTAGTCGATGCTTAGGAGCCATGTAGTCTCGCCTGGGCTGTCAAAATTTGCATTGACCTCTTTTTTCGAGCTTTTGGCCTAGGTGAAGCGCGCTTCATGCCTAGAGGCGTTTTTTAGAACACTGGTATGTAACAACCCAACACTGTTACTACCAATAGCAAATAGGAATATTACACAATGGGATAATTTTGCAAGAAAAATAGTAGCATTAAGATTACACATTTACTCATTGGATTAGAAGCCATATGGGGCAGTTTACTTGTACAAATTGTCTATCTCCTCTTTGAACTGAGATACAACCTTGTCTCTCTTGATTTTCATGGTTGGCGTCATTAAGCCACTATCGATCTTAAATTGATCCCATAATTGTTAAAAAGATGATGTTGATTCTTAAAATCGTGACCTAAATTTAACTTCAAGAACTTATACCGTGAAAGGCTCATTGACGACGAGGATTGGTCCAACTTGAAATGAGCACTCTGAAGTCCTTCATTAGAAGAAAAGAAAGAACAATAATGTGAAGGTTTTATGTTCCATCTTAAAATCCCAATTTAAGACTTCAATCTTTAGAGAACTTGAAACTACAAGAAATTAGTTCTGTTATGTTGAACTTCTATCAATTCACTAGCTTCAAATTGTTTGACACATGCTTAGTTAAACCATACATGCCACCACTTGTCTGTGTTCATTTTGAGTTTCTTCTATCTTAGCCAAAGTCCAACTTCAATATTAAGAACATATTTCAAATTATTATTCATTATTACCCCGACATCTTGTAGACCCCACAACTATTCAGTCCAAAAAAGTCAGTTTAAAGCAAATAGAAGTTTAGCCAGATGCTTGCTTAGTACAATTAAGATGTCGATCTCCTCGTGTAATGAACACACACTCTTCAAGCAATGTGAGTAAACAAAAACAAAAAACATAAAGTTCATGGGAAGAGCAACAAGATTCAAACTCCATGATGTCTATAATTTTATCCCAAGAGTTTCAAACACCATCGATGGTGTTTTAATTATGGAACGCTCGGGCCATTTTTATGGTCCGTTCGACCTCCGTTTTGAAATCCGAGACCAGATCTAAAATCAGCACTGCGAGAGTGAGTTTCAAGAATTTTTCAAATTTTTTCCGGCGACTCCGTAGTGGCCGTGACTTCCGGTCATAGTTTAACAATATTTTTGACCCAAAATATTGTCAAAACTTTGACCGGCGGTCACGGCCACCACGGAGTCGCCGGAAAAAATTTGGAAAATTCCTAGAACTCACTCTCGCCGTGCTGATTCTATATCTGGTCCCGAATTTCAAAACGGACGTCAAACGGGCCATCAAAATGGCCCGAGCGTTCCGTAAGATCCGGAACGCTCGATGGTACCGGAAAAGGCCTGAATTTTATCCAAGCCGTGGAACACTTTGCTCTGCATAGGGGATTGTTAACCAAATGTGGCACATGCTTGGAAAAGTCTGTATAAATAATCTGCACATTTTTTTATCTCAGTTTTGATCCACACACGTTTTCCTAAATCATATGTCCCGCACTTAATTATATCTAATCTCCCACCAACGAAACTCCTTTATAAACTACTTGTCGACATGCCAATAAATGTTTTAAATAGTTGTCGTAGGCAAATTAAAAATATGGTGTGTACTGTGCAGGTTGATAAAGACCTTGAGATTGATTGAGCAAACTCCACACGGATTCAGCAAAGCTAGTGACGGGAGATTTGTTCAATTGGAATGTATTCAATATTCAAAATGCTATCAAATATCCTTTTTTTTTTGGTTGTGTATTCACTTGCCATGTTCTCAACTCTTCGTGCAACAGTCTTGTCATAGTCTCTTACTAACTTCAGTGGCATCAGAGTCCACTTTAGACAACCTTTTAGCTTCTGACAGAATCTCTTCCTTGTTTGGGACAATTATAATCCCAAGACGTCGTTGATCCTACACATTGGATGCCATGTAACCCAATTTTAAATATCACATTCTTATCGCATACATAAATCTGGAGAGGTGGGCATTGTAAGGAATGATATAGGCATGCCTGGTCGAAATAAATCAAAATGTCACCTGGCCAGTGACAACAATCTGCTGAATAAGATTACATCTCATGGCAGCTTCTTCTATCTCTGCTGGCACAACATTTTCACCTATTTCACCTCATTAAACAATCAGTTACATGATGTTCCCATTAAGTTCTTGTTTGATAAAGCTTTTGTTTGCTAAAAAGCAGTGTTAAACTTTATTTATGGCCACACACATTTCTTTGGATCCACAACTTTTAGCATCATTGAGCAACCCTTACAGATGCATATTATAATAACCATTATGTTGAAACGACTATTGTGTCCTTCGAGCGTCCTTCAAGAACAATAACACCTGCAGCATTACGACTTCGTCTATAAAATGGTGAGGACAAGTCTAGCCAATATCACCCGTGTTCAGCCTGCCATTCTCGTCTAGTACTTGTTTTGTGGAGAGTGGATTCTAGATTGTCAATTTCAAAAGAAAACGTAAATAACATTGATACAGGAGCTACTGAACATAATTTAATACTGGTAACACTCATACCCATGTATCTGAGGCTGAATACTACAGATGGTGTTGTGGGGGGCCTGCAATATTTGATATTGAATTGGATTACTACTTTGACTTTTAAAAGAAATATTTTAGCCGGACTAGGGTTGCTTAACGTGCGTTGCACGTTGTGTTTTTATTGTTTAGGCGTAGCGTATGATGTCACTTGCTTGTAATTTAATAGAAATTTTGAATCGGTAAACCATAAACGTGGTCCATTTGAAGAAGAAAGTGGTTGCAAATTGGCGTTGATTTTGTATTTCTATGAATAAACTATAAGTGAAAGTAATATATAAGGTATATTTGATAAGTTAAATAAGCTAGCTGATAGTTTAGTCAGAAGCTTATAAGCTCTTACTAATTAAATAAGTTCTGTTTGGTTAGAAGAGTTTATTTGAAAAGATTTTTTTTATTAGTTTTTCAAATAAGTTTATGAGTTTTTTCGCTATTTTATTTCATTTTTTACCCCTACAATTTTTTAGAAATGTATTTTAAAAATATTCTTTTGTGTAATTTTTTATTTATGAGTCAGCTTATCAATTATTTTGCCAATTTTTTTTATTTATATCAACTAGCTTATCAGTTATAAACTATAAGCCATAAGCTATCAGCTCTCAATTACTTTATCACTTATAAGCTAATTTATCAAGTATAAGCTAACTTATCAGCTAATTCGACAAAACATATCCACAGTGATCTAAGGTGATATAGTGGATATTTAAAATATAATTGATGTAATTTCATCACGTAAAAATACGTATTCGTTATTTCCAAATCTTAATACATTATATCCGAAAGATCAATAACATTTATACTCATTCCGTCCCACAAAGATAGACCCACTTGTTATTTCACATAGATTAAGAAATTGCATTTAATATAATTTGAAAAGTAAAAAACAACACTTATTTTCCTAATGTATACATATTCAATTAAAAGCTACATTCAACAACCTTCATATTTTCAAGACAATTTTAGTGAGGAATACGCAAATTATTTTGCTAAATCACATTGATTACTAAGGGTATAATAGGAGAAGAAAAACTATCGTTATGGTCGTTGGACTTTGGAACATTTAAAAAACGAAAATGAGTTTATCTTTGTGAGAGGAAAGAAGGATTATTTTCAAAACATATAATTTATGATTAATATAATTTCATCACGTACAAAAGAATATTGATCATTTTCAAATCCTAATACATCATATCTGATAAAAACAAAAAATATATATGAACAATGTGAAACTCGACATGAAGAATCCGGTTAGTAATTTTGTTTTATGATTTTTTATTTGTTATTTGGTATATATAATATTAATACGTCAACTTTTTTTTTCGAATATTTAGGACCACAAACATCAAACTTTTAAAAATAAAAATGACTGAAATATCAACGTTCGTCTAGAGGCCCAAACATCTTAACCATTCTCAAGACTGGCCTTAAAAAATTTACCCCTTACCTCCCTGAACAAAATTTCTAGCTCTGCCACAGATTTCATGTTAAGTGCACATCTAAATTTATGTTCGAATTAAGTTCCTCTTTGAATTAGAACTTAAAAGTTTAATTTTATTTAAAATATCTTTTTAACTCTGCGTGGCATAAAGTCATCCAGCATAGTTTTTAACTAAATACCACACGGAATTTAGTATCAAATTTCAACAGGGTGACCGTGGGTGCAAGTATTATTATTATTATTATTATTATTATTATTATTATTATTATTATTATTATTTATTTTTTTTTAAGGAAACTGAATCTTTTATTATCAGAGAAATGTCAAAAGGTTTACAAAGCACAAGTAGACAAGACATCAACTAGGAAAAAAAAAGAGAAAAAGCTATGAAAGCAACATCGACTTAGTTGCTACTCGATACAATGGTACAAAGGGAACTAA
Organism: Jasminum sambac; assembly: GCA_018223645.1. Classification (NCBI taxonomy): domain Eukaryota; kingdom Viridiplantae; phylum Streptophyta; class Magnoliopsida; order Lamiales; family Oleaceae; genus Jasminum; species Jasminum sambac. The sequence continues at coordinate 20,596,427 of CP073649.1, forward strand.
AAGGGTATAAACAAAACAAGAAATTATCGTAGAAGACTAGTTTTTTTTTTTTTTTGCTTCACATTGCCCCCCAAAAGACTAGTTTAGTGAAAATCAAATTTGCCCATTTTCATAGAAGAGCAATCGATGCTTCAAATAGATGCATAATTTTGCTCCAAATCCCTATGGCAAACTTGCAATGGATGGGGACATGATCAATGGTTTCATTTTCCTTACTACACATGACACAAATGTTGGAATAGATTTCCTCCATAAACCCAAAATCTATCATGTTGGATCATCAAGAATATATATAAATTAAAACGGAAGCGCACCTGAATCAACCATGATTATTGCAATATTGGAATCCTGTGGTTTTGATCTTCCAAGTCGATCTTCCAAGTCAACAAGCAGCTCTTGATTTTTCTCTAATGATGGAGAGTCAGAAAAGAATGAACAATTACTTGTGACCCGAGGACCATAACCGTATATTTATATATACAACGGCATGTTAACCTAATTCTGCCCATCATAGAATTACACTAGTACACAAGTGACATTAGGTGACGCCCATTAGGTGGCGTTTTCATTGAAACCGCTAACATTGATGCTCGGATGATTTAGGTGGCGGTTATAGCAAAAATCCGCCACCCTAAACCAACGTTAAAAAAAATTTAAGAACATAGGGTGGCGGTTGTGTAAAACAACCGCCACCTAATTGAATTTAGAGTGGCGGTTGTGTTAACAACCGCCACCCTAAATCAACGTAAAAAAAAAAAAAAAAAAAAAAAAAAAAAAATTAAGAACATAGGGTGGCGGTTGTGGAACCTTAAGTTCGTTTAGGTGTATGATTGTGTTAACAACCGCCACCCTAAACCAACGTAAAAATTAGTACATAGGGTGGCGGTATGCTAAAAACAACCGCCACCCTCAACCAACATTAAAAAAAAAAAAAAATTTAGTACATAGGGTGGCGGTTGTAAGCTAACAACCGTCACCCTAAACGAACTTAGGGTAGTAGTTTTTTGCTACAATCGCCACCCTTTCCCTTTAAATATTCCACCAAATCACCAGATCTGTATTCCCGCTTCGAAGTTTCTCCTTCTTTTGAAAATTTTTCAAATTTCTTGAAATATTCACGGTTTGAAATCGATTTAAGTGCAATTTCTTCACAAATTGGTGCCATAATTTAAGTAAGGTAAGCTTCTTTGATCTTTTGGTCATATCAATCTCGTTTATTTTCAGATAATAGTTAATATAATTTTTTCGAGTTTTTGAGTATGCAAACTTTAAATGGCCATAACGTTTGCATACGATGTCCGCTTTCACCCACGAGTACATTCCTGAATCGTCGCGACGAGATCTACGACAGTCACCGCTATTGTCGTGATCCCATGTTTCAGGCCGATCTGAGGTCATCTAAGGCCTCAAAACGCAATGTTTAGCTTTTCATCTTATAATTTTGTGTTTTTGTTCTTAGATTGTTCATTTTGTTGTAATTGGATGCCATTAGTTTTGAATAAAAATAATTTCGTGTGTTTTCCATCACTCATATCATAAAAAAGGTGGACTTTGGGTGGCGGTTTTGCACTAGAACCGCCACCCTAAGTGTTTTAAAAAAAGAAAAAAAAAACTTAGGGTGGCGGTTGTACACAACCGCCACCCTAAGTCTTTTTTTTACAACCGCCACTCTAAGTCTATTTTGAGTGGCGTTTTTTCAACCACCACCCTTTTGACGACTTTGGGTGTCGCTGGTTTGGCTGGCGATAAAAAAAATGCCACCCTAAGTCTAAAACAACGGCCACCTAAGCTCATTTTTGTACTAGTGTTAGGAACCCTTAGGTCTAGTATCTACACATATAAAGCCCATACTTTAATTTGATGCACAAAAAGCCCAATATATCGGAACCTTATTAGATCATTTTAAACGGGCTTAACCAAATATGATAGCCTTCAATTTAATACATAATAATTTACACATATAAACCCACATGTTCGATTAAAACCTTACAACAAAAGGATGGGGAAATGCACAAAAAGTATCTTCTCAATTGTAATAAATTACAAGTGTTTACCTTCCCTAAAGATACTAACCAAACAAAAACTTTCACTTTTGAAGGCACCGCACCCTTCCAAATGAATTTGAATTGGGGAAACAAAGAATTGCAAGAAGGTTGACAAAGGCCATTGAAGAAAGATTTGCATGAGAAAGAACCCGTGGGTGCAAGTATTCTAAACTCAAGTTCTCCAAGCATTTTCATTTAAATGTCGCATCTTTCGACTAAATCCCAAACAAGTATTCTCTTTCCAGTGCTGAATCTGTAGTTTATGGGGCATGAGGCGAGGTTTTAAAAATAGGCCCCCGTAGATTCGTAAATATATAATATCACATACTACGTAAAAATAGTTAGCGTAAAACAAAATATAATGTATTATCCGAAATAGTTAAATTGTAACGAAACAATAATATACAAAAAAATTGTTCCAAGAGGTAACTACTATATAATCAAATAAAAATACAAAAATACTAATCAAAATTTTAACTATTTTTCATTCAATTCTCTATCTTTGTTTAGTTTCAATTATCATCTCACTTGCCTTTTAGTTTCTTTTACTTCATTCATAACAATAATAAATCTAATTTTTTTGCACTATTCAAGAAACAACTAGGGCCTTTAAAATATTCATAGGGATTGCATGCTCTTATCACAGTGCTTCTATGGTCAGATTGAGAATCCAAGATGTTTAAAATTTTGAAATTAAATTGGAGTTATCGATCGCATATTTATGATGTGAAATGTATTCAATTTCTTTTGTTTTTATTTAATTTATTATTTTCTAGCTTTGAACTCGATTTAAGCTTAAAACGTAAAAACGTAGGTATGGTAAAAATAAAAAATAAAAAGTAAAAAGCGTACCTAGGGACGCCTAGGCGACGCTTAGTCGCCCCTAGGCATGCCTAGTCGATGCTTAGGAGCCATGTAGTCTCGCCTGGGCTGTCAAAATTTGCATTGACCTCTTTTTTCAAGCTTTTGGCCTAGGTGAAGCGCGCTTCACGCCTAGAGGCGCTTTTTAGAAAACTGGTACGTAACAACCCAACACTATTACTACCAATAGCAAATAGGAATATTACACAATGGGATAAATTTGCAAGAAAAATAGTAGCATTGTAAGATTACACATTTACTCATTGGATTAGAAGCCATATGGGGCAGTTTACTTGTACAAATTGTCTATCTCCTCTTTGAACTGAGATACAACCTTGTCTCTCTTGATTTTCATGGTTGGCGTCATTAAGCCACTATCGATCTTAAATTGATCCCATAATTGTTAAAAAGATGATGTTGATTCTTAAAATCATGACCTAAATTTAACTTCGAGAACTTATACCGTGAAAGGCTCATTGACGACGAGGATTTGTCCAACTTGAAATGAGCACTCTGAAGTCCTTCATTGGAAGAAAAGAAAGAACAATAATGTGAAGGTTTTATGTTCCATCTTAAAATCCCAATTTCAGACTTCAATCTTTAGAGAACTTGAAACTAGAAGAAATTAGTTCTGTTCTGTTGAACTTCTATCTATTCACTAGCTTCAAATTGTTTGACACATGCTTAGTTAAACCATACGTGCCACCACTTGTCTGTGTTCATTTTGACTTTCTTCTATCTTAGCCAAAGTCCTACTTCAATATTAAGAACATATTTCAAATTATTATTCATTATTACCCCGACATCTTGTAGACCCCACAACTATTCAGTCCAAAAAAGTCAGTTTAAAGCAAATAGAAGTTTAGCCAGATGCTTGCTTAGTACAATTAAGATGTCGATCTCCTCGTGTAATGAACACACACTCTTCAAGCAATGTGAGTAAACAAAAACAAAAAACATAAAGTTCATGGGAAGAGCAACAAGATTCAAACTCCATGATGTCTATAATTTTATCCCAAGAGTTTCAAACACCATCGATGGTGTTTTAATTATGGAACGCTCGGGCCATTTTTATGGTCCGTTCGACCTCCGTTTTGAAATCCGAGACCAGATCTAAAATCAGCACTGCGAGAGTGAGTTTCAAGAATTTTTCAAATTTTTTCCGGCGACTCCGTAGTGGCCGTGACTGCCGGTCATAGTTTAACAATATTTTTGACCCAAAATATTGTCAAAACTTTGACCGCGGTCACGCCACCACGGAGTCGCCGAAAATTTGGAAAATTCCTAGAACTCACTCGCCGTACGATTCTATATCTGGTCCCAATTTCAAACGGACGTCAACGGGCCATCAAAATGGCCCGAGCGTTCCCGTAAGATCCTGAACGCCGATGGAAAATTTTAAAAGGCCTCGAATTTTATCCAAGCCGTGGAACACTTTGCTCGCATAGGGGATTGTTAACCAAATGTGGCACATGCTTGGAAAAGTCGTATAAATAATCTGCACATTTTTTATCTCGCTTTGATCCACACACGTTTTCCTAAATCATATGTCCCGCACTTAATTATATCTAATCTCCCACCAACGAAACTCCTTTATAAACTACTTGTCGACATGCCAATAAATGTTTTAAATAGTTGTCGAGGCAAATTAAAAATATGGTGTGTCTTGTGCAGGTTGATAAAGACCTTGAGATTGATTGAGCAAACTCCACACTGATTCAAAGAAAGCTAGTGACGGAGATTTGTTCAATTGGAATGTATTCAATATTCAAAATGCTATCAAATATCCTTTTTTTTTTGGTTGTGTATTCACTTGCCATGTTCTCAACTCTTCGCGGCAACGCCTTGTCATAGTCTCTTACTAACTTCGGTGGCATCGAGTCCACTTTAGACAACCTTTTAGCTTCTCGAGAATCTCTTCCTTGTTTGGGACAATTATAGCCCCAAGACGTCATTGATCCTACACATTGCCATGTAACCCAATTTTAAATGTCACATTCTTTATCACATATATAACCGAGAGGTGGGCATTGTAAGGAAAGATCTAGGCATGCCCGTCGAAATAAATCAAAATTTCACCTGGCCAATGACTACAATTTGTCAATAAGATTACATCTCAGGCGACTTCTTCTATCTCACTGGCTCAACATTTTCACCTATTTCACCTCATTAAACAGTCAGTTACATGATGTTCCCATTAAGTGCTTGTTTGATAAAGCTTTTGTTTGCTAAAAGACTGTGTCAAACTTTATTTATGACCACACACATTTCTTTGGATCCACAACTTTTAGCATCATTGAGCAACCCTTACAGATGCATATTATAATAACCATTATGTTGAAAGGACTATTGTGTCCTTCGAGCGTCCTTCAAGAACAATAACACCTGCAGCATTACGACTTCGTCTATAAAATGGTGAGGACAAGTCTAGCCAATATCACCCGTGTTCAGCCTGCCATTCTCGTCTAGTACTTGTTTTGTGGAGAGTGGATTCTAGATTGTCAATTTCAAAAGAAAACGTAAATAACATTGATACAGGAGCTACTAAACATAATTTAATACTGGTAACACTCATACCCATGTATCTGAGGCTGAATACTACAGATGGTGTTGGGGGGGGCCGGGAATAGAACGGAACAGAAAAGAAGAATCCAATGGCAGCAAAATGTTTAGTCACTACTTCCATAATTCACACCTTCCATTTGACAAAAAATAAGAGAAAGGTTGATTTGCATACCAAAACCTTGCCTGTGTCTCAAGTTCAAACCAATTTTCAATGTCTCCGACTTGTCAAGTAAGCTGAATGAACTCCTCAAAGAGCTGATCGAAGATATTTGAGTTGGAATGCACTATTTAATTTAAAGAAGTTTTCCATAAGTCCTCACATTCACACTGAATTCACTTCTTATATTCCAATATATGAATAATATTTCATAGATGGGAGGTGGCAAGACTTGAACCTAAGGCATATATAAGTTATGATACCATGTTGAACTAACAAATCCTAGAGTTTAAGCTCTTAGAGAGCGAGACATTTTGTTTATTTCACTTAAGCTTTTGGCAATTCAAATTTGAATGCATACGAATGAAACAATCTTCTGTTCTTGTGAATTAAGCAAAAAAAGCATCTCCAGGTATAATATCATAGAGAGATTTCAAGATTCATATTTGATACACATAGAGCAAGTTGCCACCGGGAGAAATTCCCCAAAGAGTCAGAGTAAAGGAAGAGTAGGATTGATGGGCTAGTCTCAATAAGAAATTTGAATTAATACAATAAGCATAACAAGAATCTATATTACATTTATTGATCTAAAAGATTGAGCAACAGGCATTCTGAAGGTCTTTGGCGAGAAGAGAGATTTTTAAATGTTACCTTGTAACAACCCTTCATCATTTGTGGACCCCAAGCTTTAACAATGCCCTTTGAACCATGATTAAGAACTTCGCCTGTTTCTGCATCTACAACCTCTATTTCTGTATATTTGATAGGATGTCCAATTGAGCCAAGAACCTTCAAACCATAAGTTACGAAACTTCAGGTAACACAATATACTAGAGAAATAGATTCAGTAGAAATGCATTCTGAATAATAAAAAATGAAACTGAAGAATTTAGATAGTGCAAACACGACAGATTGACCAGCTAAGACCAATTTAGTTGATACAAGTCCAATATAAACAGGAAATTGAGTAAAATTCATAAACATGTAAACTAAAATTTTTTCAAGCAATTATGCAATGGCCTCATCAACACCCCGATTTTAACAGGAATTTGAGTAAAATTCGTCGTACACGTGTAAACTAAAATTAGTTCACGCACTTATGCAATGGCCTCATGAAAACATCACATTGCCGTTTGAGATGTGAACTTGAAGCATCGGCAGTTACTTTTTCAAAGCCGATTAGAACGAAGAATTGCATTGGTAAGCCATTTTCACTAGATAAGCTTATATTTAATCAAAGGCAAAACTCTACATGGTCCTACTAAGATGGCGACAGGTTCCCATCAAAGGAGTTTCCCCATTGCCCATGGAAGTTTAAACTACTTAAATGGGGATGTCAAAGTATTTCAGAGATCAATATCTTCACATTAGATGGTCTTTTCATGGTGTTCCTCGCAAAGAAAATTCACTGCTTTTATGGAACAGAACTAGACCTTCATTGATTCTAAACTCATTATTGGACCGAAGGAAAAAATTCTTTGTTGACAAGTATGGTTATTACATTACGATTTGGTCGTCGAGTAGCAACCACAGGCGATGTTTCTGTTAGACCATATCCATTCTGAACTTTTATTTCAATAGCCTGCAGCATCAGATCAACCGAAAAGGAAGAATCAAATCCTTTCCTGCCACAGCTAACAAAGAATGAAAAAGTTTCTACCTCAAAAAACTTGTCCACATGGGAAGGCAAGCTACCTCCCCCGCTTATGCCAGCCTATAAAATGTCAGAGGAAATTACACATTAGTTGTTTGTGCCTAATAATTGTAGGAAAAGGGGAAAAAAACCACAGGAAGGTTCACGCTCATAGACACACGATTTAGGTAAAACAATAAAACCACGAACCTTTGAAATGCCAATATCGGAGTGAATTTTACTATAAAGAATTTTCTTTGCCAACATATGCAATGGCCACAATATTGCAGTGGTGATCCTTGCCCATAACCAGTCTACAACAGAAATAATGAAGGAATGCTGTTCCAGATTTCTGGTAAGGCATTTCCCCTAGAAAAAAGAGTAAGTTTTTAGTGAGGTGTAGAACATAAAGACGCAGTCTGAACAAAACTAAAATAAATCATAAAATCTTGATCATCCTAAAATGTGCGAGTTTTCGAATCTCTAGGTCGCTCTGTGTGGAGATATCTTGGGAGATGATCTCAGGTCAAATCCAATTAAAACTTTTAATAGTAAATATCTACTCCATGACGCTAAAACTGGCTTACAAATTCTATTTTCTTAATGCACTGGTGTGTACCAACATATCTTAATTACTCAGTTGCTTGTCGTGCAATTTAGTTTTAGAGCATAGACTAGAGTCTTTTAACAATTCACGTGGTGATGCCCTGAGTGATTTCCTACAATGATTGATTGCCTTGTGATTGTGATCCCGGTCTCCCCAAATGACCATCATCAATTACTCAGTCTTCGAGTAGTTCGCAAATACTGCAGACGAACATCAGTCATTCGAAGGAAACTCTACATGTTCTTTAAAAAATAGATGTTTTAAAATTCTTTTGTTAGAAGAAATGCCGGTTGAAGTACTATTTTAACAGGAAACAATCCATCAGAGACCAATATTTTCAGTGAAAGTGCCAGTGGTAAATACAATTGGATACATCTTATAACAAGAAATAGAAACAACATGCATACAATCATCAAGGCATTGCAGGCTATGATCAGCTAAACAGTTGAACGCACATTGAGGAAAAATGAAAAACTAGGATTAGGATTCAACCTCATAAACTCGTTTTGCATCCATGTATGTTAAACTGATCTGCAAGAATAGAAAGCCAAGTAATTTACGAACAGCAAAACTTGTACTAAATTGCTTCTGAATCCCCGTGCACACTATAATTGTATTAATTATTTATAAAAATGACAAAAATATAGCATTTTTAAAGGGAAAAAACTCAACCAGAAGTTTAAAAATGTAAAAATAAAATGAGGTGCATGCTTGAAAAAGAATAATGACGCTTCTACATCCTTTTGGAGGTAAACTTCCTTTCAAGCACGTGACGTTTATTGGTCAAAAGTTCTTATTAAAATAACCCTCTTCCACAACTAGCAAAACAAAGCTCAAAGTCTAATGCTTATGCACTTAACATATATGTTTAACGAATTACACAAAGGCAGATGAAAGTGAAAACCTCGCATACCGATTTACTGTAAAGAGTCTCATAAACTAATGGAGCATGTAAATAAGATAATTAGGTTGGTAGCGTTGCAAATCTTCTGCATGTGAAGAAATAAATTAATAAATCCTTTATTCTCCCAATCAAACAATAATTAACTCCTTTATACAAACTTTTCTTTTCGGTGAGGCCATGACTGCAAAACTAAAGGTACAGTATATAACACCTCCAAATCGAAGAGAGAAATGACGTACCTTTTGATTTTTATTGTTGTGTATACTTGCTCTGTTCCATGGGTAAATATGAAATACTCACAAGCACGTTCATATGCATGCCAAGGCGGAAAGCAGCTTAGAATCTGTCCCAGGCACAGCGGTACAATGTCCCATAGGTATGTAACCTAAGAAGCATATACATGGTCAGACAAATCGTCAGGTATAAAACTTAAATATTTTTTAGCAGATAAAACAGGCAGCAGCATAATCGTTATTCATTTTCCTCATGCAGGGGATTGGGTCTGAGGCAATCTGGTCATCTCAAAAAATCCATAGCTCAAGTTCTAAGCAAAGAACTACATGCTTCTCTTTGATGCCAGAGGAAAATAAAAGACTACTTCTCACAGATGGGAGAACATTTCATTAAATGATTCGAATGAAGTGGAAATTCCAAGAGCCATAGCTAACTCCATACCACTTCAGGAAAGAACTACATGCTTCTCTTTGATGCCAGAGGAAAATAAATGACCATGTCTCCCAGATCGAGAATATATATTACATTCAATGATTCAAATGAAGTGGAAATTCCAAGAGGCATGGCTAACTTCATACAGTCCTACCAAAAGCCTCAACTCGATTTCTCAAAAAATAAAAATAATAAAGGAGGAGGAGGAGGAAGATGCCCCAACTCGATTCCAAGCGCAGGAGGAGGAGGATGATGATGATGATGATAAATAAATAAATTATTAATTAAAAAACAAGAAATTGAACGTAGAAAAGAGCAGCAGAAGAAGAAATCCTGCGCTTAATCCACCAGAAATAATAGAAAATGATAAATAGCAAACCTGGTGCAGCAGACTCTTGTGTGTAAGCATGACACCTTTAGGATTCCCAGTGGTACCACTTGTATATACAAGTGTAGCAACATAAAACCGAAAGCGATTTGATATGATACAAGTGTATCAGATCTGATCTGATATAGAGGAAGCGATTTTATAAAATTTCTCAAATTTTCACAAATCAAAGAACGACCATATGAATATAAATCATGAATTAATCTAAATTAATAGATTTAATGGGAATTAGTAAACTAACCTTTAGAAGTAGCCTTACACGAATCGAATCTGACAGAAGCTACTAAATTGGATCTAGTAGAAGCCACAGCTTTCCAGTACAATCCTCACAATTGACGGCAGTGTGTAGACACTCCAAATACAGATCTAGAATTCCTAATTCTTTTTCTACATTGTTTTCAACTCATGAAAACATAGAGTTGGTTTCAACTCATGAAAACATGAGTTGGCTTACTATTATTGAGCTTACCTGAACTCAATATTAGGAGAGAAAAATTCGTTAGATCTGTCTCACAGAAGAAACGAATTTTCTACAACTGTAGAAGTGTTTCTTATCTAACAAGAGATCTCCTATTTATAGTTGTAGGACTTATCTAATCCTATTAGGATCCACCTGCTAGAATCTTCTAGAATGAAGAATTAAATCCTACTATAACTCAACCTCAAATTAAATAATATCTATTAAATATTCTCAATATTTGTAGATATTATTAACTTTTATAATTATCTCATAATTAGAATAAATATAATTAATATCCCATATTCAATTATATTTACCTTTAAGCCATTAACAAATATAGAAACTATTTTCCATGTTTTATTAGGATTTATTAAACTGCATTTCAAGTCCATCATTTATTAGAAAGCCGTACCGGGGATCATGGACCCATAATTAGAAGCTCCAATAAATTGGAAAAAATAATTAAACTCTTTAATTAATTTTCCCAACTTATTAATTCCATTATTACTCTACTAAAAATATAGAATTGCACTCTTCTTAATTATAGAATATCGTACTCTACGTTTTTGAGCAGTCAATTGATATAATCACTACATATGGATTAATCCTCCATAGGCAATTTGTAATTGACCAAGGAATTTTCCGTTTACCTTGTCAATTACTTCTTATCTTCATTTGCCTTTAATTCACTGGTGAGTGGTACTAATTATAAATTAGTTGGGCCCAACACTCAGTTCGAGAATTAATAAATGAGGGAATCGTCTCTCTACTTCCCGCAGGAAGGAATGGATTTCATATCTGTGAATTATATTCCCAACCATTCATTTCAAATGCAAATCTAAAATGCTAGTGTTGTGAATGCTCGATTGCAAACGTAAACCAACAGATTAAGAAGCACATTGAAATAAATAGGAGTCTATATTCACCTCAGATTGAGATCTATCCATATATGATCATTTTTATGATTTAATTTGGATTTGAAAAATAACTAATTTAATGTGAAATATCAAATCAAATCGGTCCACGTCCTATGTAATCTCATTATATATAAATGCTCCCATCTAAATGTCTCCACTTTGACGGTCCGGATAAGACGGTCATATTCACAATGTTCATGGTCTGCATTAGTGATGCTTTAATTAAAGATCCCATACTTCAATTAATTTCATCACGGATTTAATTTAAGTTTATTATCCACAATTTCAATCCTCTTGTATATAACTCTTATATACTAAGATTGTACTTACAGTTAATAAATTAAGGATTTTATTCTATGATATTTATGACAATAAAATCGCATGCAATATGCTAATATGTTCAAAAATAAATGTCATATTTATTCATTTCTAAAACAAAGTAAAACTACAATACTTTAGGGACACTATTCCCAACAATCTCCCACTTGCCCTAAAGCATGTGGGGTATGTCACTAGCTTCTGTATTTAATATGTACTTCTCAAACACTTCGAGAGGCAGCGTCTCATGTCCTTCACCTATCGCGATGTCTTAGGACACTGCATTTTGGAGAAGACGACTCCAAATCAAGTTGGTAGGTAACTCTTCTTGAAATCTCGCATTCTATAATGCAATTGCATCTTATCAATATAAGAGGCTTTGAGACTATACCAATAGTTTGTCATTGTGATCTCGAATTATTCGAATCAAAAGAATATGACTTACATCTCCCAAATCTTTCATTTGGAATCGATTGGCTAGCTTACCCTTTACAATGGATAACTATTCTATTCCATTCCCAATGAGTAGAATATCATCCATATAAAGCACCAAAAATACCATTTTACCATTTTTTATGTGCTTGTACACACAAGGCTCATCAAAACTTTGGTTAAATACCGTAAGATTCGATTTTCTCATCAAATCTATGGTTCCATGACCCAGAGGCTTACTTTAGTCTATAAATGAATCTAAAGAATTTGCAAACCCTTTGCCCATGGCTTTGGGTTATAAACCTTTCCGTTAATAATGAGATACAGATAGATTTAAGCATCACAACTGGGTCTAACCCTTGCCATTAGCTTCACTTTGAAAGTCTCCACTTTTCCATCTATTCTTCTCTTTTTCTTATAGATCCATTTGCATCCAATAGGTCTAATCTAATCAGGTGGATCTGCAAGTTCGTGGATAGAATTGGAGTATATAGACTCCACTTCTTGGTTTATAGCTTCAAGCCACCTCTTTCTATCAGAATGTTTCATTCCACTTTGGAATGACAATGGAACATCTTCCACCACATAAGAGACGACAACACTTGCCTTTTTTTCTTGATGACAATGGAGAGACGGTCCCACCACCCTTTCACTGCATCGATGCAGTTTAGGATTTTGATATGGCTCAATAGTATCATTCATGGTTTTTCCAACAACTCTCGTTGATCATGGAATGATCTCATCATTAAGTAACTCCTCGAGTACCACCTTACTCCAAGGCTCGAAGTTAGTTATATAATCATTTTCAAGAAAGATGACATTTGTCAATACAACTATCTTCTCTTCTTGATGATCGTAAAACCAACCACCTCTCAATACCCCAAAATGAGATTAATAGTGACAAGTAGTTCATCACACTCCTTATTGTATTAAGCAAAGTACGATTTCTCCTTTCAGCAACAACACTTTGCTGAGATGTACTAGGTGCTGTGAGTTGGTAAAAAAATACCATGATCTACCAAATAATCTCTGAACTAGGTATCAATATACTTGCCACCTCGATCAGATCGAATGCATTACAAAGATTTGCCTAATTGCCTATTAGCTTTTGCATGAAATCCCGTGAACTTTCCAAAAGTCTTGGACTTCATTTGTGTAAGATAAACATATCCATATCTTGAGTAATCATCAACAACGATAATGAAATACTCATAACCATTCCAAGCTTGCATGGTCGTTGGATCACTTACATCACTATGTAAAGCTCTTCATTGTTCTTGGACCTATTTTTCTTTGCTAATAAAGATTTTTTAGCCATATTTCCTTGTAGACAAGATTAACGAACAAGAGGTGTGCTAACATTTAGCTCCTTTAAAGGACCATCCTTTACCAGCCTGTTTAATCTTTCCAAGGAAATATGGTCTAAACTTAGGTGTGAAAGATATGTACTATCATCTTGAGAGATCTTTTCCTTTTTAGGTTTGGGATGTACTACTTTAAATATTTGGACATTAAGCAATGGTTGGTCATTTGGTTTTAAGTGATAATGTCCATTTTTCAATATTGCAGAACAAATATCACAGCAATTTCTCAAGATAATAATCTCATTATTATTAAGAGAAAGTGAATAGATTTGTTCATGCAAGTTTGAAATAGAAATCAAATTTCTATGGAATCTAAGAATTTTTAAAACCAAAATCCTATCATTAAATCTAAATTTAACGACTCCCACTGTTCTTGCCTAAATCACTGCTCCATTGCAAACTCTCATCATGTAAGAATCCTCAGCAAGCTCTTCATAAGAACTGGGTAGCTGCAAAGAAGAACATACATGATTAGTAGCCCCCGAGTCAACTATCCATATAGAAGAATCAATAGCTACTAAACAATATTCTAGAACAAGTAAATCGTATTTACTTTTCCTTTTCTCCTTTAGGTCACCGAGATACTTGGGGCAGTTTCTCATCCAATGACCCTCAAAATCACAGTAGAAACACTTTCCATTTGGTTTTGCAATCTCAGCTTTCTTCTTACCTTTAGAACTCTTCATTTTGTTCATCTTAGCATTCGTGGCATTCTTAATGACCTCATGTTTAGATAGACTGGATTGCTGACTGAACATGATTTACAGAGAGTCCATCATCTCTGAAGCGTTGTTCATATTCCCATGCTTCAACCTAAGCACATCGTTCATACCGACGAACATGTAGGCCTTAGCCTTGTTGTTTGCCGGGACCCATTTTTCATAAACTTCCCTTACATTACGAGCAGCATTCAAAGCGGGTTCGGGAAGACATTCCTCTGTCAGCAAAAACTTGAGGTTCTCACAGATGATCGCAATGTTAATGCTACTGTTACTTTTCCACTTTACAAAGTTATCACCAGTCAATTTTTCATTAAATAAGGCAAGAACGGGACAAGTAGACATGATTGCTGAAATTAAAACAATATAGCGACATTTAATAAATCGAACAAATATAACAGAAATATAATGAAATTTAGGAATCTAAATATGATGCACGATGCACTTAATTATCCTACCAATTCCAAGGAAATTTAATCTCACATTTAATAAGCCGCCTTAGGATCGGTCAAATTAAACGACGATTAAATCAAGACAATCTCAAATAATAAATGAAACACTAAAATATCTCATATCTTCAATATCATCTATCATCAACCTTTTAGTTTTGGCCTAAGTGTATTTAAACAATTTAATTGCACCTTTATAAGTGTGATCCACTATTTCGGATTTTAAAATTTAATCCATAATCGCCGCCTTAGGGTAGGTAAATCAGAACCAAATTTAAAATCCTATCATTTCGGAAACTAAGCCTTGAATTTTGATTTAAATGAAAACGTTCCTTAGGGAGGACGTCCAACGCGTCACTAGGCACCATTTAAATCTCACGATACTTTGGTCGATAGTGGAGGCCGTAAGATTTATTGTCATATATCCTTCACCCACTTATTATTTTATAATTAAAGTTTCTCAAACTTTTAATTATATAATTGAAGCATCTAATGATTTAATTATTGAAGTCCAATCCAACTGGACTAGAAGCTCCTTTTGGTTAAGGCGTGGTTACGTCCAACATCCCAACACCTATTAAAGCATCTCATGATTTAATTGTTGAAATCCAATCTAATTCTCTTAAAAGATCTAATTGGACTTACAATTTCAACGCTTAAAGATTAATTAAATAAGATCTCATCTTATTAATTTAATCTATGAGTTTAATTATAAGGATCCAATTGAATTGAGGCTTTTGTTTTTAAGTTCAAAATATATAAGTCCAATCTTATTGTCCTTTTAAATTTATATTTTGAAATTTCCTTAAGAGAAAATTTATGAATCTCTAAATTAAACTAACCAAGTTCAATCACATTGAACTCTTAATTTAATTATTTCCATAAATTCTTTCACATCATTAAAGTATTTGGGCATATCATGTAAGAGTCCAATAGCCTCACTCTTCTTCTCCGCCAATGCATACCCGTACATCAAGCTAGTCCAAGAAATCACACTTTTCACCGAAATTGAGTTGAACATTTTCTGTGCATTCTCAGGCAGTCCACATTTTGCATAAAGATAAACTAACGATGACTAAACGACATCATCACTCGAAAATGATGATACCACAAACTGAGCATGCACTTGCTGGCCTAGTTTCAAGGCACTCAAACTAGCACAAGCGCGGCCTAACAAGACTTGCGAAGATGAAGTGATCTGGTTTGAAGCCGTCAAGCGAGAACATGGTGGAAAAGAGATTAAGGGTGTTTTGGAAAAGATTGGCTTGGTTGTGGGCAGTGAAAATGGACGCCCATGAGGCCAAGTCTCGTTCAGGCATTTTGTCGAACAGTTTGAGTGCATCGTTTGGATAGCCACATTTTCCATACATGTCGATGAGAGTGTTTGGATAAAGGGTACCATGGCGGTGTAGGCCGGATTTGATTATTTGGGCATGGAGTTTCTTGCCTTGAATTGGCAGGTGGCGCTTCGCACAGTGTTGGAGTTGATGGAAGAGGGTAGCTTGAGGCATGCATCAGCATCACACAAGACGAATTCACCTATCGCTATCAGTCAATTGTTCCCCAGCTTACTCCTTTATAGTTTATAATATTTAATTTAATTTAATATTTATTTATTTATTAATCTTTGAAAATAAAGCATGCCATTTTGAAAACTGGTTAATTTCACGGCTGCGGCTAAATTGGCCATTGAAAATAGGCGCAATAGCATGAATAGCAAAAATCAGGATTTTAATAGCATGAAAATCAGAAAAAATTCTATTTAGCAAAAATAGCAGATTTTAAAGATTGTCGTGACTGAAATGTCCTTGAGCCTGTACATTTTCTCCCTCCCGCTCCATCGCCTTCTTTTCTTTTCCGGCGATATTCTAGGGCGAAAATGGCAATTCCGATTACCTTCTCCAGCGAACTCTAGTAATCTTTTCCGGCCAAACTTTCAACTTTCCGATCATCCATATCATTTTCAACCAACCAAACTCTCCACTTAAAATCATTTCTCCTCCACTTCTCCATCCACAAATCCAGATTAAAATGGTTCGGATGAAAAGACAAATGGTTTCAAAATAAGCACAAATCCATAATAATAGGAACAAGTTCAGATTTATATTCAAATAAAAAAAGAGAGAACAAATATAGATTTTAATGGTCCAGATTATAAAATTCGAACCTCAATACGACGGCAATCGAAAATAATATATACAGATCCAACTGAAATTCTTAAACAATGTCCAAAACCACAACAAATCCAGGTGAAATTCTTAAAGAATGCCCTCTAACCAGACGAACCCATTTGCTGATAGATTTCGCTGGTGAAATCTCTGGTGTTGGAGAACCTGAATCGATCTAGTGCGCATTTTATCTCCGAAGAATGCGAATGGATCTGGATCTAAAGGTCTGAACCTTTGTGTTTGCTTCTATTTTCATGAAGAGGTATTTTTCTTGTCTCCTGCGGTGGCTCATCATCAAAGGAGTTAATCTGCTTCTAGCCCCTTTCCTACTTCATCTCTTTGATCTATACACAGAACCAACAAGATCTCCGGTTTTCCATTGCTCGAGAACCATAGTGGGGGCGTGGGAAGGGGAGGCGGGGTCAACGGTGGTGGGGTGTAAGGGTTAGAAATTAGAATACGTGTGTTGAGAGTTGTGGGGTTGGGGGTGTTCTTGTCTAGCACTTAAAATTCTGCTAATCTTGCTAATATAACTTTGGGATGACATACTAGTATTTAACAAGTTATTTGTTGTTATCCATGCTATTTTCTCTTGAAAATATTCATGCTCTCACATCACTATTATTATATTTCCCAAAATTTGAATGATGCGTATTGTTAATTACAAACATGTGTCATATACAGTGATTAAGGTGATATAGTGGATATTTAATATATAACTAATGTGATTTCATCACCTAAAAATAAGTATTCATTTCCAACTCCTAACACATCATATTTGAAAGATCAAGAAAAGTTATACTCCCTTGGTCCCATCAAAATAGACTCACTTGTTATTTCACACAGACTAAGAAAATTGCATGAAATATAATTTGAAAAGTAAAAAAGACACTTATTTTCCTAATGTACCCATATTCAATTAAAAACTACATTCGACAACCTTAATATTTTCAAGACAATTTTAGTAAGTAATACGAAAACTTATTTTGCTAAATCACATTTATTACTAAGGGTATAATAGGAAAATAAAAAAGTAAATATATTATGATTATGGCAGTCGGGGTATAATTTGGAATATTTAAAAAAGAAAAATAGGTCTGTCTTTGTAGGACGGATGTATGATGAAAAGCATTAAATCTATGCTTATTTTATAGTTTTAAACCCGTTTAATCAGTTTCATTTTACTTAAATATGCTTCATTTCATTTGTTTTTAAGTAAAAACCACCATTGATGACATGAGAATCAATAGTGAAAGAAAAGAAATCGAATTGACGCATATTTGAAAAACTTTAGAGTAAGAATGAAAAATAATGAAATATTGAGGGTAGATTTTGACAAGTATAAAATTGGATTTTGGATTTTTCTATTTCACACAAAGTTATAGATCTCTGTCTAGTTTCAAACCTTATTTGAATCACCTCAATCAAATATTGTGATCAAAAGTTATTGTCAATATATTGAAGATTGCGTGTGCTGAAAATTTTCCACAGAAAAGAGAGTTACGGCCATAGTCCCCCTCAAGGCAGTTTTCCTAGTTTCATTAGTACTCTAATTATGGTATTTTTTTGGGCTACTTTCTCCACACAAAATTGGGACTTTTTTAGGGCCTTTTGACAGGGAAAATGTGTTCCAAGCTAAGGTTTTCTATCAAACACTAAAGTTGGAAAATATTTTTCTTAATTTGATATTTTCCAAGAAAAAAAAAAGTGAATCAAACACACCCTTAGAGTTTAGATATAGCGTGTTGTATCCGCTTTATATTTTGTTTTGCGGTATAGACCACGGAACCACCAATGCTTAAAAGCTCCAATAGATATAACATCATGGCATGATACAATGACAGTTTTCTCAAACCACAATTTGCACTTACTAATTCTACTACAATTCCCATAATAATAGTACAATAAAGCCTAAGGTAGTAATAATTTTCTAGGATTTGGAACAAGCACCAATCGATGTTCCATCTGCATAGTTACACCAAATTTCTCATTCATGTTTAGCTCTTTTGGATGATTGCCATGTGGGAGAGACCAGTCAAAAAAATAGATCAACGATGCAAGAATCAGCGAAATAGCCTTTGTAGCCATGGGAAGGCCGGGGCAGATCCTCCTTCCCGCGCTAAACGGTAAGAATCTAAAGTCGTTTCCTTTGAAATCCAAAGTTGACGTAAGAAATCTCTCGGGTCTGAAATCAAGTGGCTCGTCCCATATAGATGGATCACGCCCAATAGCCCAAGTATTTACAACTACTTGAGCATCTTTTGGTACTGTGTAATTCATCACTTCACACGTTTCAATAGCGCGGTGAGGAAGCAAAAAAGGTGCTGGAGGATGCAACCTTAGTGTTTCCTTAATACACGCTTCCAGATAAGGTAGCTGCAATAAATGGGAATTTTTTAGGAAATTTTCACTGACTTTAGTATCAATCTCCTGAAGAACATTCCTCATGGCCTCGGGATTTTTCATTAGTTCGGCCATTGTCCACTCGACGGTCGAGGTAGATGTGTCTGTGCCAGCAACGAACAATTCCTGTCACATACCAGATGTATAAGGTGAAAGTAAAACCATGCAATAATGACATCAATTTGAACCGCTTCATCTAAAACCTTTGTGTGCGTGTTATATACAGGTAATGATGATATAGAGAACTCACCAAAAATAACTGATTTATCTGATTGTTGGAAAAGCCGTTATCGAGTAGTGTGTCCAAGAAATCTCTATGGGTCGAAGAATTGTTCCCCGATTTCCGTCGTTCTTCAATGACAGGTTCCCAGATGGCAAGAATTTTGGCCATAAGGAGAGCCGCTTTTCTGCGTATACCTTGAAGATCTAGCTTGGTGAGAAAGGGGTAGAAATCACATAAATTTGGAGCACCAATCAACTCCACTAGTGTCCTCATGATTCCTTTCATTCCACCATCTTCATCCATTTCCTCAAATCGGATGAAGTCTCTAGACATCAAAGAATTCCCCAAAATGTTAAACACACTTGCAAACACTGGCTCAGCAATTTTCAACTCTTCACCATCCTTAGACCCCACAAAATTTAGTAGGCCAATGATGCTCTTCTCTCGCAGTCCTACTTGAGACTCTAAAGCTTTGTTCGAGAAAAGCTCAGCTCGACATAACGTACGTAACAACTTCCAATAATCATTGCAATCTTCAGTCCATCCAAGCGATGTTTGGTTAAGTTCTTCCTTCGAACCTGGGAAAGACTTAGGAACGTGTCGGCCTGAAAAAATCCGATCCTTCGACTTTAGGATTTCTATAGCAGCTTCTGGCGACGATCCAACAATCATATATTGAGTTCCTAGTTTTAGAGACATTAAAGGACCATAGATTGTGGCTAAGTTTGATAAACTAACATGAGGCATTGGTCCTATGTGTGGAATGTTTCCTAAAATTGGCCATTGATTAGGCCCTGGCGGTAATCTTGGGCTGTTATAGGATTTCAACTTCTTGATTGTTACAATAAAAAGTATTGGAAAAAGCACAAGTAGAAGAAGAAAATAAGTATCATCAGTTTCAAGAAACTGATCCATGAAACTAGAAACTTTCTGGGTGAGGTTGTGTGTGTTGGTGGGGTTGGGGAGTGCCATTTCTCTCAGCAATTTAGGTGCATTTTATTCTGAGGTGGGCGTGGGGGTGGTGGTTCAAGGGTAGATATTTTTATTTAAAACTAAGTTGACTTTGAAGCCTTGTGTATTGTTCTTATTTGCCCGCCAGTCAACTAAACTAAATAATGCAACAATAATGCAACGATAGGTGTTGGAATAATTATTTAATATGTAGCGTCCACATACATAGTATTTTTAAATGTGTACCGTCTATCTTAAGACTTCGCTAATATTAAAAGTTGCTTATAAGGTTAATTTGGCTAACTGGGTATTAAAATGATCATGAATTTATTGTGAGCCAATTTAAAAATATTAAAAAATAGTTGCAACACTAGCAGCTCTTTATATAAAAGGGTCACGGTTCCCAATTGTGTGTAAGTCTTATTTTCTCCGCATCCCTATCAACAGAGAAAACCCTAAAGAACTACTCATAAATTGCTAAATCATAACTTGTAGTCTCAAATCTCTATTCAAATTATGGTATCCTATATGCTTCCACTCTCGTGTTCTTCTTTTCTTTTTAAATCAAGATGGGTATTCGGAAATTAAGTTTCGATTTAAACTCCAACAAGTGGTATCAGAGCCGATCCATTCTTGATTCATGGAAGATGAATAAGGTTGAGAAATTATGGAATTTTATGTTCCAAAATTTGGGATTTCCCTTAATTTTGGAGAAATCGATACTCATGCAGATTAATTGAGGCTAGTTTAGTTCACCACCCTCCTTTGGAAGGGTGAATTCAGGGGCAAAAAAATTGAAAAATCTCAAATTTTTTGTTTCATATTATTCTATTCATTGAGAGCTTTAATTTGAGTATAATTTTGATATATAATTTTTGAGTCTTTTTCTCCGACCTACGTGGGTGTGCCGGAAAAAAATATTGTGGACCCCCCCAACCATCAGAAGGTATGAACCTTCATCAGACCCAACATGAATATTATAGAAAAAAATTAATTTTTTTTAAGAATGATGTGGCACTATCACAGAGAGCCACATCGGCGTGGGTAGGTGATCAAATCAGTATAATTTTTATTGTTTTAAAAAGTTACTTATTTTTAGTGATAAATTACTTATGTAGCTGTAAAATAAATAAATTTTAAAATAATATAAATTACATATCAAAATTATACTGAAATTGAAGCTCTTAATGAATAAAATAATATGGAACAAAAAAAAAGAGGGTGAATTCGTCGGGCCAAAAAATTGAAAAATGTCAATTTTTTTCGTTTCATATTATTCTATCCATCGAGAGCTTTAATTTGAGTATAATGTTGATATATAATTTTTTTAAAAAAGTTACTTATTTTTAGCGATAAATTACTTATGTTTCTATAAAATAAATAAATTTTAAAATAGTATAAATTACATATCAAAATTATACTCAAATTGAAGCTCTTGATGAATAAAATAATATGAAACAAAAAATTTTGAGATATTTCAATTGTTTTGCCCTTGAATTCACCCTCCCAAAGGAGGGTAAGTGAACAAAATTGGACTGAGATTAATTATTAATTTTCGTTGATTTGATTTGCAATCCCGTATGAATTTTGGGGTAACCATTGCACTCTAATATCTGTATTGATCCTTTGGGGTGTGATATTAACGCTGGCGTTCAATTGCCCACGGTGCGCAAAATAAGTCAAAACCTACACTGATGTGGCACCATTTCGTGGTGTCACGTCATCGAAATTTTTTTTTTAATTTAAATTTTTTTGGTATTTACGTTAGGTTAGATAAATAATACATAACTGTCCCCTAATGATGGGGATCCCACAAGTTCCTACGAATTTTTTTCCCAAAGTATGAGCACCATAAGATGCTCACTGTGGGGAGGAGAGCATAACTCGTGATATTAATTACTGGAATAGTAATAAAATTCCAATCCTTCGCTTAAACCGTATACAATGTTTGATATTGAATTGGATTACTACTTTGACTTTTCAAAGAAATATTTTGGCATGACTAAGATTGCTTAATGTGCGTTGCACGTTGTGTTTTTATTGTTTAGGCCTAGCGTCTGATCGCTTGCTTGTATTATAATAGAAATTTTGAATCGGTAAACCATAAATGTGGTCCATTTGAAGAAGAAAGTGGTTGCAAATTGGTGCTGATTTTGTATTTCTATGAATGAACTATAAGTGAAAGTAATGAGGAATGATAAGGTGACAACGATGGCACCTTAGTTACGGTGCCATCGTTGGCATTTTCGGACCCGATCTGATGTCCGTTTTGAAATCCGGGGATCAGATCTAGAATCAGCACGACGAGGGGGAGCTCCAGCAATTTTGAAAATTTTCCGGCGACACCGTGGCGGCCCATAGCGGCCGGTCAAAGTTTTGGTCAGATTTTGGTCAAATTTTAGGCCAAAACTTTGACCGGCCACCACGGGCCGCCACGGTTTCGCCAGAAAATTTTCAAAATTGCTGGAGCTCCCCCTCGTCGTGCTGATTCCAGATCTGATCCCGAATTTCAAAT
The DNA here is from genome assembly GCA_018223645.1 of Jasminum sambac. Taxonomy (NCBI): domain Eukaryota; kingdom Viridiplantae; phylum Streptophyta; class Magnoliopsida; order Lamiales; family Oleaceae; genus Jasminum; species Jasminum sambac. Next base: position 20,619,175 of record CP073649.1, read on the forward strand.
CGGACATCGAATCGGACCCCAAAATGCTATTGGTGGCACCATAACTAAAGTGTCACCGATGACACTTGAGCATTGCTGGTGAAAGTAATATATAGGATATGTTTGGTAAGCTAAATAAGCTACATTATACCTTATTCAGGAGCTTATAAACTCCTACTAATTAAATAAGTTTTGTTTGGTTGGAGGAGCTCATTTGAAAAATTCGAGCTTATTTGAAAAGCATTTTTATTAGTTTTTCAAATAAGCTCATGAGCTTTTCGCTTTTTATTCAATATTTTACCCTTAAAATTTTTTAGAAATATATTTTAAACATATTTTTTGTGTAATTTTCTATTTATGAGTCAACTTATCAGTTATTTTGCGAACGTTTTTATTTATATCAACGAGTTTATCAGTTATAAGTTATAAACTATAAGCTATCAACTCTCTATTAGCTTATCAGCTATAAACTAGCTTATCAATTATAAATTAGCTTATTAGCTAATTCTACCAAACATACTCATAGTGATCTAAGGTGATATAGTGGATATATATTTAATATATAATTAATGTAATTTCATCACGTAAAAATAAGTATTCGTTATTTCCAAATTCTAATATATTATACCAGAAAGATCAATAAAATTTATACTCATTCCGTCTCATAAAGATAGATCCACTTGTTATTTCACACGGATTAAGAAATTTCATTTAATATAATTTGAAAAGTAAAAAACGACACTTATTTTCCTAATGTACACATATTCAATTAAAAAAAACTACATTCAACAACCTTAATATTTTCAAGACAATTTTAGTGAGGAATTCGCAAACTTATTTTGCTAAATCACATTGATTACTAAGGGTATAATGGAAAAAGAAAAAAGTAAATATACTATCGTTATGGTCGTTGGACTTTGGAACATTTAAAAAAGAAAAATGAGTTTATCTTTGTCGGAGGGAAGGAGGATTATTTTCAAAACATATAATTTATAATTAATATAATTTCATCACGTAAAAAAGAAAATTGATCATTTTCAATTTCTAATACATCATAACCGATAAAAAGAAAACATATATATATGACCAATGTGAAACTTGACATGAAGAATTTGGTTAGTAAGTTTTTTTATGATTTTTTATTTGTTATTTGTTATATATAATATTAATACATCAACTTTTTTCGAATATTTAGGACTACAAACATCGAACTTGTAAAAATAAAAATGACTCGAATATCAACGTTCGTCTAGAGGCCCAAACATCTTAATCATTCTCAAGATTGACCTTAAAAAATTTACCCCTTACCTCCCTGAACAAAATTTCTAGCTTCGCAACTGATTTCATGTTAAGTGCACATGTAAATTTATCTTCGAATTAAGTTCCTCTTTGAATTAGAACTTAAAAGATTAATTTTATTTAAAATATCTTTTTAACTCTACGTGGCATAAAGTCATCCAGTATATTTTTTAACTAAATACCACACGGAATTTAGTATCCAAATTTCAACAGGGTGACCGTGGGTGCAAGTAGTATTATTATTATTATTATTATTATTATTATTATTATTATTATTATTATTATTATTATTATTATTATTAATTAATTAATTTTTTTTTTAAAAGAAACTGAATCTTTTATTACCAGAGAAATGTCAAAAGGTTTACAAAACACAAGTAGACAAGACATCAACTAGGGGAAAAAAAAAGAGAAAAAAGCTAGGAAAGCAACATCGGCCTAGTTGTTACTCGATACAATGGTACAAAGGGAACTATAAGGGTATAAACAAAACAAGAAATTATCTAAAACACCAAATATTTCTGCTACGCTAGCCCAAAGTCCTAAGAAGAATAATATGTTGTCCCAAATATCGTCTGAAGATCGTTCCAAGACTACAAAAATCCTTCTATTCCCCTCCTTCCATAAAACCCAAGCTGGTACCATAACGATTAGTTTCCAATGCTCTTTTTTTTTGGCTTCACATTGTCCCCAAAAGACTAGTTTAATGAAAACCAAATTTGCCCATTTTCTTAGAAGAGCACTCGATGCTTCAAATAGATGCATAATTCTGCTCCAAATCCCTTTGGCAAACTCGCAATGGATGGGGGACATGATCAATGGTTTCATTTTCCTTACTACACATGACACAAAAGGATGGGGAAATGCACAAAAAATGTCTTCTCAATTGTAACAAATTACAAATGTTTACCTTCCCCAAAGATATTAACCAAACAAAAACTTTCACTTTTGAAGGCACCGCATCCTTCCAAATGAATTTGAATTGCGGAAACAAAGAATTGCAAGAAGGTTGACAAAAGCCATTGAAGAAAGATTTGCACGAAAAAAAACCCGTGGGTGCAAGTATTCTAAACTCAAGTTCTCCAAGCATTTTCATTTAAATGTCGCATCTTTCGACTAAATCCCAAACAAGTACTCTCTTTCTAGTGCTGAATCTATAGTTTATGGGGCATGAGGCGAGGTTTTGAAAATAGGCCCCGTAGATTCTTAAATATATAATATCACATGCTACGTAAAAATAGTTAGTGTAAAACAAAATATAATGTATTATCCGAAATATTTAAATTGTAACGAAACAATAATATACAAAAAAATTGTTCCAAGAGATAACTACTATATAATCAAATAAAAATGCAAAAATACTAATCAAAATTTTAACTATTTTCAATTTAATTCTCTATCTTTTTTAGTTTCAATTATCTTCTCACTTGCCTTTTAGTTTCTTTTACTTCATTCGTAACAATAATAAATCTAATTTTTTTGTACTATTCAAGAAACAACTAGGGCCTTTAAAATATTTATTCTTTGTAACCGTGCAATTACTAGAAATTATAGTTTTGAATTTTTTTATTCAAAACAAATAAATTTGATTTTTGCAATATGTTGAATGATATATAGAAGAAACATATTTTAAAAAAATGAAAATAAGTTTCATACCATGTTATTGTTGGAAATAAACTTTATTTGACCTAAAATAAATAACTGGATTTAGACACTTAATAGATAGAATATATAAGTTAAAAGTTCAATCGACCCAAATCCTAGAAAGTTATGCTAGATGAATGACATAGAAAATATCATGATGTATTGAAAATATTTTTAAGACATGCTTCTAGATATTTTAAGAGATGATTAAGTGTCTTATATATTTTATTAGAGAATTCTAAATGATAGATTGTATCCACTAGATATATGGTGGCAAAATTCTATCCATTGGTTAAAGATGCACTACTAATATAAACTGGGGTAATGTGGTCGGAAATAAATAAAAAAGTTCTTGTATACTACAAGCGTCCTTTTTCACCAACTTCATTATTTCCTTTACATCCCCTAACCCTTTTAAAGTTTCTATATTCCAACATATATTTATTTTGGAAAAAAATTTAGTATTTAATTAATAATTTAAAATATTAAGGTCGATTATAGAAGAAGGAAATACTCAAAAAAAAGAGTAGCCCTTTTTCACTATGGGTTCGAGACGACTGCATCATTTGCCTCATAGCAGTACCCTGTCTCTTCCGACTAGAGAGACGACACAAACTAGAGCTATGTATATGGTATATAATAATTTTCTAAAAAGCGTGAAGCACGGAAAAAAGTGGACCCCAAGCTCAAAGCATTACAAGTTTAAATGCGCTTAGGCGACGCCTAGGTGTGAACAAGCGTTTTTCAAATTTTTTAATTTTTTAAAATTTTTTTATGGGCCTAAGCTATTAAATAATTAAAATAGTATATGCTAAATTAAAAAATACATCTAAATTTATAAATATTATACCTACTTTATAATTTCAACAAACTTACAATATAATTTTAATATTCTTAAATGGAAAACGTCAAAAGATCGACAATTCTTACTTAATAGATTTATAGGGATTACATGCTCTTATTGCAGTACTCGCATGGTCAGATTGAGAATCCAAAATGTTTAAAATTTTGAAATTAAATTGGGGTTATCGATCGTATATTTATGATGTGAGATGTATTCAGTTTCTTTTTTTTTATTTAATTTATTATTTTCTGGCGTTGAACTCGGTTTAAGCTTAAAAAGTAAAAACATAGTTATGGTAAAAATAAAAAATAAAAAGCGTGCCCAAGCACGCCTAGGCAATGCTTAGTCGCCCCTAGGCATGCCTAGTCGATGCTTAGGAGCCATCTAGTCTCGCCTGAGCTTTCAAAATTTGCATCGACCGCTTTTTTCAAGCTTTTGGCCTAGACGAAGCACACTTCACGCCTAGGAACGCTTTTTAGAACACTGGTACGTAACAACCCAATACTAGTACTACCAAAAGCAAATAGGAATATTACACAATGGGATAATTTTACAAGAAAAATAGTAGCATTGTAAGATTACACATTTACTCATTGGATTAGAAGCCATATGGGGCAGTTTACTTGTACAAATTGTCTATCTCCTCTTTGAACTGAGACACAACCTTGTCTCTTTTGATTTTCATGGTTGGCGTCATTAAGCCACTATCGATCTGAAATTGATCCCATAATTGTTAAAAAGATGAAATTGATTCTTAAAATAGAGTGACCTAAATGAAACTTCGAGAACTTATACCGTGAAAGGCTCATTGACGACGAGGATTGGTCCAACTTGAAATGAGCACTCTGAAGTCCTTCATTGGAAGAAAAGAAAGAGCAAGAATGTGAAGTTTTTATGTTCCATCTTAAAATCCCAATTTCAGACTTCAATCTCTAGAGAACTTGAAACTACAAGAAATCAGTTCAGTTCTGTTGAACTTCTATCCATTCACTAGCTTCAAATTGTTTGACACGTGCTTAGTTAAACCATATGTGCGACCACTTGTCTGTGTTCATTTTAACTCTCTTCTATCTCAGCCAAAGTCCAACTTCAATATTAAGAACATATCTCAAATCATTATTCATTATTACCCCGACATCTTGTAGACCCCACAACTATTCAATCCAAAAAAGTCAGTTTAAAGCAAAATAAAAGTTTAGCCAGATGCTTGCTTAGTACAATTAAGATGTTGATGTCCTTGTGTAATGAACACACACTCTTCAAGCAATGTGAGTAAACAAAAACAAAAAACATAAAGTTCATGGGAAGAGCAACAAAACTCCGTGATGTCTATAATTTTATCCAAGCAGTGGAACACTCTGCCTCTGCATGGGGATTGCTAACCAAATGTGGCACATGCTTGGCAAAGCGTGTATAAATAATCTGCACATTTTTTTTATCTCACTTTTGATCCACACACGTTTTCCTAAATCATTTCTCCCCCACTTAGTTATCTAATCTCCCACCAACGAAACCCCTTTATAAACTACTTGTCGACATGCCTATAAATATTTTAAATAGTTGTCGTAGGCAAATTAAAAATATGGTGTGCACTGTGTAGGTTGATAAAGACCTTGATATTGATTGAGCAAACTCCACACAGATTCAGCAAAGCTAGTGACGAGAGATTTGTTCAATTGGAATGCATTCAATATTCAAAATACTGTCTAATATCCCTTTTTTTTGGTTGTGTATTCACTTACCATGTTCTCAACTCTTCATGCAACAGTCTTGTCATAGTCTCTTTACTAACTTCAGTGGCATCAGAGTCCACTTTAGACAACCTTTTAGCTTCTGACAGAATCTCTTCCTTGTTTGGGACAATTATAGCCCCAAGACGTCGTTGATCCTACACATTGCCATGTAACCCAATTTTAAATGTCACATTCTTTATCACATATATAAATCTGGAGAGGTGGGCATTGTAAGGAAAGATCTAGGCATGCCTGGTCGAAATAAATCAAAATTTCACCTGGCCAATGACTACAATTTGCTGAATAAGATTACATCTCAGGGCAGCTTCTTCTATCTCAGCTGGCTCAACATTTTCACCTATTTCACCTCATTAAACACTCAGTTACATGATGTTCCCATTAAGTGCTTGTTTGATAAAGCTTTTGTTTGCTAAAAACTGTGTCAAACTTTATTTATGACCACACACATTTCTTTGGATCCACAACTTTTAGCATCATTGAGCAACCCTTACACATGCGCATGAAAAACATGCACGCACATGAAAAACATGCACATTATAATAACCATTATGATTTACCAGTTGAAAGGACTATTGTGTCCTTCGAGCGTCCTTCAAGAACAATAACACCTGCAGCATTACGGCTTCGTCCTATAAAATGGTGAGGACAAATCCAGCCAATATCACCTGTGTTCAGCCAACCATTCTCGTCTAGTACTTGTTTTGTGGAGAGTGGATTCTAGATTGTCAATTTCAAAAGAAAATGTAAATAACATTGATACAGGAGCTAGTGAACATAATTTAATACTGGTAACACTCCTACGCATGTATCTAAGGCTGAATACTACAGATGGTGCTGGGGGGGAAATAGCACAGAACAGAAAAGAAGAATCCAATGGCAGCAAAATGTTAAGTCACTACTTCCATAATTCACACCTTCCATTTGACAACAAATAAGAGAGCGGTTGATTTGCACACCAAAACCTAGCCTGTGTCTCAAGTTCAAACCAATTATCAATGTCTCCGACTTGTCAAGTAAGCTGAATGAACTCCTCTAAGAGCTTAAGATATTTGAGTTGGAATGCACTTTTTAATTTAAAGAAGTTTTCCATGAGTCCTCACATTCACTTCTTATATTCCAATCTATGCATAATATTTCATAAATGGGAGGTGGCAAGACTTGAACCTAAGGCATATATAAGTTATGATACCATGTTGAACTAACAAATCCAAGAGTTTAAGCTATTAGAAAGCGAGACATTCGTTTATTTCACTTAAGTTTTTGGCAATTCAAATTTGAATGCATACGAATGAAACAATCTTCTGTTCTTGTGAATTAAGCAAAAAAAACATCTCCAGGTATAATACGATAGAGAGGTTGCAAGATTCATATTTGATACACATAGAGCAAGTTGCCACCGGGAGAAATTCCCCAAAGAGTCACAGTAAAGGAAGAGTAGGATTGATGGGCTAGTCTCAATAAGAAATTTGAATTAATACAATAAGCATAACAAGAATCTATATTACATTTATAGATCTAAAAGATGGAGCAACAGGCATTCTCAAGGTCTTTGGCGAGAAGAGAGCTTTTAAATGTTACCTTGTAATAACCCTTCATCATTTGTGGACCCCTAGCTTTAACAATGCCCTTTGAACCATGAGGAAGAACTTCGCCTGTTTCTGCATCTACAACTTCTATTTCTGTATATTTAATAGGATGTCCAATTGAGCCAAGAACCTTCAAACCATAAGTTATGAAACTTCAGGTAACACAATATACTAGAGGAATAGATTCAGTAGAAATGCATTCTGAATAATAAAAAATGAAACTGAAGAATTTAGACAGCACAAACACGGCAGATTGACCAGCTAAGACCAATTTAGTTGGGATACAAGCCCAATATAAACAGGAAATTGAGTAAAATTCATAAAATTCATAGACATGTAAACTAAAATATTTTCAAGCAATTATGGAATGGCCTCATCAGCACCCCGATTTTAACAGGAATTTGAGTAAAATTCGTACACGTGTAAACTAAAATTAGTTCACGCACTTATGCAATGGCCTCATGAAAACATCACATTGCCTTTTGAAATGTGAACTTGCAGCATCGACACTTACTTTTGCAAAGCCGATTAGAACGAAGTATTGTATTGGTAAGCCATTTTCACTAGATCAGCTCATATATAATCAAAGGCAAAACTCTACATGGTCCTACTAAGATGGCGACAAGTTCCCATCAAAGGAGTTTCCCCATTGCCCATGGAATTTTAAACTACTTAAATGGGGCTGTCAAAGTATTTCGGAGATCAATATCTTCACATTAGATGGTCTTTTCATGGTGTTCCTCGCAAAGAAAATTCACTGCTTTTATGGAACAGAACTAGAACTTCATTGATTCTAAATTCATTATTGGACCCAAGGAAAAAATTGCTGTTGACAAGAATGATTATTACATTACGATTTGGTCGTCGAGCAGCAACCACAGGTGATGTTTCTGTTAGACCATATCCATTCTGAACTTTTATTTCAATAGCCTGCAGCATCAGATCAACCGAAAAGGAAGAATCAAATCCTTTCCTGCCATAGCTAACAAAGAATGAAAAAAGTTTCTACCTCAAAAAACTTGTCCACATGGGAAGGCAAGCTACCTCCTCCGCTTATGCCAGCCTGTAAAATGTCAGAGGAAGTTACATATTAGTTGTTTGTGCCTAATAATTGTAGGAAAAGGGAAAAAAAAAAAAAAAAACACAGGAAGCTGCACACTCATAGACACACGATTTAGATAAAACAATAAAACCACGAACCTTTGAAATGCCAATAGCTGAGTGAATTTTACTATAAACAATTTTCTTTGCCAACATATGCAATGGCCACAATATTGCAGCGGTGATCCTTGCCCATAACCAGTCTACAACAGAAATAATGAAGGAAGGCTGTTCCAGATTTCTGGTAAGGCATTTCCCCTAGAAAAAAGAGTAAGTTTTTAGTGAGGTGTAGAAAATAAAGATGCAGTCTGAACAAAACTAAAATAAATCATAAAATCTTGATCATCCTAAAAAGTGCGAGTTTTCGAATCTCTAGGTTGCTCTGTGTGGAGATATCTTGGGAGATGATCTCAGGTCAAATCCAATTAAAACTTTTAATAGTAAATATCTACTCCATGACACTAAAACTGGATTACAAATTCTATTTTCTTAATGCACTGGTGTGCACCAGCATATCTTACTCAGTTGCTTGTCGTGCAATTTAGTTTTAGAGCATAGACTAGAGTCTTTTAACAATTCACGTGGTGATACCCTGAGTGATTTCCTACAATGACTAATTGCTTTGTGATGTCCTCGGATTGTGATCCCGGTCTTCCCATATGACCATCACCAATTACTCAGTCTTCGAGTAGTTCGCAAATACTGCAGACAAACATCAGTCATTCGAAGGAAACTCTACATGTTCTTTAAAAAATAGATGTTTTAAAATTCTTTCGTTAGAAGAAATGCTGGGTGAAGTACTATTTTAATAGGAAACAATCCATCTGAGACCAATATGTTCAGTGAAAGTGCCAGCGGTAAATACAATTGGATACATCTTATAACAAGAAAGAGAAACAACATGCATACAATCATCAAGGCATTGCAGGCTATGATCAGCTAAACAGTTGAGAGCACATTGAGGAAAAATGAAAAACTAGGATTAGGATTCAACCTCATAAACTCGTTTGGCGTCCATGTATGTTAAACTGATCTTCAAGAATAGAAGAGCAAGTAATTTACGAACAGCAAAACTTGCACTAAATTGCTTCTGAATCCCCCTGCACACTATAATTGTATTAATGATTTATAAAAACGACAAAAATATAGCAATTTTAAGGGGAAAAAACTGAACCGGAAATTTAAAAATGTAAAAATAAAATGAGGTGCATGCTTAAAGAAGAATAATGACACTTCTACATCCTTTTGCAGGTAAACTTCCTTTCAGGCACCTGATGCTTATTCGTCAAAAGCTCCCCTTATTAAAATAACCCTCTTCCACAACTAGCAAAAACATGCTCAAAGTCTAATGCTTATGCACTTAACACATATGTTTAACGAATTACACAGTGCAGGATGAAAGTGAAAACATCAGACAGTCTGATTTACCTGTAAAGAGTCTCATAAACTAATGGAACAGAAATAAGATAATTAGGTTGGTAGCGTTGCAAATCTTCCTGCATGTGAAGAAATAAATTAATAAATCCTTTATTCTCCCAATCAAACAATAATTAACTCCTTTATACAAACTTTTCTTTCGGTGAGGCCATGACTGCAAAACTAAAGGTACAGAAGTATAACACCTCCAAATCGGAAGAGAAATGACGTACCTTTTGATTTTTTATTGTTGTGTATACTTGCTCGGTTCCATGGGTAAATATGAAATACTCACAAGCACGTTCATATGCATGCCAAGGCGGAAGCAGGCTTAGGAATCTGTCCCCAGGCACAGCAGGTACAATGTCCCATAGGTATGTAACCTAAGAAGCATATACATGGTCAGACAAATCGTCAGGTATAAAACTTAAATATTTTTTAGCAGATAAAACAGGCAGCAGCATAATCGTTATTTATTTTCCTCATGCTCGGGATTGGGTCTGAGGCAATATGGTCATCTCAACAAATCCATAGCTCAAGTTGTAAGCAAAGAACTACACACTTCTCTCTGATGCTAGAGGAAAATAAAAGACTACATCTCACAGATGGGAGAACATTACATTAAATGATTCGAATGAAGTGGAAATTCCAGGAGGCATAGCTAACTCCATACTCCTTCAGGAAAGAACTACATGCTTCTCTTTGATGCTAGAGGAAAATAAATGACCACGTCTCCTAGATGGAGAATATCACATTAAATGATTCAAATGAAGTGGAAATTCCAGGAGGCATCGCTAACTTCATACAGTCCTACCAAAAACCTCAACTCGATTTCTCAAAAAATAAAAATAATAAAGGAGGAGGAGGAGGAAGATGCCCCAACTCGATTCCAAGCGCAGGATGATGATGATGATGATGATGATGATGATGATGATGATGATGATAAATAAATAAATTATTAATTAAAAAATAACAAAAAATTGAACGTAGAAAAGAGCAGCAGAAGAAGAGATCCTGCGCTTAATCCACCAGAAATAATAGAAAATAATAAATAGCAAACCTGGTGCAGCAGACTCTTGTGTGTGAGCATGACACCTTTAGGATTCCCAGTGGTACCACTTGTATATACAAGTGTAGCAACATCATCAGAGCTGATAGTTTCATAAATATATTGCTTCCCTGAAATTAATGTCACAGTAAGAATAGTCATCCCAATGTAGTTTAAGTTCTCATCCATTCCAGACAACCTACATTAATAAAATTCTACACATCTTAAACTTCAATCAGTTCATTATGCATATCTTTAAGAAAAAGAGAAATTTATTTTCCCTACCACCCACCATATCTCTTTGTCAAGCAACCTATCATAGGCTTTTTCTAAAACAATATAACCCACATGCAAATCATGTCTCTTCAGTCTAAAATCTCTCGTCAATCTTCTAAGAGGTAAGTAGATGCAATATTCGTTCTCTAGTACATAAAATAGATGAAGTTCCTTAGAACCCCAATAGCTTTGGAAGAGAGTGCAATCTCTCAAGCATCCTCTACAAACAGCACACACTAACACTTTGCTTTCATTCATCTTGCATCTCTTCATCTCGTGGAATAAGAATAATCTGTCAACCATAACCAATTAACCTCACGCAAACACTACACTACGTGAATATAGATTCTAACAGACTAATCGTATTTCTTGTCTTCATCGTCGTCTCTCCTTCACTTCCGGCATAAAAATTCTCAAACAAGTTAAACAGGAAAAAGAAATGTCAAACAATGTAATATGAGCCCTCAACCCCCCAAAAAGGGGAACTCGTAGTTTATTAAGTTTAGGAAATATTTGATAATCTCATACCTCATCATATTATAGATTATCTTTAATTGATCCAGTCCAAAGCTTTTGGCATTAAAATTTGGGTGGTCTCACTAAACCTTTTTATGTTAAACATAACATGTAAACCTACGTGAACAGGCATAGAATGACGAAATAAAAAACTGATCCACAGAACTCTTGAAAGGACAGATAGCTTTTCCGTTAGAATAAACTTCAATTAAATGTTAGATAATTCATCTATTTAACAGAACCAAACAACAACAAGAGAGCAACTTACTGGCATCTTCAGAATGAAGCAAAGTAGCACGGCTCTCATGACCCAAACTTGTTATCTCATTATAGCTATAAATAGGAATTTCTTCTGCTTCTACATCTTTTATGCTCCTTTTTTCACCCCATAGCACGATGACAAATCTTATAGTAGCTCGGGCATGAAAAGTTTCCGAAATCCGGTTGTACAGAACAGGATCATCTACAACCAGTGCCACACTGCAGTTAAGGCAGTAACATTTACATTTTGCAATTCAAGAAAGGATGCTGGAGGAAAAACAATGGACATAATAGATTCACCACCTATGCAACCCAAAAAGGACATTATGCATCTGCAGGTCCAATGATTTTTTTTTTTTTTTTTTAATAATATATATGGTGAAAATGATGAATCACTGGCTAAGATATTGCAGAAGTCAAATAAAATGTAGTGCCCACAGAGGTGTGGGGATTGGGGAAGCATGGAAGTCTCACATCATATGACACATTGAACTTATATCTAGCATTGCTCAGCAGCAGATCCCCACCCATTTTGAACAGTGACACCAATTTACTGCATATCTAGTCATATAAATAAATACATTTAAAGAAGATCAGTTGCGTATACCCCTCCAGTGCTGCCCTTGTTCTTATTCCCAATGCAAAACTAAAGTGTGTTCAATTAAGAGCATATCTTGGACGTGTTTATAAACTGATATAAATCAATCATGGAGTGGATAATAGTTGTGGGTCCTGAGAACCGTGTGGATGTTAGAGTTTGACCTGAAGCGTCTATAAAAGCTTCCCAAACATGCCAACACTTAATATATACAGCTGGCAAAAAATTTTACGCTGATATTGCCAGATAGTAATTTCAGAGGCACATTCTTAACTGTAAATTTGAAAAACTACTAACTTTTATGAGATATAAACCTAACTGAGCACCAAATGGTAATCCACCAAAGATCATGCTAAAAAGAGCATGTAAATCCTACAAATCAAGTTATCCAGTTGGGATAGAAGAGCATATATCTGAAAAGGAAATTCATCTCTAACCTTTCGGAGTGATTGTATATCTGCAAAAGCTCTTCAGTGGACGACCTTGAACCTCTAACAACATTGATTGCTCCAGTAGCCATTATACCTTACAGATTTACACATTACCGAAGTCGTTCTGAATTCAAAAATGTATGATTTACACAAATTTAATTCAAACTCCAGTTCTAAAGGAAATTGAACTAAAATCTAATCTTCAAGAGTAATTTATAAAGAGTATCTCAAATGCAGAACATGCTTTCCCACATTACATTAGAGTTACTAATAGCAGTGTGATAATTTAGGAGAGGGAACCCACAAGTCTTTGCAAAAATGATCAAAACAACCGTCCATCCCTTAGTCTTGAGCAATCTTATAGGCTACTCAGTTAAGCTCTGGCAGAACCTAATTAAGTTACTATGTGGATGGAGACCAAGAATAGGATAAGATATATAAACCGCAGGATATCTTTTGCAAACCAACAACATGCAGATTGATATGATTTATACAGTTGCATCGTGTTATGCAAAAGAGTTACAGTGACGACCAAAATACGGAAAACATTAAATTGTGGTGGAATAGAACAATCTAGAAATTTCAGACCAACAGATTTGCAGGCAAAGAATAGCCATTGCACTGGGGTGGAAGTCCAATGTGGGAGGCGAACAGTTATATTTTTCATTTGTACCGAGAGCAATTAGATGCTTCATATCTATAACCTTAGTTTAGGGTGCATTTCCTTGGTAATGCAAGACAGAACCACCTGTCCCTATCTTTGTTGTGTCATATAGAAAGTTCATTCTGAAAAGCCTTTGTTTGCTAAGGGTGGGGTTTCAATAAAAGATTGAGCAGAGGCTGGGGGAAGGATGCTGGCAGCATCCAGTTTCACAGCATCTTTTATATCCCTGTCTTCTTTTTCTCCAGGTGCTAAGTTGAGGTTAAGGCTAATGCCTGTATACCTTGATCCGCGACAAGCCACCGACATGAATTATCGGCAAAAAGGGCAAGCTTTTCTTCTGGCTTCAATCCAATAACTCTTAGTCCTTCACAGAAGTTCACAATTTCTTGCTCAAGCTGAAAGTTAACAGAGGGAATTGACTTCAGATAAGAGTACTTCGGGACAGGAGCAGGATAAGGAAACTAAATGTCTCTGAGAGTACCGTGAAAAAATTAACAAAGCAAAATGAAAGGTAATTTAATCCAACACAAATCGATTCTGCAATAGTAGAAGTTTTATGTAAAATATCTGTCAAAGTCCAACTTACAACACAATGGATTAGTACTTAGCTTAGGTAAGGAATTGTTTCATAGGTTTTCTATTAATTTTATTCACCATATGAATGCAGATTAAGTTACGATTGAGTGACTATTTGAAACTGACTTCAGGGTAACTTTATCATGTAAAAGTGCACTTTATCTGGAAAATAATTGACAACAAACAATGCAAGATGTTACTTTTAGTATGCGGCCTGGATCCAGAAAAATAAACATTGAAAGTGAAAATTAAATACTAGATGGAAGTTCATTGATGAACTTTGCGTCAAGTTCACAAAAGATGGTGTCGTCCACTTGCTAAGAACCAACACTTATTTGGTCTTTTCCATACAGCGATCAGCAACAGATTGTCATTTCTTGTGTTTCAGTCTCTCCAAGAAACAGCATGCCTAACATGCATTCAAACTGTTGCTATAGGTTATGGATGACAATGAAGCCAGTATGCATGATCATCGATCAATGACTGCTGAAAATAAGTTTTCTTGAATTTTTTCACCTGACTTTTGTTTTTATCGAAATTCTAGGGAACTTTTGTGGTTTTCTTACTTTCGATGAATAGTTTATATAACAATAGAGTCCACCTCTAAACATCATTACATCAATAAGGAACTAGAATAGAGTAGAAAAATAAAATCAGGATCCTAGGTTAAATGCAGATACTACACAGCATAACTCCCCTAGATGACTAGATCTCATCACATCAATTCTGACCTAGTCTAAACTAAAATAAAAATATCATGCAAACACAATCAAATTCAAGCAAGTGCAAAGAATGTCATATATGCGAATGTAGGAAGTCCCTATTGTTTATCAATTTACATGTGTTTAGTCCCATCATGCTGGAATGGATTTGTCTCATAAAGCTGGAAGCCTGGAATGGAACAATTGTTAACACTTAAATCGCTATCTTGTGTCACAATATAGTATTATGATTATAGGAGAAACAATTGTTAACACTTAAATCGCCGTAATGATCCTCCGCGAAAACATTCCACAGTCCTTGAAACATCGTTCTTAACTCTGCTTCTTCTATTGGATGGGTAACAATATCTTGTTTTTTACTTCTCCCTATAATACAGGTCAATAGCTAGTAATGGATCTTCTTAGTGATAGAACCTGTCCAATAACCATTAGTGTAGACTTCCACCATTTAGGTCGCCATTCTAGTCAAAAACTTCAATTATTTCAACAACCTTCAAGATATCTCGAATCTCAAGTACAGAACATCGAAATGAGACTCAAACAGGGCATGCATGAGTTGGCTCGCCTTGCTCATGCTCTAACAACATCATTCCTTGTGTATGTTAAGTAGATCGATGTGCCACTAGTCTCTCACATACTCCTCGCTCAACAACCGTTACTTCCATTTAGTCTTCTAGATTTGGTTTGCATTTTTTCCAAGTATAAATGCATTATACAGGTATTACATGATTTATTTTCAACCAAAGTATAATTGCATGCTAAATTATACCTTTCTAGAAATTTGTGATGAATCATGAATGATTGCATTGTCCTTGACTCCTCGGAATAAGAATAATCAATGCGGCAGTTTTGCTTTCATGTGATCATATGAAAATACATGGATGTTCATGTTTATTATTAAGGAAAGTGATCGCAACAAAATAAATCCCACAATCCACGCCTGCACTAGCTAAACTAAGTTGATCCACAGAGCATGAAATTTCAGGTAATTATGCATATTGAATCCTCATGAAAATGGTAGACCATTGTCTAATTGCAACAAAGCCATAACCACAATAGTTACGATATCCCAAATGTAGACTGTTTGAGTACATAAAGTGACAAAAACTAGAAAGTGACCTGCTTATAAGTCATGTTTGTAGGAGGATCACGGTATGGGTCCACTAATGCTACACGATCACCAAATTTTTCTGCAGAAGTCCGCCAGATGTCAGGAACTGTTTTCCAATCTTTCGAAGGTATGACCTCATTTCCTGACTGTAGTGTACTTTCTAAAATGGGGGAGTACTTTCTGATCTGTAATTCCTTCGTCTGTAAAAGCACAAATGCAGGTGGATGTCAGGTCCTTAAACGTCATATGTTTCCACAGCTCTGGTTCTAATTCAGAACCGATATCTACGATTCGAACTTCAATTATTTTTATTAGTCTTATTTATTATTATTTGGAAAAGTGGGAACAGTCAGCAGTTTGGAAATATTGCACCGATTTCTTAGTGAAATAAACAGATCCCTATCAACCTCTGATGGAAGAATAAGATATCATGTATTGTAGTATTTAAGAGAGAGAAGGATATCTGATTAGATGGGTAGGCAGGTGACAATGACCAGGTGGATAAAGAACAGATTAACCTTGTAGCTCAATACATGAAAGTCAAACTGTTTGGTAAGTTTCCTGAAAAAATTTTACAAGACCTGTACTGTTCTTAATACCTGTTATGATAATTTAATATTTTAGTTAAGATGCTTGGGAATAACTCTACCTAATGTCTTGACAAGGTAACATAGTTTCAGCTTTCTCATAACACCAATAAACATTTTGGACAAAATAATACCCTAAACAACATAGTAAGTGCTTGTTTGACAAAGCTTCTTTTATAAAAGCATTCTTTCTTAACACTCATTTTCAACCAAACCTTCTGTAAAGAAAATTATTCTCCACGTTTAAAAGTAACCTTCGGTACTTTTAACCAGACATTCTCTCAAAAAAATCACTTTCCTTCTATAAAAAGTTTGTCAAACAAGCTAGAATCTTCGTATGAGAAGTTTCAAACATCATCTGGAAAGAACTTATCTTTGTAGCTTGAATTATACGTCAAAAAACTGAATGCACGAGTGGGTTATCAAATTTATAGTCAAATGAATCATTAATCCGAACCAAACATTCATAACTACAAATTCGGAAGACCCACTAACATTCCCCTTTGCATAAGGCCACAATTAATTTATTATTACGTGGGCCCATACAGTATTACAGTGGTTGCTGGTTGGCTTGGAGTATCGAGCACACATCACCAGTGCAAAAGAAATTTCTTATAAATTTGCCAAAGCGGGTCTTAATCGAAGCATAGCTAAAACAGATGGTACAGAGTATGTAATCTAGCTAGCATGAAATTCAAGTTAATAACATACTTAAGAGTTTCCCGGAAATGAAGTGATCAGATAAATCTGAATTGAATCACGTGACCGACCGGCTCAAACCGAACTCCATCAATAAATTCAACGAAAATCCGGTATCATCACAAAAGGGAACTCAATAACGATTACAGTAATACCATTAAGATTCATATCCACTAAGTTACTGGGCAGCAACACTCACCTCGGAATCGCAGTAAACTCTGAGATTTTGATTTCTCGTAACAAGGAATGGTGTACATTTCCGATAAGGAAAAGTGGAGTTGATCAACCTTTGATGCAGTGACGGTGAATATTTCAGTGCGTATCTGGGATCTCGAGAACTCAACACAAAACCAGAATTTCGAATCATAACTACGTGGAAAACCGAATAGAAATAGAAATCAGAGACAATTGATAAAAATACTTGAAGCAGCGAACGATTAACAAATCATGTGAAATTTCTATTTTAATGCAATTCATTGAAGTTTCCGGATGTGGGTCTGGGTGGAGTGGGGTCGCGGGGTAAAGATAATTGGTACCTGGTAGGTGAAAGCAAATCTGCCGAATTGATTATTCTCTAGGACTTGTCTTATCGATATTGTTCGACCGCAGTAGAGTGCACCCTAGTTACGGTATTTTCTAGTCCCCTATCATCTCTGTTTTAATATATGAGATTAGATATATAATTAGCACAGCGAGGGGAGGTTTAGTAATTTGAAAAATTTATCGAGGACACTGTGGCCCCCTTGGCCGTCTGTCAAAATCTTCCTATATCAAGTCACGGGATTCAAATTCCACGTCATCTCATCCACGCCCGAACCATCCACGCCCTTGGTCTCAACCATCCACGCTGGTGTTCCAATTTTTTTACTAACCCGATTACTACTAATATTGTTATTTTTCAAATATAAGGCGACTAAAACTCTAAAATATATATAGCATAATCACAAATCACGAATCCCAAATGTTTAAAAATTATAAACAAGTTCCTAAACATTGAAGCTAATTGTAGTAATTTCGTTAGAAGAGAGTGGTATAACTTCCTCTCTTTAGTTTTTACAACGACACGCTTGGGTACTGGCACGATCCGCCACCCGCTCAACAAGGCAAGCCATTGAATATCAAAATAGGACACAATATTTCATCAATCTTTTGTTGGAAAATTAAACGTAGTTTTATAGTTATTATTATAATGAAATAATTCAGCATTACTATTATTATTTTTTTGTTTAACAAGTGTAAAATAATTGTTTGAACAGTACTAACTTGTGAGTAGGAGTGGACATAAAAACCGGAACCGAGCGAGTAGAACCGAACCGAAAGAAAAGGAACCGAACGGTTCTTAAAAAAAATAAGGAAGGACCCGGAACCGAATGAGAACCGAACGGATCCTTTTCTAAAAACCCGGAACCGGAACCGGAACCGGAATAGAATAAGAAATAGCACTATTTTTTCCACTTGATTGCCGACTTATGTGAATTCTTAAGGTAAATTCAAAATTTCTACAAAGATCGATGCCAACTGCCAACTATACGTTTAATATTAGCTAAGCAAGAGAAGTTGCTGCTTAAAATTAGCGACAACTATTGCTTGTTAGCGGCATTCTTTGCTACTAACAAGCAGACTTCTTCTTTGTTGTTAGCAGCGACAAGAAGTCGCAATTTTATTTTTCGGTGGGTTTATATTTCAATCAAAATTTTTATTTTTTTCCCAACGATTTTTAAGTAATAGAACATGTATCACAAAATAACCGGAACCGAACCAGAATCGGAAGGAACCGGAACCGGTCGGATATTGTTTTTGAACGGAACCGAACGGGTCCATTTTTCATGGAATCGGAATTTACGGTTCGGTTCCGGGTAATGCACTACCCCGAACCGTACCCGAAACGCCCGCTCCTACTTGTGAGGGAGTGGTCAGAGGCGATGAGTGAAATCTTTCTTGATATCTTTCCTCCTTTATAATTTTAAGGGCATTTGTGACATTTTATTTATTCCGTTAAATTTGACTAACATATGTTAGTCAAAAGGTGTAATTTGTAAGTATCAAAACCACAACATGTAAATTGTAAATACACTCTAACTACAGGGTGTATTTTGTAAATTTCCCCAGAGGGAAGTCTTTTTCTCTTGTAAAATTTAACAGTTAAGTTATTTTTGCTGCTTACAAACCATATCGTTCTGAAAAAAAAAAAAAAAAACAAGAAAAAAAGACAGTTATGTTAAAGTCTCATTGGTGATATTAAGTCACTGAAAATCGTACTTTTAGTGGTTTTGGTTATGTTTTTTCCTTTTAAATTAAAGTTTACTGTTCCAATCTATTTTTATTTGGAGTTGCCATTTAAGTTGCAAATTAAAGAAAATGAGAGAGAGAGAGAGAGTTCCTTTTGAATTTCTAGCTAGAAAACTAACTTGGATCAACAGTAGTTTGAACAGCAAGCCCATTGAAGTTGCAAGAAATTCCATTGTCTCTATACTTGGCCCAATATGAGCGAAATGCATAGCTTGCATGGCTAACAACAGAGACTGGTTGATAGCACCCTTTCCCCGGCGCAATTTCATCACAAGTTCAATTGCCTTGCTCACAAGCCATGTCCAAAGTTGGGCCCAAATCCATTATGTTCACTTCATTTGCCACTACACGTCTACACACCATATCTTGCCTTTGTATGCATGGTTTGTTATTCAATGGCTGCATGGGCAAAACTGGTGCCATAGTGTTGTGTCGATAATGATCGGCCCGTTAAGTCCACGTCGTAGATTGGCGTCCAGTCTGGGTTCAAGATTCCCCAATGTCTTTCGGTTCCTGGGCGAATTTTCTATTCTCATCATATAGAGAGAATAAGAAGGTTGGAATGACAATCCCGGGTTTCGCCGGCATCCCCTTTGGAGGGTTGGCCGTCATTTGCTCGATTAGGCTTCGGTTGTAAGTCGCCGCATTGTATATATTTACACCGGGTTGTTCAATGTCACCTTTGTTAGGATCGGTTGTGGAACTGGGCACACAATTACAACTAAAATAGAAATGAGAAAAATGAGAAACACCAAATTTTACGTGGAAAACCCCCAAATTAATTCGGGTAAAAACCACTTTGCAAACTGTAGAAGGATTTCACTATAGCAAAAGGATTACAACAACTTCTCTCTAATATAAGGAGAGTACAAATGAAAATAACTCTCTCTTATAATAGGAGAAAACACATCCTCACAAATTAAGGGAATAACACGAAAAATTTAGGAGAAACTCACTATCTTTTTTTTCTCTAATTTTTCTCTCTATTCCTCTCTATATCTTAAGTGAGATTGCTCTCACTTTTTGGGGTGTAGGATTTGAAGAATGAAAGGCTATATTTATAGGCGTGGAGATGGGAGTTGGTAGCTTGCATTCTTGACTTTGGAGATGGGAGTTGGTAGCTTCATTTCATGACTTTCCTTCTCTTTCCTTTGTCAAAGAAAGTGGCTTTACCACTTACATTCTCCCACTTAAAGTCACTTTCATAGAAATCATTTTACCCTTTCTACGCCGCATATTCATGCCGCCACGCCTCGCTAGACCAATAGAAGATCGACACAATACAAACTTGTCATTATTGACTGGTTTTGTTAACATATCCGCTAGGTTGTCTTTCGTATGGATTTTACGAATATCCACACTTCCTTCTTCCACCTTCTCACTTAACAAAGTGATACTGAACCCGAATGTGTTTCGGCCCTTGAGTGAAATCTTTGGATTCTTTGCTAAATGCAAAGCGCTCGACCGTCACAAAATAGAGTAATCTTCTCATGTTTGTGCCCAAGCTCTTCCAATAACATTTGCAACCATATTGCCTCTTTGTCGCTTGTGTAGTCGCTGACCGTGATCCGGCCGCTGACGAGCCACGATAGACTGCACAAACCCAACTCACCGCCTCCTCCAAAGCAAGAGTAAACCCACATAACCTGTGGTGGATTTGCTTTTATCAAGATCACCCGCATAATCAATCAACATAGCCTCCGACAATAAAGTCCGATCCTCCATAACATAATGCAAAGATCTGAGGTACCTTTGATATATCTCAGGGATCCTCTATCAGATTCCAATGCTCTCTCTGTGATTCGCCATGTACCGACTAACCGCTCCCATCGCTTGTAATGTCCGGCCTTGTACAAACCATAGCGAACATTAAACTACCCACCGCCGATGCATACGGCACTCGAGACATCTCCATCCTCTCAGCTTCATCGCTAGGACTCATACTTGAGGATAACTTGAAATTAATAGGAAGAGGGGTAGAGATTGGCTTACAATCTTGCATATTGAAGCTGCCGCAAGATTTTCTTCAAGTAATTTTTCCGAGAAAGCCAAATCTTCCTATTATTTCGCTCTGAGTAAATTTGCATCCCTAGAATCTTGTTTGCTGGTCCCAAGTCCTTCATTTCAAACTCCCTAGCCAATTGAGCCTTTTAATTCTATAATACGATCTTTGTTGGGGCCTCGCTGCAACATGTCGTCAACATACAACAAAGAGAATAATGAAATCACCATCACCAAATCTCTTGTTATAGACACAAGGATCCAGATTCAACTGCTGTATCCAAGGCTCGTGATGAAGGAATCAAATCTCTTATACCAACATCTCGGCGCTTTGAGACCGTGATAGAGATTTGTTCAACCTACAAACCAAGTTCTCTTTTCCTTTTTCTTGAAACCATCTGGTTGGAGCATAAAAATTTCTTCTTCAAGCTCTCCATGAAGAAATGCACACATCCAACCGCTTCCAAGTACAAATCAAATGTAGCACACATCGCCAGAACCACTAATCGTTGTCGGTCGAATAACAGGAGAAAATATTTCGCTGAAATCAATACCTTCTTTCGAGCAAATCCTTTCACCACCAATCTAGCACGATATCGCCCACTTGGTCATTGCCATCTCGCTTGATCTTGTAGACCCATTTATTTCCGATGGCTTTCCTTCCATGTGGCAAAGGGAACAAGATCCCAAGTTTTATTTTTATGAAGAGCTTCCATTTCTTCTTGCATTCTTTGCCATCCACAGAGAAACATCTTGACTCTTTATAGCCTCCATGAAAGTTGATGGCTCCCCATCCTCCTCGTTAGTAGACAGCACGCAATATTACCCTCCATAATATAACTGAAAGCTGGTCGTCCTCTTCTCTCCCGAGCTGACCGTCTAACTTGTGGAGTCGCAAACTCGCCTTGCTCTTGTTCTTCGTGTTCGCACGCTCGTAAGAATCTAGAACTTCTTGTTCTAGTTGATCTTCAACTTGACTACAGAGTCTCTGGTTTCTCCTTTGAAATGCTATCACTTTGCACCTTATCTTCTCGCAAATACAACGCCTCGCGATTATAACCTTGTGGGCAAGTGGGATCCCACAAGGCGATACCCCTTAACACCATCAAAGATACTAAGAAAATGCATTTCCTGGATTTCGGATCCAACTTTGATGTTTCTCGGCGTTGTACATAGCATACGCAGTAACTTCCAAACGCATGCAAGCGAGAATAATCACCGGTAGCTTCCCCGTCCCACATCTCCATAGGAGTCTTTAGATCAATTGCGGTTGATGGTGACCGATTAATCACATAACAGCATTTTGATCGCTGTACCAAACGATTTGGCCAACCTCGCAGCTTTTCAACATCGCTTCTTGTCCTTTCTAACAAGGTTCGTTCATCCGCCGCTACTCCATTTTGTTGTGGAGTGTGTGCCACCGTGAAATTGCCTTTTGATACCTTCTTGTTTACGTATATCAAATTCATCGCCAAAGATATTCTCCTCCATTATGCGTCTCTCAAACACTTGATCTTTTTCTCAGATTCAAGTTCAACCCGCGCTTTGAAGATTTTGAAAACTTCAAACACATCCGACTTCTTTCTAATTGGATACACCCAACATCTCCCTGGAGTAATCGCCAATAAATGATACAAAGTATCCGCACCTCCTAGGGACACAACCGGGTGCTTGCCAAACGCCGAGTGAACCAACTCAAGTATAGCTTTACTTAGCATTTGTGCGCTTGAATTTCAATCTGTACGCTTACTAGTAACACAATGCTCACAAAATGGTAAAGATACCTTTTTGAGCCCTGGAAGAAGCTTTCTTTTCCGAGAGAATTTTCAAACCTCGCTTGACATGTGGTAAGTTTACGGTGCCACATCATCGCCACTGCCTTCTCCCGACCACCGTCCGCAGCGCTTCTCCTTCTTGTTGTGTTTAAGCCTTTAAGCATGTACGATTTGTCCGCTATCTTTTCTCGCTTTCATCACCACAAGCGCTTTAACAATCTTCATGATCCCATCTCTAACATGGGTACTACACTAATACTATCTAATTGTCCCAGTGACAATAGATTTTTCTTGTGCCTTCACATGTCGTACCTCCTGGATGGTGCTAGCAAGTGCTATCATACATCACCAATTTGATGGTACCAATACCAAAGAATCTCCAAGGCATGATCGTTACCCATAAACACAGATCCTCTGAGAGATATGTTCATATTGGTGGAACCATTCTCTCCTAGGGGTCATATGCCATGTAGCTCCCGAATCCAAAAGCCACACGCTTCGGTGAACCTTCTTCTACCTTCAACAACTGGCTCATTGCTTACCAGATAATATCTCGCCTCATCCGATGTATTCGGCTACACAAACTCGAGCATTTAATGTCTCGCCGTTCTCCTTTGCTTCCTCAATCTTCTTGAGCCGCCAACACTCCCTTTGTAGTGCCCCTTGCCACAGTTGATGACACTGACATTTTTCTTACTGACTTTGATCTACTCGATTTTGACTCCACTTTGGAGCCAATGCCCGCTGATCTACCTCTCGTCACCGTTAGAGCTCGCTTGTGAGCTCCCAATTCGCTTCTTTTATTTTTGGCGCCAACTTTCTTCTTCAAGAACCGCGTCGCAATATTGTCAAAGACTAATTCAACCACGCTGTTGGTCAAGTTGATAACGAGTTGATCATACGACTGGGTAGACTTTGAAGTAAAATTTCAGCACGCTCACCTCCTCTATCGTATGCCCCATTGTTGTGAGTGTGAAAATAGAGTGTTCGTGGTGTTGATGTGGTACGTCACATCGGTTGACTCCATCATCCTAAGGGTGTATAACTTCCTCTTCAAGAAGATTTTGTTGTGTAGTGATTTGGCCTCGCATAACTTTGTGAGAGTATCCCAAATCTCTTTTGCCGCTTTTTTCTCCGATACACTTGACAATACTCGTCTAGTGCTAGATGTAGATTAGCAATAGCATTGCCATCCATCTCGCCCCATTTATCATCGGTGATATCGCTTTGACCTTTCTCCAATTGACGCCTAAGCAGTTATCTTTCTCAATATCGCTTTTATTCTCATTTTCCACAATGAGAAATTATTCCCCATTGAATTTCTCTATTTCATATTTCGTCAGCCATATTTTATAGGTGCCTCTTTTCACTAACTTGGATCTGATCTAGCACGCACTGGCTATAGATCCAGTGATTTTCAAAAATCGCTTTACGATGTGGAAGATCGCCATGCCGCGAACCACGAGCATACTAAGAATTTAATGAAAATCACAACCAAAGCTCGATACCACTTGTTAGGATCGGTTGAACCGGGCACACAATTATGCAACTAAAATAAATGAGAAAAATGAGAACACCAAATTTTACAGTGGAAAACCCCAAAATTAATTCTGCAAAAACCACCAAACTGTAGAAGGATTTCACTATAGAAAAGGATTACAACAACTTTCTAATATAAGGAGAGTACAAATGAAAATAACTCTCTCTTATAATAGGAGAAAACACATCCTCACAAATTAAGGAATACTTAATAACACTGAAAAATTTAGGTATAAACTCACTATCTTTTTTTTTCTAATTTTTCTCTCTATTCCTCTCTATATCTTATGAGATTGCTCTCACTTTTTGGGGTGTAGGATTTGAAGAATGAAAGGCTATATTTATAGGCGTGGAGATGGGAGTTGGTAGCTTGCATTCTTGACTTTGGAGATGGGAGTTGGTAGCTTCATTTCATGACTTTCCTTCTCTTTTCCTTTGTCAAAGAAAGTGGCTTTACCACTTACAACCTTCATTTCATTTGAAAATTGCCATCAGTTAATGTGTTCGTCTGTTTGCCTGACTTGACCATCTAGCTAGTAACAATCAATGTGTCAGAAATTAACCGTAAGTTAACTTCTAGTTTCAAATCCAATCCAATTCCAATTCAAAAAATTTCAGATGTGACATCATTTTATTGGTACATATATTTTGTCTGGTCAAAAGGGTGCACGGACGGACAATTTTGTAATTGATTGTAATCTCACCTTGATTAGGCCAACCAGTTTCTGCTAGGGCAATCTTGATGTTTGAAAACCCCAATTTTTGCATGGCAAAGTAGATAGAATCACGCATTTGATCAAGAAGATTTGTGTAAATCATGCCAGTTCCTTGATCCTTATAGGTTAAATTTCCGCCCCCAAGCAACAAGTAATCTAAGCTTATATTCGTCGGGTCCAACGACCAAGGATAGTAAGTATACGCGTCTATGAAAAAGAATGATCTGGTATAATTCAAGAATTAGAGCAATGATACCATCACATCCTTTGGAATTCTGGAATGGAATTCTCCACTAGAAGGTAGGAAAGTCGAACCCATAACGTCCATAGCTAGTGGGGTCGCTACTTTACGTTACGAATGTTATGTGCACTCAATGATTTCTTGATTAGAGTCATTCATTCCCTGACAAGGACAAACCGGATTTTCGTGGTAGGAAAGTATGAAAGGACGTTGTCGCGTACCCAATCCTCAGCGGTACTTTCACTTGAAGCAATGGCGGATAGTTGCTCAATTTTCATCATTATCGAGACGTGAATGCCAGTCCGTGATAGAAGCTTTAAGGTTTCGGGATCAGCATCATAGAGCTTCACCATACGAGCTTTCATCGACTTGAGGTATTCGATTGACTGATATGGAGATGGCAAGTTGTTCTCCAGTCGACCATAATTTATGCCAATTCTTCTTGATATAGAAGCAGCATATGCCCAAGAATTCAAACACTGACGATACTGTTAACACTCACTCATCATAACAAACCTTCAGTGTAAAATTGAAATTAATTTAATAGAAATGAGATATTATTAAAAGTGATCTCAAGAAAATATTAGTGTGTAATCACTACAAGAAACTGAACCTTTAGGGGCGGTCTATCGTCCCTATAGCCTTGTACCTATAGACCTTTAAGGATGACATAAGATTATATCACCTAGAGGGAAGACATGTCGCCCTTAAATATCTATAGGCACGAGGCTATAGGGAAGGCGGGTCACCTCTAGATATCTTATTTCTGATAGTGAATTAAAATACTTACGTGAAATACAGATGAGATAGACCATAGAGATGGCAAAGTTTGCCCAGTGTTGTGTTTTCTGGGCAAACATGGTTTGACACTCTCGAACGTGGAAATGTTACAACTTACAAGATGTATTTTTTGAAGAAATTAAGGTGAAGTTTAAGGATATATAGAGTTGGGAAATGAACTAGAGAAACTGTTGAACTTATATTCAAGAAGGTGAAGTAGCTGCTTAATGATCTTTGTGGGATAATGTAAAGTTGATTGTTGATGAAAGCAACGAAATACTGAAACACAATTAAGTAAAAAAATTCAGAGATATTATGGGATTTACATATTAGAGTATTCAACTTTGGCATACTTCTATTCTTTTACATTATTTCTTAATTCTTTTAATTTTCTGTTTATGGTCATTCCATTAATTACTTTCTCACGACTTCACAAAATACAATTCTTTCCTATTTTAGTTTTATTTTTTTTTTCTATCCAAAAAAAAAAATATTTACATTATATTATTCAATAAAAGTTAAACATCAAAATTAATCACAAATTTCGCATCGCAATTCATTATTACCACACAGCTCGTCTTTTATGCTGTCACAGACTAATACTAGTTTGTATTAAATTAAACCGGTTAAAGATCGAGTTAGGCTAATAACTTGGACTTTCTTCCGAATGGAGATTCGGAGTGGTCCATGAACCCACAAATTCGAGGGTTCAAGGGTTGGGCAAGTGCAAGATGTCAAAATTTAAGTGATAATGGTTGTAGGTAAAGTTGTTTTGGTAAGAAATTAAAGTGATTGTTTGAAAGGATTTGTGGTTAAAAATTGAAAAATTTATGAAGAAATGTGAAAATTATATTTTTTCTGTATGAAGTGGAAAATAAGTGTGATAAAAAGTGACATAATTTCAAAATTTGTGTCTAAATATGTGGCAATATATATCACATTTAGTGTGCATATAAGATGTGTCCATTATGAATATTGGAATCAAATAAATAAATAAATAAATAATATATATATATATATATATATATATATATATATATAATGTTTTGAAATCAATCTAGATTTGGAGAAATGCCATTTGACATTTGAATTTATATATTTTTAAATAATCCTTAAAAGAATTTTGGTCAAATCATACCAAGGAAGGAAGGAAAAAAATGGTTTAGAAAAATAATTTCATTTAGGTGCATAATTAAGATCCATCAAAGCCTTGTTGGCCAATAGATATGAAATATTCTATTTAACCGACCAAAGATGATTTTATTGAAAAAATCAGCCCATGAATGAATAAACGAATTGTATTTATCGTGTGACACAATAATGAGAGTGACACTTCATTTCATACTAATAATAATAATGGTTAAGATTACAATTTCACATGATTTTTATTATTATTTTTAACAGTAAAATTAATCCCATTGATTATTTATTCAAAGTTTCAAAATGAATTTCTACTGCATTGTAAGCAAATAATGAAAATACGATAAATTATACTTGTGTGAAAGTATCAAGCTAGCGGTGATACTTTGAATTTTTAAATAACAGAATTTTTTATCATGATACAAAAATTAGATACCGTGCATTTACTTCACATTTACTTCTTTAATAATATTTTAATTTTTTTTCATTTAAAAAATGCTTTTTTTTAAAAAAAAAATATAAGTTTCAATTTAACTTATCTAACTTTTTTTCTGTGTATATGCAAATGACTTAAGTTGGCTTTGATCAAATCACATGTTGTTTTGTGCATTGGACACAATAAGGTATCTAAATTTGGGCGCCAGATTATTTCTAATAATTTAGGTTATAGGAATAATTACTAAATCATTCATCAATATCTAACAGGTAAATATCAATGACAAATACTAGAGTTTGGAAAACTCACTAGTAGAGAAATGACTTTAAAGGGCGGTTAAAACATACTTTAAACGGCGGTTATCAGGAGCCCTTTATCCGAGAATCGTTTAAAATCCACCACTTTAAAGGGCGGTTACTTTAACAGCCGCATAAAGCCCTACCATTTGGGCCAATAAACGGCGGTGAATAGGACCGCCGTTTATTGTAGCATTTTTGCCATTTTATGCGGCGGTCAGTGGACCCCCGCCTATAGTAAATTTTTTTTTTTTTAACTACGACTTTTAGGTGGCGGTGTTTCTAACCGCCGCCTATAGTTAAATTTTTTTTTTTCATTCCATAATTCTATAGCTGGCCGAAAATTGAATTCGCCAGCAATCATTATCACCTGTCCCTGCAGCGACCTTTCAAATAACTTCCAATCCATCCAATAATTAGCCAACCTCGGAAAAAATATTCCCATGCAAATCAACCTTCAATACACCAATCAATAAAAATATTCCCATGCAAAATACTATCATCACTATCACATTGCATTTCGATACATCTAAAACTTCACCAACAAATAGGACCATTAAATCACAATCTCAAACGCGAGTTAGAGAGATCTACAACTAATATGCAAGAATGCATATTACATCAAAGAATTGAACAGGGTGAAGGCACCAACAAATTACAAACTTCACAGATTTTGGTCTTGCATACTCCAAGTCCATGGTTCGAGTGTTCTCATGCTTATACTTAGTTTTATATTTTTTCATGATATTATATAAACGCATTTATTTTTAGGGTTTTTCCTTTTTTAAATTTTAATTTTTACCCCATGCTTTTTCTTTCATATCTTTTTACATATAGGTTTTAATTTTTTTGTTTTTTTTGTTTTCTTTTCATTTATATAATTGATTTCTAATTATGTAAATGTAGGTAATGTGAAATGACAATAAATCTTTCTATTTAATTATCCAACTTCATTAACTAGGTAATTGGTAACAATATATCGCACTTTACCCCCCTAAACTTGAATCCTGGCTATGCCCCTGGTATTAATAACAATAGGCATGAATGGATCCTCTTTTTCTCATTTTTTATCACTTTTTATCACTTTTTATCACTTTTTTATTTTTCTCTCTCCTAAATCAATCACATCCACATATCTCATCACATCCACAAATCTCAACTACTCACCTCCACTCATTCTCTCTCTTCTTTCACATTAAAATCCATTAAAAATCATTAAAAGTTACTCCCATTCACCCTTAATGAAGGCACTACACAATTCAGAATGATGTCGAAAAAACAAGAGAATTGACATAATAACCTGCACCATTTCATGTACCGTCTAAACTACATCCATCAAACACCAGTTAAATCTTGCCAAATTACATATGGCCATGCTTTGAGTAACAAGTAGTTAGAAACAAAAGACTACCGCTGAGCGTACAAATCTAACAAGTAACCCGCCCATAAATTTCTCACCTCATCCATTTCATCTTCAGAATACTGAAATGGCAAGAAATTGACCTGCAACAAGAATACATCGTTTACATAATATGCTATACTTACAACGAAATGCAACACATGGGAAAAACAATTGTATTAGTGTAACAAACCTCGAGCAGTGACTCAGTTCGGCTATGATACCGCACAATATCAAGCATAAATTTCATCACGTAATAGCCACACTCATTGCCAGTTGGCTGCCGTGGACACTAATTCATGCAGATGCATATCAACAAATAACACACGTTACTTGAAATTTTTTGCCCACATACAGAAAACACCATGAACCCCTTTAAAAAATGATACCTGAATTACGTGCCAGGACAATGACTGTCTAGAACTGGTACCTAAGCGCCTGTGAAATGCATTGAACAACCTGCGAGTACCACATCATTAGGAGACGTTGTCACAGAATGGGGGGGATTAGACATTGAACTATACAATTCCACTTTGATGCAGAAAAAAATATATATACGTTAGTTGCTTACGATTTAAGTGCTAACTTGAGCTTCACATCATTGGTGTTGTCAGTCATGCCACCAACCCCACCGCCGGAGGAGCCGTACTTGGTAGAATGCAGTAGGGAATCCATTTTGTATACAACGTGTTCTGAAGGTGAGATGACAAGCAACACCCAATGGCCGCTGCAAAAATGAAAATAAATGTTTCAGTCGTCAGTTATCTTCTCATCAACTCCTACTACATAGTAACGGCACAATGAATTAATCATTAAAGAGGCATGGTCAATATAATTATACTTCGAGATATGATGTGCCAACACGTATTTCTGAGATTTGTACAGCACTAGTGTATCGGCCGCTTTCTCCAAATATCCTTGGTTTAACATTACGGAGCTCGCAATATGCTCAGGGGATATAAAGCCGATGGAATCCGAGCCAGTCTCACGACATACTCCGTGAAGGTATCTAAAAATGACATAATAATATAATAAGACGTCCGAGCTACATTAAGCCAAGAACTGACTATGCAGCTAGACTCGCACATTTGGAATAGCTTCAAAATCGAAATATCAAGCCACTCCATCCTGAGGAATCTCCATATGTCGTCGAATGCCACGAAAGTGGTTTCACCACTCTGAGCAAACACGCTGTCGGGGGTGCGAAAATAGAAGTCGTTCTCTTCCGGCGGAAAGCTACTCAGCACTATATGTAGGATCCCCATTGGTGTCCCTTCGGATGCCAACTGTGGTGCAGATGACGGACGATGTTGTCTACACCATGTTTATCACTTCTCTTATTGGACGCCGGTTGTTTGTGCACTATCTATGTGCAAACGAATGTACTTGTTACAGTACAGGTTACAGATACAATTCTAATAAAAAGAAATAGAATGAACAATCTGTAAAATCCAAAACATTTTGACTCGAAAACCCTTGGTATTTTAAGACGGCAAACATAGCATTGAAATTAAAACGGGCCATATACTATGCCGACTGCTCATATTTCTATGTGGGTTCACACCATCGATGCACAGTCCGAGTCTCAGATTCCTATCCTCCTTGCCAAACTGTGGATAAATCCTATCAATGTTTCTCCATTGAGGGGAATCAGCTGGGTGTCTTAGCTTTCCGTCTTTCTTCTGCTCATCGGCATGCCACCATACGTTTTTGGCGTCTTTCGGTGTGGTGAACAACCTTCTAAACCGTGGAATTATCGACAAATACCATAATACCTTCGAGTGCATCCCTTTCTTATCCAACTGACTGTCAACTTGCTCACTATTCTTGAACCCTGGCGGCCCGCATTTGGGACACATGTCTAAGTCCTTATAGTCACGCCGATATAAGATACAATCATTTGGACATGCATGTATCTTCTCAATTTCCAACCCCATCAGACATAATAACTTCTTCGCAAGGTATGTTGTATCAAGAAGATTGTTATCCTTAGGGAGTATGTCTTGTAGCAATTTCAATAGTGTACTGAAATTCTTGTCGCTCCAACCGTTCACGGCCTTTATATGGTACAATTTGTACACAGCAGACAATGACGTGAAGCTACTGCAGCCCGGATACAGCGGCGTCTGAGAACTACCAAAAAGGCTATCGAAAATGTGGGGCCTATTGATGATATCATCACCTATGTCATTCATCATCTCGTCCAATCGATCCCCATCGTCAATGTTCTCGTACATCCCTAAATTTGTTGGAGCATCACTTCTATGTCGTTTGGAATTACAGACGTTTTCCCTTTCCGTGTTCGTGCAAGTGGTGGGAGGCAAACTCTCCCCATGCCAATACCATACAGTGTAATCCTCCTGAAATCCACGTCTGATCAAGTGATTTCGTACTTCGTCCGTGTTGCGAGCGAGCACTGTGTTCCTACAATCCCTACACGGACACCATATACCTTCATCATGATTCCTTAACATGTTTTCCTCCGCTACCCTCATGAACTTGTCAACACCGACCCAATATTCTCTGTTTTTGCAGCCGCTATACATCCAGATATTACGATCCATTACTCAGGTGTGCAAGTACAAAGAACCTGTGTCATAAACATTCTATTATTCGTCAACTTGTTGGAGTCTACACACAATATCATTGAATAGTTACAATATTTGTAACCCTAGTGATGAATGTCTTGCAAATGGTAGTTCATTAAACGTAGCATTTTTTGATAGGACAATGTTAACAATTCATTCATTTTCAGGAAATACAGAATTATATTTACTACACTAAAGCCGTTTGTGAAAACAATAAAGTAAAACGGATATGTGGTAAGACAAACAGACATAACACAGTCTCCGTACAACAGACTAACAAAATGTAGTAAAACAAATGACCGCACTCATCGATCTCTAAATCGACATGTATAATTAAGGAAGGCATCGGGCATTGCAACTTCTGTTGGATCTCCCAACCATTGCTGAGCACAAATATGGGCTTGTGCACGCACTGCGTCGTTTCCATGCACCAAGCGTTCCCATATACGATTGTTGATTTGACCCATCGCTATCATATCAATTTCCACCTCGACGGGCTCGATCGACACTGGCACACTCAACAAATCCCGTGCTATCCTCGATAAGGTTGGGTAAGTCGCGGTGTTTTCGGCCCACCATTGTAACGAATCAATGACATACAGGTCATGCTTCCATGCGAGTTGAAGTTCATATTCTATGAATTCGGGAATCAACAAACTGTGATGGGCACTGTCCGAATACAAATTGATCAATTCACGCAGCTTTCTGGAAATGGAAAAAAGACTTGTCTCAAACTCAATTCCGACCATCTCAGTCATAGTTCTCAGCATCTCATATGTTCCACGCTGCTTGTATAGAGGGTTCAGGATACTTGAAATCATAAACGATGCGGGAAGACTGCAGAACACCATTCTAAATCTATCCTATATCCTATTCATGATCGAGAAGAACTCGTTGTCAGCATTTCGCAAACCTTCAATTGCACTGTACACCCCGTGTAACTGTTCAACGACTATGTGAGAAGAAGGGAAACGCTCCTTCAAATTTCGGAAATAAGGCACCAGATGATTTAGCAGATCTAACAGAATGTTACACACGACTGATAGTGTAAATCCGCAAGTATACGGTGTCGTTGTACTCACGGTCGTCTCACAGGGAGGTTAAAGTTGTCTATTCCTCTTTTACCAATTAATTAGCTAAATCGATGGAGTTTTTGATGATGGAATGAATAAAAACTACTCTTAACTAAAACAGCAAAGTAATTAAATAGTGTAAGCGAATGAAGTGGTATAAATTTCAATATTAAAAACGGGGGTTAGGGTGCCATCTACTCAAATTGACAATGAACATTTTTTTCATAAGGATAAATGTAGGTGTGAACGATAAAACTAAAGTTAAGAAATTAGTTTCTAACTTTTTCCAAAGCTTAGAAGATCTCCATGATTATCTAGGCCACTCTCGTGATCAAAGATTAGTCATGTCGACGCTAGGGGTCCACAAGGAGAAATCAACCTCTCGGTGCTTGACTCGTTGTACGATGAATTGAAACCGGATGAGCGCTATACCGACATCAATCAATAAGAATTCTAGCATAGAAACCCTAGATTAATTATTCACACTAACAACCAATTCAAATCATGTGTTCATTGCAATTAGGGTAGATGAACCCTAATCCCCAAAATGGATTTACTCCTCCATATTAAGAGTTGGTGCAATTAAATAAATTGACCCACAATAATTTATGTAGAAATAAATAAAAACCTAATTAGATGAATTTAACTGAATAAAGGAAGAAATACCAATTACAAAGATCAATCCAAGGTAGCTTGAGATGATGGAGAAGTAGAAATCTTCAATACTTGAACAATAATCCCAAAAGTAACTTGTAATCTAATCTAAAACTTGATATTTTTGATGTAGGAAAAGAAGAGAATAATGAAACTAGGTAAAACTAGCATAGAATAGGTCTCGCCGTCCTCTATTGGCCTTGGGGAGCCTTTTATATAGGCTCCAATGGCTGGGAAACCCTAAAATGCACGCAGTGCAGAAAAATCCCGTCACACGGGCCGTGGGCAGTTGCACAGGCCCGTGTGAAATCACACAGGCACGTGTGAAATCGCACAGGCCCGTGTGAAATCGCACATGGGGCCGTGCAGTAACCTGATTTCGCCCATTTTTCTGCTGGTCTGAAAAGTGACTTTTCGCCCTATTTTCTTAGTCTCGTACTCTTGTATCTTGGGGTCTTCTCGTTGGCGGTGATTCATCAACTTTTAGCCCCTAAAATACCTACACACCACAGACAAAGAGAAGAAAAGAAATACCCGTTCGAAATAGCAAAAATTCACACAAAAGCATGTAGACGAGCTCTATTCAGTTCAAAATAGGGGACAAAACGGGGTAAAAGGTATACAAAAGACACTCATATCAACAACCCATACACAGGGCGATGGGAGGTACTCGTTGTTTATGTGTGCCAGAAACGAATTCATCTCCCTTTGATAACACAGCGTCGTTGCCAGCTAGTACGCTGACTGGAAAACGTCGTGGGATGTCGATATAACTCCTACTACATTGTAAAAATTTTCCAGGATCCATGGGTTCAGCGATTGAAAATATGCCAGATTAGTTTCATCGATGCAGCCTGACTTAGCCTCACTCAACGCAGTGATATATGGCGCGCTAGCGATTTCAGCACACCTAGCCACATCGTGCAATGTGTTGAATACACAAAATGCTTGTATTGGTGTCCCAGAGCTCATGTAACAAGGAGAACCATGCTTTACCACAAAATTACGAACCTCATTATCAAAAGGAGACTGCCCGCAAGTAGTTATGCAAAATACTCTATGCGCGATCCCGTAGTCGCGCAAGATACGTTCTAGTAGAACTGTTACACCCTTGACGGGCTCGTCAACTGTGATATGCTTAAATACTATGAGTCTGTAATTCCTCATATTATTTAAACCCATAAAGATGACTGTTACGTACAAATACCTCCAAGTACCGACATCGCGAGTGCGAAATAATATAGTGAAAAGACCATCGTGATCCGTGAACTGTTGCTTTAGTAGCCCTTTCAGTGTTTTAAATTCCCTGACGCATGATGGTGGGGTTTGTTTGACAGAGGCATCGCGGGTTGCCATGATTACGATTGGGGATGTGCCAACTTTTACGCATAAATGAAAATGACCGAGGCATTGTTATGAGTTAGGGTGAATAAAAATGAACATAGTATTACGTATATCAACCAAATAGTAATCCGAATTTGTGCATTACAATGGCATGTTGCATGATCATGTCCTAGTTCCCTTGTCACTCCGTACTACAAAGTATTGATCCTAACCCATTCGCTGCTGGCATATGAATTGCGCGCATACGGTGCCACCGTATGCTACGTTGTTTGCTACAACTCTACGCGTAAATTTAGGCAGCATCTCTCCTTATTCTCCTAAGTGTGTCATCGGCATTGTATGCGAAGCACACTCGGAGAATAATAGGGAGATAATACCGAAATCAAGCGTGAAGTCATAACAAACTACGTAGCACAGTCGATGACACTGCGGTCAATTCATATATCAACAACAAACTGTCCATTGGGACAATTCAAAGGTCAGAGTGCAAATTACAAACTGTCCGAACATTTGGAAGTGTGCAACTTACAAACCAACCTTCAAATGGGTTTTCTAAGCTTAGTGGTAATTGATGACATGGCATCACGCGTACAAGCAACAAGTTTTGTACGAGAGAAGATACTCACCAAACGAAAATGTAGCGAAAGCGAGGGGTTGCACTGTCAGTGAAAATATGTCCCTGCATGGCAGTAAAGGCACAAAGTTAATACGAACATTTCAATATAAGTACCAACCGAAGGTTATATCGACATATGCAACCTAGTGAAATTATTATAAAAGGATCTAAAGGAATCACATGTGTTCGTTAACAAGGTAATTGGTAACGAAATTACATCCAAATTAATTAAATCCACAAATTAGAATTGAATAACTATTTACAACAAACTATTTTTTCGAAAATTACGTTAACAAAGATGTTTGTCATGGAACCAAATAAAATAAAATAAAATTTCCAAGAAAATGAAACATTCCCAAATTGCATTGTCACATGCTAGTTGTAGCCCAAATTACAACGTTCCCTCATAACGGTATTTCATTCACATTGTGTCTCCGAATTCCATACGACATTATGTCCTAAAAAAATTCAATATACGATAATACCTGACTTGACGCTAACCAAATGTTATTCCGAAAGTTGAATTATCCAACTACTTTGTAATGAGAAAAAATCTCAAAATAAATTCCAAATCATTGTAAGTGTCACATATTTCAAAGGCACAAAGTGCTTATGTAACAAACTACATTGTTCTCTAAAGGGTGCCTCATTTTTTTGTACAAGTTAGTTACATATGAAAGTACATCCTAAATAATTCCAAGATAAGAAACATGAAATTTGTATTTAAAGAGTTAAAGAATTCAGAGAGAAACATGAATTTTATTGTTCCTTTTAGACTTGTCTTATACAATTGTATGAAAATACTTTTTTATCAAATTAATAAGCATTTCAATTTAAATTATCAAAATAGTTTTTTTATCAAATTAATAAGCATTTCAGTAGAACATTGATGGTAATTTTGTAATTGGACGAAATATTAGTAGAACATTTTTAAAAAAAACCCATAAACTTGATGGCATCTATATTTGAAAGATGGAGAACTCCATTAGTTGTTAAAAGAAAAAAAAATATCAGAATGAAAATAAAAAATGAATTTGAGCTAATATTGAATCAACTTGTTCGAAAAGTTAAAATTAATTAATTACAAAATGATATAATTTCTTACTATAGTTTAATCTCTTAAGAACTTTAACTATGCTACATCTAACCGAGACATTCCCAAATGACACCAAAATACAAGACCATCCTAGCTATTCTACTAAATGAACTTTTAAATGTATTATTATATTATCAGTAAGAAAAATTTTGCTCCAATCCTAACCTCTGTACTAAATAACCCTTGATTAACTTATTATATGAAGGACAATAATTAGGAGTTAACCTAAGCACAATGAACTAATTACAAACGAAATGACATCCTAAATGCTTCCGGTATAAGAACATCCCAAAATTAAACTCGCATAAGAACATCCTAAAATTACATCCTAAATGCTTCCGGTATAAGAACATCCCAAAATTAGTTTGACTATTACATAAAAAAAACAATTACACAAGCATGCTTCCGGTATAAGAACATCCCAAAATTAGTTTGACTATTACATAAAAAAAACAATTACACAAGCATGAAAAATACAAATTTAAAAAAAAAATCCAAAATATTTTAAATTCCCAATTTACAAAGTTAGCAATTGTATTGCAATTGCAAACTAAATTACATCCCACGTAAATCCACAAACTAAGAAAATCTCAATATTACATTAACCAAATATTAATCCCAAACATAGTCAAATCATCCAAACTTGGCATGGAAAAAAATAACGACAACACTTTGTAGCATTTCCAATTAGTTAGGGAGATTCCAACATCTATAACAAGAAATTGAAAATTAAAATTTGTCACAACCCCCAATTTTTCGGAAATGAAAAAAAAATGCAGGTTGAAAACAGCAATATTTCGAAGGAAAAAGAAAAAAAAAGGGCTCGAAAACAGAAAAAATTCGAAGAAAAAAAAAACATGGATCTCTATACAAAATGTCTAATGTAATCCAGATCCAACCTCTACTACGATTCTATGTGTAGAAACAAGTAAGATTTAAAGATGAATCTACCACAATTCATAATGTAAAACAAAAATTGAAGTTACTCACTGATTTTTATAGGTAATGGGTAATACTTTCTTGCACCCCTCACGATAGTCCAAGGAATTTCGAGCTCCACTAGCTGTAACAATGGATGGGACGCCGGATATTATCACAATTTCGCAAAGTGGAGTGAAGGTTTTATCTCCATTTTCGCTCAGCTCGATCCGGATGTATACTTCGTTCTGGTGTTTCAGATGGAAAGAGGGGGTGAAAAGGGGTTTGTTTTAGGCGGCGATCATGATGACCGCCGCATAATGGTGGGATTTTTTTATTAAGGAATACACGGCGGTATTCCACCGCCGTGTATTCCTTAATAATTTTTTAAAACTTTAAATGGCGGTCGTTATTGACCGCCATTTAAAAAAGAATAAGCGGCGGTTTCAAGAACGACCGCTGCCTATTCTTGTATCCCACCACCCTCACGTATCCATTTCTGACCATTTCCGAATTAAATTTTCGGGTGTAAAATTCCTTTAAAGGGCGGTTACTATAATAACCGCCCTTTAAAGTAATCTTCTAAAGTCACTTCTGTAGTAGTGACTATTGCTAACTTCAATGACTAGTTTTCGCGTGATCATATGGAAACCACATTGCATGTGGTTTCATGCATTTGGATATAGAAGCTTAGGTTGTGGGAATAATTATTGAACCATTCATCAATGAATCAAACAAGTAAATGTCAATGATGAACACTAAAGTTTGGAAAACTATTTCCAACTTTTTTCGGAATTAACTCGAATCACACCAATAACCATTCTTTTGAATTTGATTACAAACATCACACAGAGTAAATTTTTCATGCTTTACATTCCAAATAACGAACTTGATCGTATTGACAAGATATTAAACTCATCAAGTTTATAAACACTTGACTCCAGATGTTGTGTTCGTGAATACGAGTAAAATTGACCCAACTGCACGGGTCGTAATCAAATAGTAACGTGGACTAAAAGTCTGTTTATTGATCCCTCAATGAGTAATCGCACTTGATATTACAATAGTTAAAATAGTAAGTATTAATAAGTAAACATACACAATTAAAACTTTCGGTTGAAGTGAATGGAAAGTAAATATGTGATTAAAAGAAGATGCGAATCACAATTGTTTGATTAAAACTTGGAGTAAGGTAAATGGGATTATCGATTTCATTAAACTGTTGCTACTTCATGTTTCTCAAGCCAAAAGACTAAGTTACCTACCGAAGAGTAATAAATACCATAACACCCACACATAAAATAAATAACTTAATCATTAAAAACTAGATTAATATTAAGAAACTTGGTTAAACTATATCAACAGTTCCAACAATAGAGTATTTAGCCCATGTAGGCAAAATAATCAAAGAGAGAGTGAATAGAATACATTACAAGAGATTAATGATTTATAAATACAAGAAAAATATAAAAATCCCCTTAGAATGAAGTATTGGAGCTTCAATGGACGATTTTCTTCTTCCCCAATTTCGTCATCAAGAACCCTAAATTCTTCCTTCTTTTCTCTCTACTATCTCCAAGCAAACCGAAGCAATTAAGCCCTAAGAATCTTCCTCAAAGGGTCTCCAATTTGTGGGAAAGAAAATTGCCAAAAAGCCCTCAAGATTAGGGATAAAAAGAGGAAAATACCAAAATTTGCAAAAATTGGCCGTTGCTAGTTTTTCTACCATGCGATCACATGGCTCCGCTGATGACCATAAGCGCCTTCACTTACGGCTATAAGTGAGCTATGGGTGAAAACCATCAACTGCAAGCTTATCCTCTTCGGTGAAATTGCGCAAGAGGTTCTCCAACTTTGAAATCTTTCAATTTAGTCCTTAACTTTTGATTTTTAAAAAAATACCCCAAAATAGTTTCACTCGAGGTCCTCCGTCTTTGGAGAAGTTTCATCCCCAAACTTTTGTATTTTTGACGCTTTTAGTCATTTTTCTCTTTATTTGCTTCATTTCCTTTCCATTTGAGATTATCAACCTACAAAAACGAGTTTTCTACATTTGTGAGTAGAAATCAACACATTTACTCAACTTTTAACATATTTTAAGGCCTTGTTCGTTTCAGCATTTTGCACCACTGAACCTTACAAAGGCCCACTAACTGCTCCTCAGTATGTATTTTCTTCAATCCTAGTATGATATTGTTGATCTCTCACCCTATGGAACCCGCAAGAACAATGTTCTCAATGAAGAATATGTCCAACCGAACAAGGCCTAAGTATCAAATAAGTGTGCAAAAATACACTTATCACTAGACATCCCGAAAGCTTTCCATCCTATTTACACTTGAAGCAATTTTGATTATAATAATCTCCTCGAGTCCATAAATCACGGAATTTTCTTGCTACAATTACTCAATTAGAGCATTAACAAAGTGTGGCATGTTTATAATTGCAATCAATAATCACTAATACCTTTCAATAAAAGTTGTATACTTCTGGTATTCTTTAACTACTCCACATGCCAATTATTAAGCAGCACTTGCTGAAGTGCCTCGCCAAGGTGAGCTAATACAGACAGATGTGTTATAAATCCAAGTAACTATGAGTAAACGTTTACACTATCCCCAATAGAGGGGATATGGTGGGTGGGATCCATTGTGGACCCCACATTGACCTTGTATTTAGCGTTTCAGTTCACAACTTTAAAACTTAATACTCCATCTGTCCCACTGAAATAGGCACTCACCATTTTTCACACATATTAAGGAAATAATTTTTTTTAGGGGATTAAGGAAACATCTTAAATATTGTTAGAATTACAAAAATTTCTATATTGTTCCTATTTTATCCTTGTATTAATTGACAAAAAAGTAGTGTGAACATTGTTAATATCTTTAGGAGATAAAATAGCTAGTTGATTTTTAGTATTTCAATAATATTAAATAGGGTTACTTTAGTCAACTAAAAAATAAACCATATTCTCAATGAGGAAAGTGGACTATAATTTGGGACAAACGAAAATAGAATACAAGTCTATCTTAGTGGGATGGAGGGAATATGAAATGAAGTATCGAGTATGCAATATTCTTGTTCACTAAATATTGATCATCTAATAATTACTAATCGCAAACTACAATTAATTAAATAACTACAATCTTTTATTAATAGGCAATTAGAATTCAAGGTAAACTCATAAAAATATCTAGTATTCTTGTTAAATGAATAAAGATAGTTAATAGTTAAGTATATAGGCAGAGATATGGAGGGCCTGGGGTGGCAGTTGCCCCCTCTCCCCCAACACGATGCGAAACTCCATTGGTCGCCCCCACCAAAATTAGATCCAAAAATTTTTTCTTCGATGTTTCGGGTTGAATTTTTTTTCGCCCCCTCGAATGAAAATTTCTGACTCCATCAATAGTTAAGTAGATAACCGAGAACTAGTTTCTACCGCACTTGTAAACATCATGAAAACAACACAACACATGGAGACATCTTATGCCAACCACCGGAAAATATGTTATCTTGACGTAATTCACGTTAAAATTAATATTATCTTTTCGGGCTCTAGTTTTTCCAATAATGACGCACGACTTCTTCATGGATATCTTAGTAGATAGAAAAAACTACTATATAAAATAGAGTATTATAATTTGTTCTTAGATGCATGTCAAAATCAAGATACCCAACCTTAACTGCCATTATCCTTCTTACATTATACTCCATCCGTCCCATTTTGATAGGCTTGTTTTCCTTTTTCATCCGTCCCAAAATATAAGCTACTTTCCTTATTGGTATAAATTTAATTTTTTCATTTCCTAATCTACCCCCATTTATTATGCATGGTTATCAATAAAAGTAAGTTGTTATATTTAATATAGGGGTATATTGAGAAATATACAAGTAAAATTTACCTTTCCAATAAATATTAATTTCAAATTTTAATTCGTGTGAAAGTCAAACCATGCCTATCAAAATGGGACGGAGGGAGCATTAATCATTCTTGGGTTGCCCTACTTGTCCAAAAGCATCAATTTCTTAACAAATAAGCCTTAAGTGGAGGGAGAGGGTCCCAACCGTCCCACAACACAAGTCGTCCTCAATGATGTAGGGCCCTAATTTATTTTTCCGCCCAAAACAAGCATTTCTGCATACTTTTTATCGAACCCCCATGTGGGATATAATTTCAACCTTTATGGCCCCAAAAAAATCAAATAGTAAATTATAGATTGGGTCTGGAACTTCTTGAAAAATATAATAAAGTCTAACCTCTCTCTCTCTCTCTCTCTCTCTCTCTCGTTCTTTTTCTTTTAATCGGGTAGCCAATCTTTTGATTTTGTAACATTTGGATCCTTAAACTATTTCGTGGGATTTGTAGCAACGATTGCCTCGATATATAAGTTCATTGATTTAGATATATACATTTCTTTCGACTTTACTGAAAATGAGAATGCGATTTTCTTTTTGAGATAAAAATTTGAATTATTTTATAACTATTCATGACTTGTGTGCAACAAAAAATAGGTGGACGATTTCATTTGCCAAAATAATAGGTGGAGGGTGAGGACTTGCTGTATTCCGATTCATAAGGGCCACTGCTTCAATTTTACCATATAGAAATAATAAAATTTATGGAAAAAAATTCTAAAAAATATAAAAAAATTTCAAAAGCATAGACAGCTTAGTTACAGCAAATTTCTCAGGTTTGTGAACATTTTCTTGGTTCACATTTATCCCTTTTAGCTGGCAAAAAAGAATCCACATTTCAACTAGTCTGGAAATAAAACATTTTCCCTAAAAACATTTTCATCAAAGTTCATTTATTAAACACATGCAAAGTTGCTAAAGATTTACTCCTTTTTTTTTTTCTTTTTCCAATTTTTTTTCCATTTTTTTGACACGAAGATTTACTCTATCTTAACATAGCAGTTGTCCACAAATAGAATCCAGAATCCTTTCACCATCAACCCAAGATTGTTACATTAATGTATCAGCACTCAGCTGAGTAAAATAAGTACAAGTTAAGTAAAAACGAAAAAATTAAATACAATTTCAACAGTCACAAAAACTCGATCGAACTTTAACGGAGGGTCATCTGCAGTCGGTCGAGCTAAAAGAATCTGCAAATCCCGCAGGTTTTGAGGGAATGCTCGACTGTGTTTGGCTGTTCGATAAGTTATCAAACATTCTCGAGGTGCCTTCATCTGCTTGCCATCTTTGAAGGGCTTGAGGAAGACTCATGTGGAGATCAATGCCATAACCTTCCTCTTCTTCATGCTTTGCCGGTTTCCATTGCTCGACCAGAGGTCCCAAGACATTAACGGCATGTCCCATGTCAGGCCTTTGGAATGGCTCGCGGGCTGCGCAGTGACCTGCCAGCTCAGCAACTTTGCATATGCTTTCATATGTTTCGTTGTCAAGGTCAAGAATTGAATCAATAGCCTTTTGAAGGTTGTCTTTGTTGATAAGGACTCTGCGAAACCATGTGACTAGATGAGACCTCTCATCTGGCATTGTTTCATCAAGTGCCTTTCGACCGGTGATTATTTCCATTAGAACAACTCCAAATGCGTACACGTCGACTTTTGTTGTCACTCATCCCGTGGCTGTTCAAAAAAGAAGATAGAAACCATAAATATTCATTTGCCTATTGCTACAAAT
Source organism: Jasminum sambac (assembly GCA_018223645.1). Classification (NCBI taxonomy): domain Eukaryota; kingdom Viridiplantae; phylum Streptophyta; class Magnoliopsida; order Lamiales; family Oleaceae; genus Jasminum; species Jasminum sambac. The sequence continues at coordinate 20,662,840 of CP073649.1, forward strand.
ACGACATCTAAAATTGATAAGCACTAATAGAAGACTAAATAAATTGATGTGGTACCATCTAGATCATGTTGGAAGTTTCGAAATAGCTGACGCAGGATGTCCAGAATGCACCACATCAGCTGGTTACACAAGACAAGATTTGGTGCAAGCAGCTTGTACCAAGATCGACAGTAAACATACAATATGTACAATTCATGTGCATGAACAAGAAATGTATGGCAATCAATTTCTCAAATTGTTTCTATGCTGCTTCTGTTTTTGCTCAATATCCCAAATCAGTTTTTATTGACGACCAGTTTTCAAAATCACTTGTTATCTAAGCACCTAAAGAACACATTGCAAGACAATAGAGGATTAAATCAAATGCTTACCAGCATACTCGGGTGCAAGATAACTGAACTTTCCAGCCAACCGAATACTTGCCATCAGGTGCATTTCTAACCAATCCAAAATCTGCAACCTTTGCTCTCATGTCATCTGAAAGAAGTATGTTGGAAGGTTTCAAATCTCTATGAATGAAGCTTTGTTGGGCCAAGTTATGTAGATACTCAACTCCCCTGGCCACGTCCAATGCTATGGTAACCCTCTGCTTCCAAGTGAGTGGCTGATAACCCAGTTCTTACTATTCAAACAAAAGCTGAGCTAAAGTTCCCATAGGCATGTACTCATACACCAAAAGCCGCTCATTTCCATTAATACAATAGCCAAGAAGGGCGACCAAATGCCTATGCCTAACTTTAGTAAGGATTGCAATATCAGCCTGGAACTCATTCATTCCTTTCGTACCCATAGATCTAGATTCCATTCTCTTTACAGCAATCTCCATTCTCTTTACAGCAATCTTAGTGCCATCATTAAACTCACCCTTGTAAACCACGCCAAATCCACCTCGACCCAATATATTCTCTTCACTGAAATTGTTGGTCACTTGTCTAAGAATTTCTATTGGAATGGCAACATTTCCACCTTCAAATAAAGAAATTTTGCGATGATCACCACTGCTATTGCTCTATAAATCACTTCCCGCCACATTATATCCATTCCCGCCGTTTGTCACATTAGTCTTAACCATTTCCACTGTTTGTTTATGGCCTTTTTCTACTCTCTCAACTTGCTTTGTTCTACGCTTAACATAGCATTTATGGAACACAAATAGCACAAGTCCCACAGATGCCAAAACAGATATAACCACACCAACGATCATACCAGCCGAAAGAGATGACTTTGAAGATGCCTTTCCAGTCTCGCTGTGCGCGCCAGAGCCTGGTCCAGCTGCAGGCCCGCCACCATTTCCTCCACCGCCACTCTTATTGTTTGTAACTAACACATAACCATCATAATTAAAATTCACACTAGTAGGAAAGAATGGAATAGGGCCAGACAAGTTATTATTAGACAAATCGAGATTCTGCAACGCAGGCAAAGTAGTCAAAGCATTTGGAATTGAACCCGTGAGATTATTGTTGCTCAAAATCAAACTCCTAAGCAAGTAAGATTCTCAAAGGCAGGGGAGATAGTACCCGAAAACCCCTGTTTCCCCATGTTCACAATGGTCACATTTTTCCCCTGCGAATCGCAGGTAATGAACCTCCAACTATTACAAGCATCATTGCCTTTCCAAGCATCGGCTAACACCATTGGATACCCAAAACCACCAGCCACATCAATCAGAGCAGTGACTTGTGGTTCACAGGTCCCTGTAACCTATTATTCTGCAGAGTAATGTTAACAAGCTTAGGGAGACTTATCAGAGAAGGTGGAACTAATCCTGTAAATTGATTGTCTCTCAACTACAAATCAAACAGATTGGTACAATTCGATAAATCTGGAATCAGAGCAGAAAATACATTGGCATGTAACCAAACTTGTGAAAGCTGAACCATGGAGGATAAAACATCGATCCTTCCAGATAACTCTTGCCTCTGATTGTTCAACCACAAATTTTGTATCTCAGAATTACCCAAAGATCTCGGCAAAGATCCAGTTAAATTATTGTAAGACAATCTCAAGCTCTAAAGATTAAGGAACGAATCGAATACATCAAGAATCACGCCATTAATACTCGCATTACTAGCATAAAAACTCACGAGATTTGTACTTTCAGTTAAATACACCGGAATTTGCCATGGATTGAGGTTAACGTTCTCACTTGTTGGGGAACTAGGCGCTGCTAATTCCGCCCAAGATCAGTGGGACACAAAAATATATGCGACTGAGAAAATAATGGATACTAAAATAAGCACAGATATGGAACACCGAGATTTAACGTGGTTCGGCCAAACTGCCTACGTCCACGGACCCACACCAATATATTTCACTATCACAAAAGGAGGAGTACAAAAATACCACACTGTATTTTCTGCCACTGTAAGCGCTTTATCACTCCACTCACTTTTATCTCTGGTGTATAGCTTCTGCAATCAAGCTCTCACAGCCTCTCTACACAATGGCTATTGTGTTGGTGTATTCTGGTGTTGTGGTGTTGATTGTGGTGTGTTTACAATGCATCGGAGCTCTATTTATAGGCGATCCATGCATCTACTCCACGCAAATTGTCAAACAATTACGAGCCACATAATCTTACACAAATTGTCAACAATTACGGGTGTCTTTTGTCAAGAATAATGACGGCTATAATTTTGCATCCACTTCTTCCTCTCGCAAATGTGAACTCGCAGCCCACAAACATTGAGCCATAATTTTTTGACTTTTGAGCACATGCACCTCTTTCTTTGACTTTGTGGACATTTGGCTTCACATACCAACAATCTCCCACTTGAAGACAAATGGATCTCCTTTCTATGAAATGTGGTGTGGGTCATCTCCTCTTTGTCTTCATTGAAGAAGACCAGCAAGGCGACACCCCGGTTTCTCATTAGTTACCGTCTTCGTCATCATGCAATTTGGATTCTTGTCGCTTGAATCTTTTCAGCTTCAATACTCCATCATCCAAAAGTGATCGATGAAGTGATAATCTGAGTCCAATATGCTTAGTTACGGAATGAAATGTCAATTCTTTGCGATGTATCGTGACTGACCGCCACTCGCAAGACAATCTTCTCTGCTCAAAACCCACTCGCCAACAAACCTTGTAACCATATCATCTCTTTGCTAGCCTCGGTTATTGCCACGTACTCTACTTCTATAGTTGATAACGCAACAATCTTCAGTATCTGCGAAATCCAACTAACTGCAGTAGCACCAACTGTAAAGACATAACCGGTGAGTGCTTCTTGCGATCTACCTCGCCAAAGAAAATACGCATCTACTGAAACCTCAGTAGTGTCACCGCCTAAATCTAAAGCATAAGCATTTATCAAGAGTTCCCCGTGAGATATCTCAATATCCACTTTTACCGCATCCCAATCTTTGCTTTTCTGGATTTGTCATATATCCGCCACAACTCCATCGCATGAGCAATATAAGTGCAGTACAAACCATGGCATACATCAAACTTCCAATGGCCGAGGCATATGGAATTTTAGCCATGAAGTTTCTCTCCTTCTCGTCTTAGGAGACTGGGTCGTTGGATAGACGAAATGATTCGCTAATGGCGCGTCTTGGAATCGCTTTGCACCGCTCATGTTGAACCTTGCAGGATTTGATCAACATACTTGGCCCGTGGGACAACCGCAAAACACCATTTTGCTTGTCTCTACAAATTCTCATCCTAGAATTTGCTTTGCTTCTCCCAAGTCCTTCTTTTCAAATTCCACCGATAGTTGCTTCTTCAACTTCTTGATCTCGTCCATGTCAGAACTCGCTACTAACATGTCATCGACATAAAGTAGCAAAATGATATAGCTAGACTCGAACCGCCTGAAGTAGCAATAATGGTCAGCATTACACTTCATGTAGCCATTTTTCTGCATAAATCCATCAAACTTCTTGTACCACTGTCTAGGCGCTTGCTTTAAGCCGTATAGGCTCTTCTTCAATTTGCATACCAACTCCTCTTTTCCTTTCTCACAGAAAGCCTTGTTCTTTGATATATATTTCCTCCTCTAAGTCACCATGAAGGAAAGCAGTTTTCACATCTAACTGCTCCAAGTGCAAGCCCTCCACTGCAACAATGCTCAACACCGATCGAATTGTTGTCGGCCTACAATCGGGCGAAAATATCTCTGTAGTCAATTCCTTCTTTTCTGCTGGAAACCTTTGACTACCAGTCTAGCCTTTGTATCTTTTTCGAACCATCATGTTCTTCTTTGATTCTGTACACCCATTTATTGTTGAGAGCTTTCTTCCCTTTGGGCAATTCTAGTTCCACGTGCTGGTTGGAGATGAGAGACTTTATCTCATCTTTCATTGCAAGCTCCCACTTAATAGAATCTCCACCTGATATGCCTCGTCCATAGCATTCAGGTTCACCGTCGATGAGCAACATGTAGTTCATGTACTTCCGATTCGGAATATGAGGTCGACTTGACCTCCTCACAATGGGGGAATTGAGCCGAGGCGTGGTGAATCAGCCTCCGAGACGGGCTCCTTCGGCTGCCAGACTCTCATCTTTCTCGACATAACGCCTTACGAGTATCATCCGAACATATGTTGGATCGTCGCTTGTTATGTCATTGGACTGAGCGCATTTCGGCCCTTGTACATCACCTTTCATTGAATATGACATCCCGGCTCGATGAGCTTTTTGTTCTCGATCATCCCAAAAGCATCAGAACTCGTCTCCACCATATCCAAGAAAAGTACACTTTAGTGATTTGGAGTCTAACTTACTCCTGGCATTGTCACTAATGTGCACATATGCGACACAACCAAATACTTTTAAATGAGAAAGTTTCACTTCTTTTCCGCTCCAAACTTCTTAGGTATCATGTACTCCAATGGTACCAAGCGATCCACGATTAACTAGGTATCTTGTGATTGGCAACGCCTAAAATCAGCGTGATGGCCAGGCTGCATGTATTCTCATGCTTCGGCTCTTTACATCAATGTTCGGTTCATGCTTCGCAACTCCATTCCTGCGGTGTTCTGCAACGCGTTCTCTCCAACTTGATGCCATTTTGGTAACAAAATTTCTTGAACGCTAAATTTTCTTATTCTCCACCATTGTCGATCTCAACTTCTTTACTCGCAAAACCGGTTTCATTCTCAACCATGGCCTTCCCACTTGAACGCCGAACACATCGGATTTGTGTCTCAAGAAGTAAACCCACACCTTTCTCGAGTGGTCATCAATGAAAGTCACGCAGTATGACTTTCCGCCAATCGATGAAACTGGCATTTGGACCCACACATCTGTATGGACAAGTTCAAGCTTCTCTTTCTTGAGTTACGCCACTTGTATTGAAACTCACCAGTTTACGCTTCAGAAATGCAACTGCCAAAATCACGTCAATAGACTGAAGCCCTGGTAGTTTCTCTTTTGCATGCATGTACTTGAGCCCTTTCTCGCCCATATATGCCCCAAGTCTTTGGTGCCACAGTTAGCATCCTTGCTATCAAGAATCGCAATTGTCATACACGCATTCGCCGTCCGTGTATAGGGTGCCACTATCCTTGCCACGTCGACGTTATCATGGCCCCCTTGGTGATTTTCCAATTATCACGGAAAAGCTTGTGTCACATCCTTCTCTCGACAAATTGTTTGACCGGAGATCAAATTTTTCCTCAATTCGGAATATGTCTCACGTCCTTCAATTTCCATACAGATCCATTGACATTGATCTGTACTTCTCCTATACCCACCACTGCAAGGATGATCGTCTCCGAGATATACTTCCGAAGTTTCAAAACATAATTTGCGAAAAAAGTGTCGATTTATGCGGTGGCATGGAACGCGATGCTCAGTCTATTACCCAATAGTCGGTCTTCTTCTCCATGGAACATATCAGCGATCGCGTTTCTTCCACGACATTGACCACCTCGGTCTTGTTCTCCGCTTTCCTTTGGAGCTGCCCTACACCGATTTTGTAGTGATCTTGACCGCATAATTCCAACATTCAACGAGACTTTGACTTGTTGGAATTTACGATTTTGATCTCGGATCTCGATGCGCCATTCCTCGACTTCTCGGCCCACTTCATGTTCTCTGCTTTGAACTGCCTCTGCTATCTACATTGAAAGCGGCCGGAAGTTGAAGCGCATCCGATCTCCGGATCTCTCGGCCAAGATCATGCTCACAACGTCATCAATTTCAATTTTCGACTTCGCCGAAAGTCGATGGTCGTGGACTGTGCCATTCCACTACCAGCAACTCGCCAAGAATTAATAGAGCTCGAACCTCATCACTAAAAGTGATTTCCACCGTGGTCAATTGGTCTACTACCTCATTGAATTCGTTGAGTGTTCTCCAAATCTCCCGTCATTATCTTCATATTGAACAATTTCTTGATCAAATGAACTTTGTTTCTTCTTGACGCCGCTCATACATATCTTGGATAGAGTCGCCATGAGAGACGCCATTGTCTTCTCATTTTTAATATTGAAAGCGGCAGAGCTTTGATAGGGTCAATCTAATTGCGCCGAGTGCTTTTCGATCAAGCACCTCCCACTCGCTGCGTCTTTCTCGCAACCGGCTTTTCTTTCAATGGGCTTATATAGGTCCTTCTCCGATACAAATAGTCTTCCATTTGCATTTTCCAATATCCAAAATTTTTGCCATCAAATTTATCAATTTTGAAAATTCTCGTCTGTCCACATTACTCCACTCAACAAAATGTGATTTTTAAAAATCGCTTTACGATGTGGAAGATCAGACTACGCCGCAACCACAGAGCATACTAAGAATTTCAAGAGATATCACTGACGAAGCTCGATACTCAGCTTGTTGGGGAACTAGGCGCTGCTAATTCCGCCCAAGATCAGTGGGACACAAAAATATATGCGACTGAGAAAATAATGGATACTAAAATAAGCACAAATATGGAACACCGAGATTTAACGTGGTTCGGCCAAACTGCCTACGTCCACGGACCCACACCAATATATTTCACTATCACAAAAGGAGGAGTACAAAAATACCACACTGTATTTTCTCTGCCTACGCAAAGGCTTTATCACTCCACTCACTTTTATCTCTCGTGTATAGCTTCTACACTGAAGCTCTCACACTCTCTCTACACAATGGCTATTGTGTTGGTGTATTCTGGTGTTGTGGTGTTGATTGTGGTGTGTTTACAATGCAGAATGGACCTCTATTTATAGGCTTATCCATGCATCTACTCACTAAATTGTCAACAATTACGATCGCCACATAATCTTACACAAATTGTCAACAATTCAATTTGTCTTTGTCAAGAATGGCGCTATAATTTTGCATCCAATTTCTTCCTCTCGCAAATGTGAACTAAATGCAGCCCACAAACATTGAGCCATAATTTTTGACTTTTGAGCACATGCAGCCTCTTTCTTTGACTTTGTGGACATTTGGCTTCACATACCAACATCACTTATGCTAAACGTCCAAAGATTTGTACATCCTAAGATGAAACTCCACGGAATTGTAGTGAAATCATTGTTGTCGAGGTAGATTTCCTCGAGAGATGACAAATTGGCAAAAGTGGGCAAACTGCCAGTAACAGAGTTTTTCTGCACGGCGAGAGTTTTCAGCTGGGAAAGCTGGCTGAGCTCCGGCGGGAGAGTGCCGGAGACAGATTGGGAGTCGAGGTTTATGTTGGTGACGAATGAGCCAGTGCTGTCACAGTTAATGTCTGCCCATTCGCAGAAGTGTGTGTTGGCTGACCAGCCAGAGGGAGTGCCGGAGATGGAGGAGAGGAGTTTGGACATAGTCGCGGAGTCATCGGCGGAGGAAAATGAGAGGAGATAGACGAGGAGGAGAAGGTGGTGTAAGAAGGGGTGGCGCGTCGCCATTGTGGTGGGAGTCAGGCTTTAGGACGGTCGGGATGCGTTTTAAGAGCGTGTGTTTTTCTGTGTGTAAGAGAAGACGAAATAGAGGCGGTATATCTTAGGATTGAGAAATAGTTGATTTTTATTTTTATTTAATTATTTTCTTTGAAATTATTTATATTTTGGTTATTATTTTTGTTTCCTGACAAGTAGAGAGAGAGTAGAATTTCTTTCTATCTTTTCCACTTTTTTTATAGTACCATGATTTTTAAGGGAAAATATGAAATTTTGGAAATTATTTTTATGTTGGTTATTTGATTATAAAATTTTTTATGGAAATTATTTTTTATATACAACTACTTAAAGCATATTTTAGCATATTTTCCACGGAAAACAATTCTCACATCTCCTTAGAGAGAATATTTTCCATGTAAGATAGTAAAGAAAATCTTTTCCATCTTTTCCTATCTAACACACCCATAATGTTATGTGTCATCACTTTTATGGTCAAAGAAGCGATTGGGATGATATTAAACGTAACGTGTGTGGAATGTAATCTCTATAAAAAATTTTAACTTTCAAACTCCAAATATTTTTTAGTAAAATAATAATTTAAACTTCCAACTATCTCTTTTGGGAACTAATGATTAAATATGTGATCGATAATTGACACGTATCGTCCCGCCCCCACTATCAGGTTGGGACACTTGTCCCCTCAGAATCAGGAGAAACATGTATTAAAAATCTGTCTATTTATGAGTATTTTACCATTCTCACAAGTAGGTATTGGAGCGATAGCGCTCTTTTGGATAGCACAAAAAATTTAATGTTGGGAGTTATTTCAGATTAATGAACCATCATCTTAATCAAAGATAAAGCTTTTCTTCCATATAATTGTGTATCCACACAATATCCACACCCTAATAGGATGTAAATTTTTACCATTCTACCATCCGGAAAGTGTTGGGGGGAGGCACACTCTATTAGGGTGTGGAAATTGTGTGGAAGCCAAGCACAAGATATTTTCACTCGTGCGTTGCGTGAAGACTAATTTTTCAACAAACAACAGTTTTGATAAATGATAATGGAATAATGAAGTAATTAATTGATGATTAGTTGTCAATTTGTACCATGCACTGACCTAACATATACACCTATGTGTTATACGGGATGATAATTCGTGATGAGATTATGATAATATATCACATTGTAAAATTAAATCTACTAAATATAAGTGTAAAATAAAATAACATGATATAGTTATCCAAGTAACCACACTAAAAAAGTGATTAAAAAATTAAGGAAAATAATGTATTTAGACGGGAAAAAATGCTATATATATTTTTTAAAAAAATTTTAAGCACCAGCAACAAGATCATGATAGATCATGGCCGGATAAGTTCCTACCCATTCAGACGGGCCTGCCATTCAACGAGTTGTTCTAGCAAGCAGGAGGGTAATACCATTCATATATATATACCTATAGACATAGGAGAAACTAACACAACGAATCTCGTTACAAATGAAACTACAATCACAAACGAAATTGAGATGGATCAACGCTAGGACTATGGAGGGCAAGATAGACTGGTTGTGCGCCCATTTTGATATAATGTTGTGCAAAGCCAACTCCTTAATCCACTTTAATGCTTCTCTTGGTCCCCAGATTTCCGTAACTTTGACATCAAAAGTGTCTTCCAAACATACTGATTTCCCTCGAACAAAGAATATTATTGTCTGAGATCACTGAGCCTAGTCCGATACCATTGGTCGCCTTGAAACTAGAAGTTCTTTTACTAAACAGATTATTAAACCACAGATGTAGGTAAAATAAAATGAGAAAAAAATTTTGGTATCCCAAAGACCAAAACTTTTCGTTAATCTTGTAAGTCATTAAGATTCCCTAATTTCCTCTATTTCCTCTATAAAATTCATAGGTTAAAGAAAGTCTAACCCATTGTGATCAATGGACCCAGGCCCAACAAGATTCCAGAAACACAACCACGGAGTTTGGACTTCTCAAAATTCTATTTTGTAGACCTTGGTGGACTCGATTCTAGCGAGCAAAATTCGAACGAACATCCTACTCTACTGGAGAGGAGGCGTAAAAAAAAAAAAAAATCTACACTCAACTCTCTTAGAGAGAACATGTCAAAAAAATAATAATAATAATTCACTCTAGAGAGAAAAATAACCCTCACACACAAAAATAAAGCTTTTTAAGATCGTTGGCACTAGAACCACCTTTTTTGTTTGACAGCTTCTATAACAAACGCTCCCCATTTACTTGCTTTTTCTCCTCTTATTATTTGTTTATCTCCAACTCCTTTGGAGGACCAGTGCTTTAACTTTTTATTATGATATAAAGTGTAATGTATTTTTCATTTATTATTAATAAAGTATTTAAATAAAAAGTAGGGAAATTCAAAATCCATCAATCAACACAAACCATTTCAGGGTCGATTTGATATTTTTTTTTAAAAAAAGGCAAATAAAATATTTAGATAAAAGAACATAGATTTTAATTTAATAAATTTTAGAAGTAATGGAATATGTAATCATTAAATAATACTTAAATTAATTAATCATTTGAAGTAGTAATAATAATAATAATAATAATAATAATAATAATAATAATAATAATAATAAATGTTATTTTCACGTTTTGTCTCCATGCTTTGAGTGCACAAAAGATAAAAAATGATCATTATGGTGAAATGGATGGAATTTGGAATTAGGGACAAATGATGCATATTTTTTAAAAGAATAGGGACCTAGCAGCTCGAAAAAAAAAATAGGAACAAAATCGTCTCAAAATACAAAGAATGCGAACAAAAAGTGAGAATAACTCATTTTGTTTCTATGCATGCTTATAACATATTACAACAAGAGCAATTTTAGGTGGATATTTTAAATTGATATTTGAAAGTGATATTTTCACGTATCACTATTTTATTGAGTGATAAAAAATTGGATTAAGGCCTGGTTCTTTTCACGAGTTCGCTTATTTTTGTATAACTTACACATATTTTTAATCACACAAATATTTTCTAATATAATATTAATCATATATTTTATACGAAAATACGTGAATTCTTCAAAATAACAAGGCAAATCAATGATACTTTAAAATGACAAGTTACAATTTGTTTTCTCACAATAATTGTACCCGGTCAGACTATAAGGGTGATTGGGAATGGATTATAATGGTTTTTAAAGGTTTTTAATGTAAAAGAGGAGAGAGAATAAGTAGAGTTGAGTGGTTGAGATTTATGGATGTGATGAGATATGTGGATGTGATTGATTTAGGAGAGAGAAAAAAGTTGAAAAAAGTGAAAAAATTTGGAAAAATTTGTTCCCATTCAGGCTTTATCTAGCATAATTGTCTCCTTGCGAAATTCGGCCATAATTGAGTATTTAAGAAGTCAAAAGCTAGAAAAATATGTCTTCTTATTGTTATTTTATTGGCTGATTGAAGGCCAAGTTAAACATCACCTTCCAATTCTGGTTTTATCAGTTAGAGGGTGTTAGGATTCAGATTTTAATGTATTTTAATATTTTTTTTCAAATTTTAAATTTGATCAAATAAATTACATCCATATATCTCTCCACTCATTAAATCTCTACTATCTAACTCTACTAATTCTCTTTTTTCCTACTCATAAAAATACAATAAAGTTCATACGCTAACACACACTTGGAATAAATATATATACATGCAAGTCTTGGAGTGGGGACAATTACAAAGCAATGCGATCTTTTCCACATCACGCCATCTTTTTTTTCCACGCCATTAATTATTCGATTGTGGCTATTTTTTATTTTTATTTTTTTGAATGAAATATGAATTGTCTAACATCCCCAATGTTATTGTGACAAACCTTATTCTCAATTTTTTTAAAAAAATTTAAAAGATTACTGTTTATTTGTATGGTATTTGACCAATAACTATACTTATGGAGAAAACTTGCAAACTAAATTATGCATATCTCTTTTTTTAACCATGAACTCATCTTTTACATAATAAGACCAAAATAAAATTTAAAAATCACAAATTTACAATAACGTCACTCTAATAAAATAAACATCCAAATTTACAATAATACCACCCTAAGAAAATGAACATCCAAATTTACAGCAATGTTATTTTAATAAAATAAATATCCAAAGTTACAATAATATCACTCTAATAAAATAAAATAATAAACATTCAAATTTACAACAATGTCACTCTAATAAAATAAACATTCAAATTTACAACAGTACCACTCCAACAAAATAAACACATTTTCTCTCTCCAAATTACTATTACAAGTAATCTTTTTCAACATTCAACTTTTCCTTTCCCCATTTTTGACTTTTTCACTCTACGCACTTTCTCTCTTCGATTACCGCCACAGATAATCTCGACCAATATTCAACTTCTCCCTTTTTCCATCACTGACTTTTTCTATCTATACACTTTATCTCTTAAGATTACCACCGCTACCACCATTACACCACCATCTCTACCACCATCCCACCGCCACCACAACCACCAAAACACCACCACCATCACCATCATTCCACCACCACACCGCCACCACCAAACCACCACCACCATTACTTACATCGATAATACTATTACCTACACTAGTAATATTATTATTACATGTCATAATAATCATATTACATTCCCTGTTAACAGCGTTACCCACTGAACCACTACCACCACTACCGCCACCGCCACCCACCACCACTACCGCCATTTCACCACTACCACCACCACCGTCATTCCATCACCACCACCCACACAACCATTTCTTACCATCAATAAGACTATTACCCGCCAAAGTAATACTGTTATCGATATTATTACATGTTCTGATAATTATATTACCTTTTCTGGCGCTAGTATTACCTACCAAACCATTATCACCACCATCACTATCCCAATAATACAAATACATGGCCCCAATAATATCATTACTCTCTCCAATAATAATATTACTTATCTTGATAATTCGATTACCACCACAAGTAATCTCGATCAACAATCAACTTCTCCCTTCCCATCTTCGACTTTCTCCCTCTGTACACTTTCTTTCTCTATGCATATTCTCTCTCTAGATTACCTCATCGGGTAATCAGATTCCTACCATAAGTGATCTCGATTAACATTCATCTTCTCCTTTCATGTCTCCGATTTTCTCTCCATACACTTTCTCTCTCCAGATTACCTCGCCAGGTAATCAGATTACTACCACAAGTAATTTCGATCAACATTCAACTTCTCCATTCCCGTCTATGACTTTCTCTCTCTATGCATATTCTCTCTTAAAATTACCTCGTCAGGTAATCCAATTACCACTACAAGTAATGTCGATCAATAATCAACTTCTCCCTTTATGTTTCCGACTTTCTCTCTCTACACATTATTTTATAAACTCTTTTACCACTTACTTAATTACACATTTTTATGACACTTTTGCCCCTTTCAGAAATCCCCAAATCGGATCTAATTTTTTCTCCTCCAGGCTCCAGGTCCACTTTCTCTCTCTTTCCTCTCTCCGTTCAAATGGTTTATGGTGTTGTCAAACTCTCAACACTTACAGTTTCCCAACCAGCAACATCATCAATATTACCTAACACAATCCAGTTTCGTATGATAAAAAAAAATGCGGCCCAACACAATCCACAAATGAGTTGTTCTCTCCTACATACAACAACATCAATATTACCTAACAAATAATTCGAATTAAAACTCGCAACCATAAAACTGTGACATAACTAAAAGTTTTACCCAACCAATGAGCTAAATTCGCCGCTTTTACAATCAACTTTAGAATTTTCCCCATTACTAGTAATCGGTTTCACTCCCTCAGATGATCCGCCTCGGCCTCCCACCCCGTGCATCATCTGTGAAAATCAGTAGCAGTAATGGTAGCACATAAAAGTACAATACATGCATATGAATTGATCTTTGTATACGTGTGTGCGTAGAGCAAGTGAGAGAGAACATTGCATTTGGAAATTGAAAGCTCAAAGCCATTGATGATAGCAGAATCGTCCCAGAGATCTCCTTTCCCCGTTTTCTTGTTTATGTGCGTTGTGCTTCTTTCTACCTCGCTGTAGTTTAGAAACTTGGTATGTGATGCAGGCAGTTCTAAAAACCCTCATTCACATGGAGAATTTATAGATTCTTTCCATCTCCTCTGTCAGAATTTTGGTAGGGTTTTAAACTTTATGGAAATTTTTTTAACCAAAATTTATGGATTCTTTTAGATTTATGGATTTATTGAATGTCGATCGAAATTACTTATGGTAGTAATCTGATTACTTGGTGAGGTAATCTGGAGAGAGAAAGTGTGTAGAGAGAAAGTCGGAGACATGAAGGGAGAAGATGAATGTTAATCTAGATTACTTGTGGTGGTAATCTGACTACCCGACGAGGTAATCTGGAGAGAGAATATGCATAGAGAGAAAAAGTGCAGAGAGGGAGAAAGTTGAAGATGGGAAGGGAGAAATTGATTGTTGATCGAGATTACTTGTGGTAGTAATCGGATTATCAAGATAAGTAATATTATTATTGGGGAAGGTAATGAGATTATTGGGGGCATGTATTTGTATTATTGGGGCAATGGTAATGGTAGTGGTTTGGTAGATAATACTGTTACCAGATAAGATAATATGATTACTAGGACATATAATAATATCGATAATAGTATTACTTTGACAGGTAATAGCATTATTGGGGAAGAAATGGTTGCGGGTGGTGGTGATGGAATGACGGTGGTGATGGTAGTGATGGAATGACGGTGGTGATGGTGGTGGTGAAATGACGGTAGTGGTGGTGGGTGGTGGTAGCGGTGGCGGTGGCGGTGGCGGTGGCGGTGGTGGTGATTTGGTTGGTAACACTGTTAGCAGAGAATATAATATGATTATCATAACATGTAATAATAATATTGTTGGTATAGGTGATAGTATTATCGATTGTAAGTAATGGTTGTAGTGGTTTGGTGGTAGTGGTTGTGGTGGTGGAAGGATGATGGTGGTGGTTTGGTAGTTGTGGTGGTGGTGAAATGGTAGTAGAGATAGTGGTGTAATGGTGGTAGCGGTGGTAATCCTGAGAGACAAAGTGCATAGATAGAAAAGTCGGAGATGGAGAAAGAGAGAAGTTGAATATTAGTCGAGATTACCTGTCGCGGTAATCGAAGAGAGAAAGTGCGTAGAGTGAGAAGGTCGAAAACGGGGAAGGAAAAGTTGAATATTGAGCAAGATTACTTGTGATGGTAATTTGGAGAGAGAAAATGTGTTTATTTTATTAGAGTGATATTGTTATAAATTTGAATATTTATTTTATTAGAGTGGCATTGTTGTAAATTTGAATATTTATTACTTTATTTTATTAGAGTGGTATTGTTGTAAAATGACATTATTGTAAATTTGGATGTTTATTTTATTAGAGTGACATTATTGTAAACTTGGATGTTTATTACTTTATTTTATTAGATTGGCGTTATTGTAAATTTGTGATTTTGATTCTATTTTGGTCTTATTGTGTAAAAGATGAGTTAATGGTCGAAAAAGAGATGTGCATGATTTAGTTGATAAGTTTTCCTCATAAGTATAGTTATTGGAAGGGCAAAAGTGTCATAAAAATATGTAATTAACTAAGTGGTAAAAGAGTTTATAAAATATTATAATTAATGGGCAAAAATAAGATGATTTGTAGTTAGTAGGCAAAAATCCAATTTGACCTGTATTTATTGAGCTTTTTCCCTTATTTGTATGTATGTTTATTTGAGTAAAGGGAATTGATACAAAGTTCATACAATAATAGATAAAATAATTGAGACAACTATATATATATATATATATATATATATATATATATATATATATATATTTTTGATACAGTCAAATTAGATCTATTTTTCTGATAAAAGTAAAAATAAAGAAAAGAAATATTTATTATAACAAATACGCCATAGGCATCTATTTATTTTTAAGGATGTGAAGTTTTAGTAGAGCTGCATATCTACCCAAAATAAATAACATTAAAAAACTTAAATTCAAGAAATGGATATTCAATAGGGTATTGTTCATAGCACTTATTAATTATATTCATTATGATTACTTAATTATTAGTAAATATTAATCAGCATAATTTTTCAGTAATTTTTCAATAACTCTTTTCGACAATAACTAATAAATAAAAGTATTATACTCTATCGCCTAACATTATCCAATCTTCTTGTTTGGTCTAACTATTTTACAATTTATTCTTTTCTCAAACTGATTTCTAGTCACAGATCATATGAAAATAACAACCAAAAACTTGTATTTCAATCTATTTTTTCACCCATGCATCATTTTAGAAATTTCAATTTTTCATCATATCAGACAAATCCTTATATGTTTACTTATGAGGTTCATACGTGTTGACTATTTTGTCATTTCCAAAGATCTCACTTATATTATATTATTTAATTAAAATCGCTTAAGTTATCGAATCAAGACACTTAACATACTAGTAACAACAATGTGCGTTGCACGTTTTGTGTAAATGATGAACAACAAATGCAATTATTGGAGATAGTATATAGCTAACAAAATTCTTCATTTGATCATCTGATCTATAATATAGAATGTGATTATTGGTTAGACTTATAATTTAAATAAGATGTAATCGAACAAAATAAATTATAAAAAAGGTTAAAAAATATATTATTTTAATGAAAACTAGAATATAAAAATAATTAAAATTAGTAATTTTTTAAAATATGGATGTAAGTTGTTTGATTTTAATTAAAAAGGAAGAAAATCAAATAAAAAACTGTGATATATGGAGTAATTAATTGAAAAGTTAAAAATATAACTTGGACTCAAATAAATAGAGTATGAGCTATTGAGTTATTGGTGCAAAAATGACATTTTAAATTTCATTAAATCCCTTTTGCTTAAAAATAGCAGTTTAATCGTAAAGAGGTATGAAATCTATAATCTATAATATATAAAAAGCTCTTCCACCAAAGCAAGTTTTCCTGCCAAAAACCCAAATTATTTTATTTTATTTTTGTTTTTTTAAGTTAGCAATATGCGGTAATAATTAATCAATTAAAGAAATACTCATTTACAAAAAAGGAAACACGTTTATAAAATTAAGGAAACACGCGTTTCCTTAATAAGCATTCATAAAAAAGGCAATGCAAGAATTTTTCGTATTTTTAAATCATAAAATATTTAAAAATAGAAATACAATAAAAAAACCCCAACTATCAATTGGTTAGGACAATTATTAATATTTAATTTAGAACAATATAAATAAAATAAAAATACAAAAAATAAATTGGACTGGTTTGTTTTATCTTTAAAGAAATCAAATTCACCATTCATTGTTAAAATTTCATTTATAATTTTTAATTAAATTTTTGAAGTTCATTTATAATTTTTAATTAAATTCATATTTTTAATATATAGATAAATTTATTTATTTATTTATTTTTTGGAAATTGAACACTAAATAAATTAATTTACAAATTAATATATCACACAATTAATTACCTGTCAAGTTAGTTAAATCTTTTTGGGTTGTAAAAATATTTATATATTTTTAAGGTCCTCAAAAAATAAAATTCTTAACTTTTTTAGACAATAAACTCCCATAGTGACCCCATAAAAATGTATTCCTAATATGATGTTGAAATACACTTTTATGGCTCTAAGTAATCAACAAGATTATTTATTGTATTTTTGTTGCTAAAATTTATACAATATAAAAAAATTTGTTCAATATTCAAAATATAAATACAATAAAAAACCAACAATCAATTTTTTATGGCTTTAAGCGATGAACAAGATTGTTAAGCATATTTTTCTTACAAAAAGTTATACAATATGAAAAAACTCCTAGGATATTAAAAATAAAAATACAATAAAAAATCAAATATCAATTTTTTAGAACAGCTATTAATTTTTAATTTAAGAAAATATGAATAAAACAAAAATACAAAAAAGAAATCAAATTATTAGTTTTTTTAAATAGGATTTATTGCTTTTTAGGAAATCACATTTAATTGAATTGGATAAATATAGAAAAATCATTTTAGTGGGTATAAGTGAAATATGCTTTGGGTAAATTAAATGGGCCATAATTAGTGTTTTTTTTGTAAGAAATGGGTGTTTGACTTTCATTTAATTGAAAATGAGTGTTTGACTCATTTAATTATTTTTGATGATATATTTTATTACATTTGGGATGACGAATGGTCTATGTATAGGGGTAAATGTTAAAAATTTGTTAGTAGGTTATTGACGTATATTTTTTATACCGTATTTTTTAAATATCGTTTTTAATCTTTTCAATCCAATAAAAGCTTTTATTTTTTATTTTTTAGTTTTTAAAAGGTTTTTGATTCTTAACAAACAAAGAATTTACTTCGTTCATAATAATTATGTTGTATGTTTACTTTTTATTTATCTCTTAATATAAAAAGGTGGATGGAAAATGCAACACTTGATTAACAAATTAAGAATAAAAAAACTCACAAGCGATGACAATCAATAAGAGTTAGGGGAAATCGCTTTCTAATATTGATATTTATTTGAAGAGGCCCGTATTCAACTATAGACAATTATATGTTGTTGTCTTCAGAATTGCAAATGGTAGTGGATTGAAGATTTTGATTTATAACAATGATGGTCAACATGAAAACAACAACAAATGTTGTGTTTCATAATTTAGAGTGAATTTTTTATTTATAATATTTATTTAGTTCAGATGCATACCGCCACATCATCCAACAAACCATGATCACTGATTCAAATGCACTTTTATCTAATGGGTATTATGCTAAAACTATTTTATTTTGATTATAATACAATATTGTTCAATTATATATTTATATCTAATGTGAAACATATCTTAAATATTTTATATTAATTGTCCAGTAATATATCTTTATCTTTATTATCACAATTATGTTTGCACCTATTGTATTTTACATAAAAAGATCTTCATTTTGTATCTCTAAGACGTACTCTTTTACAAGATTTTCATCCCGTGCGACGCACGGGTTGAATACTAGTGATATTAATATCCATAGTGGATGTGCATGGATAACATTGTAAGAGAGAATTGTATATATGAAACGGACATGTAATATGTTTCTAAACAGTGTAAAGTTTGAAAGGATTGTATTACATTCACAATAAAATAGAGCATTAAAGTGAAAAGTAACAAATGACAAAAAAGGTGTGAACTTGAAGTTTTCCATTGTGTATGGATGTTAAGGAAAAGATTTAATTGTAACATATAATTAAATGAAAAAATAAATGACACAAAGGGCAAAATTGACAATACCTTAAATATGTAAAGATGGTATGAGAATGTGAATATTTTATATGAGAATGTGAATATTTTATACACATTCCTTTAAGTCAAATGTGCTTCCTTCTAGTATAGTGATTTTCCATAATAGACGATATACTAGAATTGAAAGTCTTGTTTTGTACTTAATAATTATGTAATATTAAACAACTCTACCGGAGAGGAGGTGGAAAAAAAAAAGTGCACTCAACACTCTCAGAGAGAACATGTCAAATAATAATAATAATAATAATAATAATAATAATAATAATAATAATAATAATAATAATTCACTCTAGAGAGAAAAATTACCCTCACAAACATTAATAAAGCTTTTTAAGATCGTTGGCACTAGAACCTTTTTTGACAGCTTTTATAACAAACGCTCCCCATTTACGGCTTTTGTTCTGGTACCCGTAATGGGTACCAGAATAGTAAACACTACAAGGCACAATGAGGACCAGAAATTATAAAAAAATTGTGGGGCCCCCCCACTTGTAGGGGGGGCTGTCTCTAGTGGGTATGTTCCCGTCACGGGAACTTGAACAAAAGTGCCCCATTTACTTGCTTTTTCTCCCCTTATTTGTTTATCTCCAACTCCTTTCGAGAACCAACGCTTTAACTTTTTGTTACTAATTTTTATTATGATATAAAGTGTATTGTATTTTTAATTCGTTATTAATAAATTATTTAAATATAAAGTAGGGAAATTCAAAGCCTATCAATCCACACAAACTACTTGAGGATCAATTTGATTTTTTTTAAACACAAATAAAATATTTAGATAAAAGAATATAGATTTTAATTTAATAAATTATAGAAGTAATAGAATATGTAATAATTAAATAATAGTTAAATTAATTAATCATTTGAAGAAGAAGAAGAAGAAGTAGTAGTAGTAGTAGTAGTAATAATAATAATAATAATAATAATAATAATAATAAATGTTATTTTCACGTTTTCTCTCCATTCTTTGAGTGCATAAAAGACAAAAAAAATTATCATTATGGTGAAATGGATGGAATTTGGAATTAGGGACAAATGATGCATATTTTTTAAAAGGATTGGGACCTAGCAGCTCGAAAAAAATAGAAACAAAATCGTCTCAAAATACAAAGGATGCGAACGAAAAGTGAAAATAACTCATTTTTTTTTTCTATGCATGCTTATAACATATTACAACAAGAGCAATTTTAGGTGGATATTTTAAATTGATATTTGAAAGTTATATTTTCACGTATGACTATTTTATTGAGTGATAAAAAATTGGATTAAGGCCTGGTTCTTTTCATGAGTTCACGCATTTTCATATAACTTACACATAATTTTAATTACACACACATTTTTTAATATAAAATTAATCATATATTTTTATACAAAAATATGTGAACTCTTCAAAAGAGCAAGGCGTAAATGATACTTTAAAATGACAAGTTACAATGTTTCTTCTTGCAATAATTGTACCCGATCAGAATATCTAGCATAATTGTCTCCTTGCGAAATTCGGCCATAATTGAGTATTTATGAAGTCAAAATCTAGAAAAATATGTCTTCTTATTGTTATTTCATTGGTTGATTGAAGGCCAAGTTAAACTTGTCCTTCTATTTCTTGTTTTATCAGCTAAAACAAATATATATATATACATGCAAGTCTTGGAGTGGGGACAATTACCAAGCAATGCGATCTTTACCACATCACGCCATCTTTTTTTTTTTTCACACCATTGTTAGCGGATGAATTTTAATGTATTTTTATGAGTATGAAGAGAGAGAATGAGTGGAGTTGGATGGTGGAGATTTAATGAGTATGGAGATATATGGATGTGATTTATTTGACAAACCTTATTCTCAATTTTTTTTAAAGATTACTGTTTATTTTGATGTATGTTTACTTGAGTAATGGGAATTGATGACAAAGTTGATACAATGATAGATAAATTAATTGAGACAAATATATATATATATATATATATATATATATATATATATATATATATAAAAGTTAAATTAGATCTATTTTTTCGGATAGAAGTAAAATTAAAGAAAGAAATATTTATTATAACAAGTACGTTATAGGCATCTATTTATTTTTAACGATGTGAAGTTTTAGGAGAGCTGCATATCTACTCAAAATAAATAACATTAAAAAACTTAAATTCAAGAAATGGCTATTCAATAGGGTATTGTTCACAGCACTTATTAATTATATATTCATTATGATCACTTAATTATTAGTAAATATTAATCAGTATAATTTTTCAATGACTTTTTTCGCCAATAACTAATAAATATCACTTATATAAAGTATTATACTCGGCCTAACATTATCTTGTCTTCTGGTTAATTTGGTCTAACTATTTTACAATTTATTCTTTTCTCAAACTAATTTCTAGTCACATATCATATGAAAATAACAAACAAAAACTTGTATCCTTTAATTTCAATCTATTTTTTCACCCATGCATCATTTTAGAAATTTCAATTTTTCATCATATCAAACAAATCCTTATATGCTTGCTTATGAGGTTCATACGTGTTGGCTATTTTGTCATTTCCAAAGATCTCACTTAAATTATTTAATTAAAATCGCTTAAGTTATCAAATCAAGACACTTAACATACTAGTAACAACAATGTACGTTGCACGTTTTATGTAAATGATGAACAACAAATGCAATTATTGGAAATAGTATATAGCTACAAAAATTCTTCATTTGATCATCTGATCTATAATATAGAATGTAATTATTGGTTAGACTTATAATTTAAATGAGATGTAATCGAACAAAATAAATTATAAAAAGGTTAAAAAATATATTATTTTAATGAAAACTAGAATATAAAAATAATTAAAATTATTAATTTTTTAAAATATGGATGTAAGTTGTTTAATTTTAATTAGAATGGAAGCAAATCGAATAACAAACTGTGATATATGGAGTAATTAATTGAAAAGTTAAAAATATAACTTGGACTCAAATAAATAGAGTATGAGTTATTGGTGCAAAAATGACATTTTAAATTTCATTAAATCCCTCTTGCTTAAAAATAACAGTTTAATGGTAAAGAGGTATGAAATGATATTAATATCCATAGTGGATGTGCATGGATAACATTATAAGAGAGAATTGTATATATGAAACGGACATGTAATACGTTTCTAAACAAATGACAAAAAAGATAGTGAACTTTAATTTTTCCATTGTGTATGCATGTTCATGAAAAGGTTTAATTGTAACATATAATTAAATGAAAAAATAAATGACACAAAGGGAAAAATTGACAACACCTTAAATATGTAAATAAAGATAGAATGAAAATGTGAATGTCTCATAAACATTCCTTTAGATGGAATGTGCAACCTCTTAGTGTAGTGATTTGTCATAATAAGCGATAAACTAGAGTTGGAAGTCTTGTTTTGCACATAATAATTGTGCAATATTGTATAAGGGAAAGTAAAAGTAACATAATTGGTTTATCTCATCATATTATATTATTTTTTGTATAATTTTCTATGTCCTTATAACACCAGCGTTTATTTTAATTAAATAATATAGTACAACACATCTGGTCTAACTTATCCATGGATACCCACGTCTTACATGTATGTGTAGCATTGCTCTTATATATATGGGCAATACATCTCATCTTAATCAAAGAAATGAATCAAGAACAAAAAGTCAGTATGAACCACCAGCACCACCACTTATTGATCGTCTTCTACCCAATCCAAGGCCACATCAACCCATCCCTCCAAATCGCCAAAAACCTCGTACGGGCCGGTGCCAAAGTCACCTTAGCCACCGGCAACAGTGGCCTCAAACAAATCAAATCTCTTCCAACCTTAAAAAACTTATCTTTCGCTTCAATCTTCGACGATCAAAACGACGATACTTCTCTGACCCACCAACGTTTCACGAGCTACATGAATAACTTCCGCCGTGCGGCCCCGCAAAATCTCACCAAACTTCTGCAAAAGTTATCGTCCGATGGTGAACCAATCACCCTTTTAGTAGACAGCGTGATCGTTTCTTGGGCCGCAATGGTGGCGCGTGAGCTTCATGTGCCATATGCTTTTCTCTTTAATCAATGCGCCACCGTTTTGGCCATTTATCACCACTTCTTGAATAGCAAAGATGGGATTTATGGAGAAAGTAATTCTTCGCTCTCTGTAGAAATATTAGGGATGCCAACGTTTTATGAGAGGGATATACCCAGCTTTCTCGTACCGGAGAGTCCCTTCGGTGATTTTATGATATCTGTGATGAAAGAACACATACGAGTTCTCGAAGAAGACCCTAAATCATTGGTTCTTGTTAACACAGTTGAAGAATTAGAACAAGAATCAGTCAAAGTTATGGAGGAGAAGATGAAGATGAATCTTGTTTCAATAGGTCCCTTAATTCCATCAGCTTTGTGTGATGGAGATGACATAACAGACAAGTCATTTGGTGGAGATTTGTTTGAAAAATCCGATGATTATTTTCATTGGTTAGACTCGAAGCCTATTGGTTCAGTGATCTACGTGTCATTTGGGAGCTTGTCAGTGTTGATGAAAGAGCAAAAAGAAGAGATTTTTCATGCTTTAATGGAGAGTAAAAGGCCTTTTCTTTGGGTTCTCAGATCATCAGACAATGAAGAAGATGAAGAAGTGAATAAAAGGATGAAAAATGGGCTAATAAATGAAGATGGGATGATAGTGCCATGGTGTTCGCAAGTCGAAGTTTTAAGCCACCGGTCAGTCGGGTGTTTCGTGACGCATTGTGGATGGAACTCGACGCTGGAGAGTGTGGTTTCCGGTGTGCCGATAATTGGGTGCCCTCAATTTTCCGACCAGACGACGAATGCGAAGATGGTGGAGGAGGTTTGGAGGATAGGTGTGAGAGCAAGTGCAAATGTGGAGAAAGTAGTTGAAAGAGGTGAATTGAAGAAATGCTTGGATATTGTTATGGGGGATGAAGATAGGGGTAAAGACATGAGAGAAAAGGCCAGTGAATTGAGAGGTTTGGCTACAAAAGCTGTTAAAAAGGGAGGTTCTACTTATTGCAATTTGAAAAGGCTTTTGGAGTTTACAAGGTAGCACTCCTTTGATGAAAAGGCTATATTCTGTTTTGGGAAATATTAGACTACCATAATGAATGTCATAATGGTTGACATAATGGTAGTTGACATATTTAATAACCGTCCATCTAAAAGTGATGGAATGGTTGAAATTGTAGGATCATACCACATATCTATTATGTCAACCATTATGGCATCTATTGTCTTTGTTGTAACATGGTCCATCTGTTTTATCGTTTGGTTTGACAATTAGGCTTTGGTCTCAATCGTGTAGAACGGTATGTCCTTGTTATTATATTATTACCGTAAAATTATTACACATCATTTAAATATGGATTGAGTAATAAAAGCACTTACTTATCCACCACATGAATTGATTGGATTGATTATCATTTACTCTTTAAAAATATTAAGGGCTTCTTCTTTACACAATAATTTTTCATTAATTTTTATTAATTATTTTTCTCTCATAATTTTCAACCGTTTATACAATTATTTTATATTTTTTATTGTGAATATTATTTTTTATTTTTAAGATATTTTTACTAATTTTCAATCACACATTTATTACGTCATTTGAGTAAATCTATATTTTCACTCAAGATTGTGCAAAGAACAAGTCCTAAATAATTAAAGTAGATCTCGTGTCCCTTTTGAAGGTTTTTTTTTCTTAATAGCCCCTTGTTAACTTCTTTAATAATGAATAAATGTTGCATATAGTTTGATTAGAAAAGATCGAGAACACAGAGACTTTCAGTTGTGTAGTCTAGTAATATGAATTTTGTTGGGAAAAATTCACAATTTTTTCACTTAAAGCTCTGATACCACTTGTTGAAAAATATAACAAATTTTCTCCGAAACTTGCGCAGCAAAAAAGAAAACACAAACGTAGGACAATAACACCAACAATACCAATGATTAACGTGGCTCGATCGACCGCCGACAACTACGGGAAAAGAACAACGTAAGCAACACCCCCGTTCGTACCGTCTTCTTTCGATCTCTCTAATTTCCTTCAACCACCATCGACGATTCAATTCACCATGACAATCTAATCCTCAATTACTATCTATATGCAATTCGTCTGGACACCATGAAACCCTCACGCCAAGCACGTGCCAGAAGGCACGCGCCACCTTTTTTCTCTCGCTCAACTTCTGACACCCACTTTTGGCACATAAAATTAGATAAGAAAAGAACAACACTCTTTCTTTCTCTTTCTAATTTTTCTCCTCACTCACCTTTTTGGGCACACCTTACAACTATGGCTCATGCCCATATTTATACATAAAAATTCCCTAAATCATATTTAGAATCGAAGTGCTTTTCCTTACATATATAAGAAGTTTCCTAATCCTAATTCAAATTGAACTCCTATTCCTTGTTGACTCTTTAAATATTTTAAATCACATTCCTAACAATTTCTTATAAGTCCAATTACATTGTCTAGTTAATTCATCTAGACATGTACATGTATTCACATATAGAGAGCATCGTCCAGGGATGGAGGAAATACATGGTTGCAGTTGCCAAAAAAAAAAAATTTGAAAATGACCTTTTAAATTTTTTGTTTTTACATTATATTTTCAATTTTCTTTCAAAAAATTTTTTAAATTGGCTATGTCCATTATATTTTGTATTTGAATTTTCTTTTTTTTTTTAACTAAAATGTTTATATACTATGATTAATGATAGCCCCCGGATCTCTTATAGTCGGTCCTTTTTGTGGGAACAACCTAAATAATTCATTGTCAAGCACTAAAATTTGTATTAATACAGTGATATTGTTATAAAAGTATAGAAATAATAGAGAGAGTTTAGAGAGAATGAATTCTAAGGAATTCACAGGAATGAATTTCATTAATAACTGAAGCCCTATTTATAGGGAAACTTCGAATGGCACAATCGTAATTACATAATTTCATCAGGGACATAATAGTCATTCACATCATTAAAATATATATAAATTATTTCCTCGTGGCTCGCGAGTTCATAACACTCCCCCTTGAATGACTATTAATACAAATGTCTTCTAAACTTGTTTGGAGAAAAACCCAATGGGAAAAAAACTTTCAAATTGATTGTAGAAAAGCTTGGAGTGGTTGTATACTGCTTCATCAAAAACATTGCTCCCCCTGATGTCTATCAGCGGTATAGGAATATTCACGTGCTGCCTCATTAAAGCCTTATCAAGAAAACCCAAGGGGAAAAACTTGATCGAAGGAAAAAGATCTGACTTACTCTATCTCGATTTCATATCTTGAGAACTGATATCCTTGCTCGTAAAGGATTTTAATATCATCATTATTTGGATCTAAATCATTGTCTCTATTATAACTTGATCCAATAGATATATTGTGTCGATTTCTCTTGTCGTCCTCAATATACCATGAATATGTCTAAAACCTTATTAGGAAAAACCCAAAGTGGGAAAAATCCTAATGAAGGAAAAGAGTACATTATTCATGTGAATACGCCTTTAATGTTGCCTCATTAAAAATCTTGCTAGGAAAACCCAATGGGATAAAACCTCACCAAAAGGAAAAAGAGTGTGCCAATATTTATACAAGTATGTCAGTAAGCATTTCAAAATCTTTCATAGATTTGTATGAGCATCAGATACATTGTTCATACTCTTCATTCATTTCACATGAATGAAATTTTAGATGTTATACAATATCATGTTATATTTAGTGTATATATGCAATCAATAAATGTACCTTGATCTCATTTTCTCACTATATCGAGATATATACCTAAATCTCTTCCTGAGATTTCATAGTAGTTGAGATTGGGCTACCTTTCATTAAAAACCTTGTTTGAGAAAAAACCCGTTTTGGGGACAAAAACATCAATCAAGGAAAAGAGGCAAGATATGAATTTCAACAATATCAATGTAGATATTTTGAGCCGTTGCATGCAATGATACACAATACATTTGAAACCTCTTCAAGAGTTTCATTCTCATTTCTCATTAAACATGTGCATGAACACTTTAATCATAAGGGCATATATTTCAAAGATCGGCATTTTCGATGGATTTTAATATCCTCACTATTATTGATAGTATGTAGCGCTATCTTTTCATAGTGTGTCGACACTTTCAATTTTATTTCTTTCCCATATCGACATAACTTATCGAGATATCTCATTATCAATCCTCTTGTAGGATTACACAATATAGTTATGTCTATATACTCTTCAAGAGTATATGCCTTCAAGTATTAAGACCATCTTTAATAATTTGCTTCGATATATATGATTGAGAAATCTCATAATATCAACGCTTCAAGGCATAACTTATCAAAGCATCTTAACCGATATATGTGATTGTTCATAGCATCTTTTATACATCTTGAACTTCAAGTTCATATTTTAATTGTGAGGATATAGTATGATGCATTTCTACATATCATTTTCACTCTTTAATACTCTCCTCATGCTAAGAAAATTTAGAACACTAAAACTCATATATGTTCTCATCATTCAAATTTTTAATATGAGAATTTATATAGTTTGCATTCTATTCGATATTGGCAATTTATTGGAGGACTTTAAATAATTTGCCATAATATCCCACTTGTATGCGCATACTCAATCGTGATTTATTTAAGTATTGGGATATACATTTACTAGCTTTATCATTAAACTGAAATCATGCTCATACCATGAGCAAATATTTTGTAAATTTCAAATTACTTAATCATATACATGTGACTATCTAGTGGATCCATATCATAATATCTAAGAAATATCCACATGGAGGATGATGAGCGCCCACATTTCTCATCCTTTATTCCGTATATATTTGGGATTTATTCCCAATATTGGCTAGTAATGATTTCATCATTTATCGAGAACAATCATTGAAGAATTCTTTAATTCTTCACTTGAAATATTGATTTCCAATAATTATTTAAACCAGATGGTCATCTGTCAAACGAGTATTATTGAACTTTAGTTCAAGAAATTCTTATATCGATTTCACTAGTATCTCAGATAGTGCTCAACATGATTTATTACTTTCATCATATGTATAGCTCACCGACATATTCCATCATGTTTCGTTAGCATTATTACACATCACTGTCAAGTGGAATCTTAGCACATACGCTTCATGTTTCAATCTTGTTCCAACGCGTGCCTTACCTCATACGCTGCTTATAAATTATCCAGGCACTTACAAAGATTCACCATAATAATGGTCCATATATAATAATGGATAATTTGCTCTCAAATCTTGAAAATACTATCCATCACTATCGTATCAAAATCCTAAAAGGATTTATCAAGTAGGCTTTGAAAGGTTGAGGATGCTAATGAATAAGGGCATCCCAGAGATGTTCGATGTTTAATTGAAGCAAAGGTTCGATTATCTCGGTGAGGTTTTGATTCCTTCTAAATACATGCCTGGTATGGGTAAAAGTAGTTTTTCAAAGAAACTGGAGAGCAAAAGGTTAGGAGGGTGCTACAAATGTGCTCGTGGACATGTGACACTCGATGTAAATGCAGGTACGTGTCTAGTAACCGAGAAGATAAGATAGCATTCATTAAGGATGGATTGAGTAAGGAGCCTTTGGATGATATTCAACGAGCTCTTGAGACACATCCTAGTGAACACGCATACAAGGTAAGGTGATGGCCTTATGGGCCAAATTCAAAGATGAGCAATCACGTTTTAGTCTTGAAAACTTACTTTAGAAGATCCTCGTTTGTAAATTTAGTAGAAAAATTTAGTATAATAATTTTTCATATTAATGTAAGGAAGTTCGGTGTAATAACGAAGATCAATATTTTTCTTGTAATTGTAAATATTGTTTTTCAATTTTTAAGATATATATATGTATATATATATATTATTTTTCAATCAATCGATAGGTATATGTCATTTCACTAAAATTTTTCTCGCTTTTTCTTTCATATTTGTCAAAAAGTAAATAGTACAATCAATTATTGGTTTGAAAATTTTTCTTTAAATAGAGGGGATTCATATATCTATATTCATACATTAAAAGTATAGTGCAAAGAGAGATAGGAGTAGAGATGGACATGGGAGATTTTAGAATCATCTCATACAAGTCAACCTTTACCTCGCTTGATTAAAACCGTATGTATTCTTGGTGGATCTAAATTGGTAGGTCATATCCAATACGTGGATATGGCAAATCGACTAAGAAAAGAGTTAGGGAGACAAGAAATCAATATACTATATGGAGGAACCAACAACAAACTTTTTAGCTAGACTTATAATGGCCGCATCATCATGGGGAATAAGAGTTTCGAGTGTAATACCTTTCCATTTAGTTGGATCTAATACTAATTGGAGCGATTCTACCATGGGTCCAAGAGGGGTTGGTGCTACAAGCGCAATCCATGGGTCCAAAGAGGTTGGTGCTACAAGCGCAATCCATCCACAACCGCATGATGTATATGATGAATAATAGTGATGCTTTCATTGTCCTTCCATGCGCTACAACACAATCGAGGAAATATTCAATATAGCCTCGCTGGGCACAAATGGAACTTTCATGTCAAACCAATAGGTTTGTTGAATATTAACAATTTCTTTGATGGCTTACTAGCTTCCTAGATCGTGAGTGTAGATAATAAGTTTATCTCTCATTTAGCGAGAAAAATACTTATTTCTCGCTTAGTACGTTGATGAACTACTTATCAAATTTCATGCATATGTTCAAGAATCGGAAGCTCAGTCCGCTTCAACATGCATCATTGGTGTGCTAAAAAGAAATTCGGATCCTTTAAATATCTCATTATGAACCCGATGTTGAGGGTATGTAATTACGAGTATTTATACTCTAAATGCACCCTTCATTTATGGGTTCAATATGTATTTTCTTTTCGTGATTTTTATATTTTCGAGTGTTTATTGCCATCTTTGATATTCTCAATATGTTCCATTTAATGCTTTGTACTTTCCGGAGTAATAATAATAATATCATATTGGCTTTATTCAAATATAGAAATCTTAGTGATTATGCTTCTTCAAGAGCATTTTATTCTCATATTAATACAATCTCATATCATCGATGAGATTACTTCATATAATCTCTCCATGCGATATATTTTCTTTGATTTATCAACATGGGATCTATTGAGCATTTTACTTTCATCTATTTATCCAATGGTAACCAGTACCACTTACTCAATTTTCTCCATCAATATTCAATAGACGTGGAAAGTGAACATTCCTTTATTAAATGCTTCTTTAAGAGCATTTCTCATCATATCACAATATACTAATCTCATAATGAGATTTTTCACTACGTGATATTTTCTTTCTCTTTTATCACAATGGGATTCTTTGAGCAATTTCATTTCATCAATACATACAACGGTAAATTCTCAGATCACTAAGCCAAATCCCTTCTTTAATATCAATAGAATATTCATATCGAACATATAAACGAGTTATCCAATTGTGGGGTTTAATCCAACCACATTTGTAATAAGTATTCTAAACGCGGTGGTATAACCCATCACATTGAAAATATGCATACCAATCGTGTGATATAACTCACCACATTGGAAATATATGCTGAAATTTAAAGTACAGAAATTTAAATTGGTAAATTAAATTTCCTCCAATAGGTGGTTTAACCTACCTTATGGGAATTATTGCAATAAATATAAATTTACGGAATTTAAATTCAAGTAGAATTAAAATGCATAATAATTAACTACTTCTTCTGAGTAGGGTCTCGCTAGTAGAAGGTATTACCCTTCACTTAGCATATAAATTGCATAAATATATAAAATCTTCCGCTTTAGTGATGGTTGGACCCATCATCGTAGGAGG
The DNA here is from genome assembly GCA_018223645.1 of Jasminum sambac. NCBI lineage: Eukaryota > Viridiplantae > Streptophyta > Magnoliopsida > Lamiales > Oleaceae > Jasminum > Jasminum sambac. The sequence goes on from CP073649.1 coordinate 20,693,870, forward strand.
TGTTGCGAAGATTTAAATTGCAATAAATAAAGTCACGAGACTTAAATATTTATAGAATCAAATTTGTTCTAACTATTTCTTCAAAATATAATTATTGTCAAAGTAAACGGTAGTAAATCAAAATATTCAAGCATCGCCAACCGCTACCGGGCTTGTGCAGTGGCGCTTTACCGGCAAAAGTGCATGCCACACATATTTCTTTATAAAACATTAATACATACTTCTACGCCGCCAACTACCAGTCAAGCTGTAAAGGTCGCCTGGCAAGTGCGTACAGCACATGTCTCTTTATAAAGTTTTGACATTATAAGCACTAATACGTAAATATTCACAAGTCCAAGGACCCTTTTTGTAACTTTTTCAAAAGTTGGGGTACCGATTTGTAAATTTTGAAAATTTACCTTATCAATATTGGTGTCAAATCGAAGATCTCGTTGAATCGAGTATAATGGAGTCGAGAAAAATTTGATTTTGATAATATATGCTCCTTATATCTCGAGAAAACGAATGTTATAGTTTTATATATTATTATATTATAAAATAATAATATAATATATATAATATATACCTCCGTCCCTTTTACTCCATTTTGTCACTTAATTTTGAAACCCGTATTCATCGTGGTTGGCTTGGAAAATTTCACTAATTGACATTGGTATTGTGGACTGCTGTAGAATATAGATTTTATAACGGAGGCCATGCGCTGGGCTTGTCATGAGAGAGAATGGGACAGAGAGAGATTTTATAGAAAATTGAGTATTTCAAATTGTAATAATTCGCCGACATCGTAAGATCATCTATAAGATGCAAATCATTGTAGAAAGCATACTTCTTTCATATTACTCAAAGGGTTAGAGACTGTCTTGATAACGTGTTATAAAAGTATAGAAATAATAGAGAGAGTTTAGAGAGAATGAATTCTAAGGAATTCACATGAATGAATTTCATTAATAACTGAAGCCCTATTTATAGGGAAATTTCGAATGGCACAATCGTAATTACATAATTTCATCAGGGACATAATAGTCATTCACATCATTAAAATATATATAAATTATTTCCTCGTGGCTCGCGAGTTCATAACAGATATGAATTATTATAAACTAATAAGAAACATTAGATAAGAATCCATTAAATGGAGAAAAACTTAGGTACGGCTTCCCTACCATCCTAGGTGGTAGGGCAAGCCAATCAAATGCTTTCAACATATATATTTTTTAATAGTCTACTTGGTAATACACATAAGATTAGAGCATTAAATGCCATTATTATCTCTTTTTCAACTATCCATTACTCTCTCTCTCTCACTTTTGCATATTTTAACTCGAAAATCTTTCTACGTGTCTTTAATTTTGAATAGCATCAATTTTATTTGTTATTTTTACTTTATGCATTTTTTAAAAAAATTTATCACATACATGACATAGTTTTAACTTTATTCAGTTTTTAAAATTATTTTGCATATTTCAACAAAATTTTTAACATTATTTATTTCATTGGTACAAAATAAACAACTTAATAAAAAATATTTTTATTTACGTGATTGAAATTGTAATATTTGGAATATTTCATTAAGCTATTCATTTTGTGCAACTGAATTTATTTTACAAGGTTAACTTATTTCTCGATATTAATTTTTTTTGCATATTCTCTCTCTCTCTCTTACATATTTTGACATTAAAATTTGTTTTAGCATATTTTTCATATTTTAACATTAAAAATTTTCTCTTTCTTCTTAATTTTTGTAACATAATTTTGTTACTTTATTCAATTTTTACCATTTTTTAATCTTAAAATGTTCAAACTTTCTGGTTGAATGTTATTCATTTTAAACATTTTTTAATGCTAGATAAAATGTCAAACAAATTTTTTTACATTTTTTCGATTTTTAATGTTTTGCTTAAATGACATAATTTTTGTTGCATTATTATTAAAATACGTGCCATTGAAATAAAAATTTTAAAAATTATTTTAAAATATGGGAAATATTTTTAAAAACTGAATAAAGCTAATCACTATATTAAAAATTAGAAAACCGAATAATTTAAAAATTATTTCAAATATGATAAATTAAAAAAATGAATAAAGTAAAAAATTATTTTATTAAAATTCTTAATATGCACAATAGGAAATCTTTTAATACTTAAAATATGTGTAATATTGACACGATAAACTTTCATGGTAAAATATGTAAGAGAGAGTAATTTATAGTTGAAAACCCTACCTAAGTTTTTCTCCACGAGACAAGGGATTCTAACTCATAAGTCACTGGGGACCCTTCAATATCGTACATGGATAATAGTAATTTCTACAAGCAAGACAATTGTGTAACATTCTCTCACCGATAACTTGCATCTCCCAACGAAGAAATGGATCCAAAGAACTCCCATCACTTCTTGATCCTCTCTCCCTTTCCAAAGTCACATCAATCCCTCTCTTCAGCTCGCTAAGAACCTCGCCCGCCAAGGTCACCTTAGCCACCACCCACGGCGGCCTTAAACAAATGAAATCTCTGCCATCCTTCAACGAACTCTCCTACGCCGCCTTCACCGATGAAAAGGATGATGATTATCAATACAACAACGGCTTTTCCACCTTCTTTGATATCTTGAAAATCGTAGGCCCAAAAAACCTCATCAATCTTATGCAGAGGTTCTCCGACAAGGGTCGACCGGTGATGGTGTACAACATACTCCTCCCTTGGGGGCTGAGGTGGAGCGTGAATTTCAACTGCCGTCTGCGTTTCATTTTATATACAGTGTGCCACTGTTTTAGCCATTTATCACCACTTCTTCAACAGCAAAGTTGGCATACATGGCAAAATGGATACAATATGGATCCTCCATTAAACCAGTACCGGAGTTGTCGTTGTTTTTTTCCGGTGACTTGCTGACGTTTCTCTTGCCGGAAAATCCTTCCGGTGAGTTCTTAATCCCCTGGATGAAACAACACAATACGAGCTCTAGAAGAAGACCCTAAATCCTCTGTTCTTGTTAACACATTTGAAGAATTAGCACAAGCATCAATCGAAGCTATAGACACCATTAATGTTTAATTTATTTCAATAGGTCCCTTAATTCCATCAGCTTTCTGCAATGGAGGTGACTTCACAGACAAGTCATTTGGTGGAGATTTGTTCGGCAAATCCGACGATTATTTTCATTGGTTGGATTTGAAGCCGAGTGGCTCAGTGATCTACGTGTCATTTGGGAGCTTAGCAGTGTTGAACAAAGAGCAAAAAGAAGAGATTTTTCATGCACTAGAGGAGAGCAAAAGGAAAATGATGATGATGAAGTGAATAAAATGATGAAAAGTGGGATAATTTACATCACTCTCACAACTTTTATTTTTATTTTTATTTTTTTTTATCACTCTCACACTTTAAATTCCACATTTAATACAATATTAAAGATTACGAATCAAAACTAATAGTGGAAGATGTAGTGAGGTTGAATGTGAGATTGTAGACATGACAAGTCTAGAAATCTTATTGTTAATTAATCATAGGCGGATCCAGGGGCGGGCGCCTTTAGACGGGTTGTAGTCCCCCGACCCCAGAAAAACCACAAAGTTTCTATAGAAAAAAAATTATACATAATTTTTGTCGAATTGAATTTTTTTCTGTATAACATCCCCGCGGCTAAAAATTCTGGATCCGCCCTTGTAATTAATTATTAATAATAAGATTTATTTCTATCACATCATTCAATATTATTCATTATTAATTATTTTTCAATTTATTTCTATTTTTGTCCTCTTTTTTTTTCATATTTTTCTCTCATTTTTGTCTTTGAATCTTTCTATATATTCCTCTTCAATTATAATTATCATCTCTCTATTTCTTCCCGTGCCATATCTATATTCTCATATTCTATTTTTCTTGATTCACTTTTCTCATGTATCCTATTTTTTCAATTCTTATTCACCATATCACGCACCACTTTTACAATACAAACTCAATTTCAGATTTTCTACTGTTATTACTATTGATAGAATTTCCCCATCGCAATGCACTAGACGATTAAAATAGTTTATTTTTATAAAACAATAATGATACAAAACAAAAAATATATAATGTTATAGATTTTAATAATGGTTTACAAATTTTGATCCGAATTATTGTCCTATAAGAAAAAATATCATATCAGCTGTTCTAATTAATGATTTTAGGAAATAAAAAAATATTTGGGATCAAAATTTGAACAATACTTATTTGAAAAAAGAAATAGTCCTATTAAAAATTTTCCCAAAATTTTTTATCACCAACGCCATTGAAATTGCTAAGTGATGGCGATATTCTTTAACACGGATTTTAGAATATTGAGTGTTAGAGAATTTATGCGATGTGGATTGTGTATTATATGTAGGTGAAACTCTGCATATTGATTTATCAGTAACAAAAGTTTGTTTAGAATAATTGAGCAAAAAATTAAAAAAATCACTAACGCATGTAATACTAAATATAAACAAATTTTGGAAAAATTAATTTGAAAATGAAGAGATGATTAAATGATAATTTTGATAATTATTTTTTTAAGTGGCTTGCAAAATAATGAAATGAGATATGAAAGTTATCATTTTTTATTTATTTTCTAATTAATTAATTATTCATTAGAAATTTAATTATTTAACTACACATTATCTAATTTTAAAAAAATTACCCATAAAAAATATCTAAAACCATGCCTTTAACGTGGTAAAAATTAAAAGAAAAAGTTTTTTTTTTAATTTTTTACTACCTATGTGGCACTGTGTCAAGTTGGCGCATCAAATTTTGTTAATAAAATATATATATAGATATATATATATATATATATAATTTGAAAATAAATAATTAAAATATAATATCCAAAAATTGTTAATTCTCATTTTCAGAATTAATTTAATAGGTATTATAGGTTATAAATTTTATCTCTTATCATATTTTCATTATTGCATGTAACTCTAAATATAAGAGAATTAATATATATATATATTAATTAATTAATTAAAAAATTAGAATATATATAAATATATATATATATATAATAAGGAAAATAATACCAAATAGGAAAAGTAGAATAAATTAAATAATAAAAATATTTAGTTATTTAAAAAAATAAAAAAATATAGCACTATTATCTAGGTATTTTGCCTAGGTAGTTCTTTTAAATTTATATATAGTTAGATGATGATGATGATCATCATTATTATTATTATTATTTAATTTATTTCTATTTCTCTATTTTTTCAGTGTTCCCGGTCTTTTTTTCCAACACTACCTTTTCTTTTTCTTCAAATAAAATTATAGTCTGCACATCATTCTCAATTCACAGGATTCAAAATATCTGAAGATAAATAAACAATCATGATGATATTGAACTAAGAATAAATTTTAATTAGAAAAAGTATAGTGGTTGACGTTTGCCCTGACAACACTTGTAGGAAAAGGTTGGGCAATTTGTCTTGTAACACCGAGAAACGAATGGAGACTTGGCTGACTATAGAAGAAGATAAATCTTGACTCATGCAGGAGCTAAGCTGTCGAAATCAGTTTCGATAATTAAGGGTGATGGGGTTGATTTTTAATGATTTTTAAATATTTTTAATGTAAAAGAGGAGAGAGAATGAGTAGAATTAGATGATAGAGATTTATAAATATGATGTGATATGTGGATATGATTGATTAAAAATAAATAAAAAATAATAAAAATTGATAAAAAATTTTAAAAATGATTGCGTAACGCCCTAAATGTTGGCTCATGCGTGACACATCAAGACACGGCCGTCGTAAAGACGCCTTCTTGCTTGCGAGCACTACTGACATTGCCATGTGGGTTTCTAGAATGTTTTGACTAGAGATAAAGTAAAGAAATTCAGTGCCAAAACACTAGTGAGATTACATGTTTTCTTGATTTTAATCTCCTATTAATTCTGTACTCTCTCGGGCTCCTGCTCTCCTACACACTTTGTGTAGGCGAGTGCGCACAATGTGGATTTAAAAATTCGTGAGAGATCTATCAATCATCTCCACCATCGATGATAGTTATATATTATTTATCCCACATAATGAAGATTCCAAAAAAAAAATTTGGATGATGTGGGTGAGGGCCCCACGTCATCAGTGTGTATGACTTTCCTGTACACAGCGTGTGCAAAAGAGCACTGAGCACTCTCTCGGTCCCATAAAGATAAACTTGATTTAACTTTCACAAGAATTAAAAAATCGTAATTAATATTATTAGAAAAGTAACTTTTAGTTGTATTTTTCATATATATTCATATATTAAATGATAATAATATATTTTTACTAATAACAATACCCATTAAATAAGGATATAAGAGGAAAAGTAAAAAAAGTAAATAGATATAAATAGAAAGTGATCTATATTTTGGGACAGTTGAAAAAGAAAATAAACATATCTTTATGTGACAGATGGAGTATTTATTGTAACAATTATTATTATTATTTTGAATAGAATTGTAACAATTATTTAAGTAGAATGATATCAAACTGTCACGCATTAAAATATTTTGAGTGACTGTTTAAATGGATTGTATATTCTACCAACAATTGAGTTAGCCACATCGACAGCAGTCAGTAGGCATAGTAATTAACCATGCAAAGTGGTAATCGATATATATATATAGAAAAGTAGGGAAATTTCAACCTATTTTTTAATTAGATTAATTAGTTATTCCACCAAAAATAAAGTCATTTTGCATCTTTTGATTTTTTATTCTTTAATAATTAATAATTAATCGCCAACAATCAATTAACTCATCATTATCTATACTAAACCTTATCCTCACCAAAATAAGAAAATGTCTATAGTCAAAATTAGATTTTTTTTCAAATCTCCACTGATTTAAACTTATCTTCTGTATGTTTTTCTATTATGATTTTTCCTTTTTTATTAATTCATAATTAATCCTAATAAACAAATTAATAAATTATTATTTATTTTAAATGTTAAATATTAAATGTAAATTTTATTTCCTTGCATAAGTATTGATAATTATTATTTTACTATACCTTTTTAATCTGAATTTAAAGATTTATATTTATATATAGAATAAGAGACTTTTTATAAATAATTAATTACGAGACGAAAATTAATTAGTAAGAAACTAAAATTAATTAAAATTAATAATTTTATTAATATTTGATTATTGTGCGATACAAAATTAGTATTCATTAAATTTTTACACAAAATTAAAAGAAAAGTATAACATTAAAATTTAAAAATTTGATTCGATCCACAAATTAATTTTTTAAATACTTAATTATTTTTATCAATATTTAGAAAGCCGAACAGGTCAGTAAATCGGATAAGGCAACAGTTCAAGGGTCAAACGGTTGAACTGGGTCGAACCGAGGTTGAACTATTTTTAATTAACAAATTAAAAAATAAATTAAAACCAATAAAAAAATAGGTTGAACCGTTACCCGGTCACCGGTAAAGCGGTTGAACTAGTTGGTTGACTGGTTTTCTAATAGTCCGATTTTAAGTTATTACCGGATCGGATCACGGTTGAACCGACCGGTCCGGTCCAATTTTCTAAATATTGATTTTTATAAATAATTAGCTAAGGGATGTAAATTAATCTAAATTAGCAATTTCGCTAAAATTTAATTTTTGTGTGATACAAAATTAAAAGTAATTAAAATTTTACGTAAAAATTAAAAGGAACTTGTGGCATGATTAGATTGGTCCCTTTATTTAATTTTAGAAATAATTAATTATTTTCAAAAATAAAATTATCTCAAAAATGAAAATTAATTAAAATTAGCAAGTTTTTATGTTTTCATTTTGGTGTGATAAAAAATTAAAATTCATCAAATTTGCACACAAAAACTAAAAGAAACATGTAACATTAATTTTTTAAATTAATCATTCAGTTATAACATTAATCTAATATTTTTAATTAATTGAATCCATATCTATATCTTTTAAATTGTAGATATCCTTTAGTCGAAATAATTAATGGAAAAAGGGTTTTAATATTGCATTTCAACAGTTATATCTTTTAAACGGATTTTTGATTAGTTTGGATAGTTTTTTTATTGGATTTGATTAGTAGTCAATTAGTTTTAAGAACGGGTTTTATTATTGCATTTCAATAGTTTATATCGAATTTGAGTTATAGTTCTCATCAATTTTCATAGTTTTTGTTATTTGAATTTGATTAGAAGTCGATCTTCATTTATCGAATATTTCTTTTAAATTGATTAAACTTTTTCGGAAAAGCAAACACAAGTTATATCTTTTGTTAGGCTATGTTTCTTCTTGCTATTGAATATGAAACTCTTGACCAATATTAAAATCTTATTATAAACTACAATGAAGATTGTCAATAAGGACATTTCTTGATTAAGGTACCAACAAGATATCGGAAAAGTCTTTTTTCAAAACAATGAACAATGATTACATGAGTGTCGTTAACGGTATTTTTAAAATTGTTAAGGTAAATCCATAGATTCATAGAACTTTCTTCATACTCTTAAATTTATTTTCTTTGGATCATTTAGTTTTTATACCAATATATTCATTGTGAAAATTAATTATACTTCTTTTGTATGGTTGATTGATATTTTTAGTTTACATAATTGGTTACAATTGCAAAAGTCCAATAAACGCTATAATTTTTTATAAAGTTAATTAATTTTCAATGCAACTGTTACTATTCAAAAGTATAAAATAAATTAAAATATGAATTGACCCAATTCGATGGATTATTTGCGGTAAATTATTGAAATAATTATTCTTTCTCTATACTGATGAATTGCTTTCTCTTTTTTTCATTAAAGGTAAATTCGTGGATTGATCGTACTTTTTTTGCGCTATTAATTTTTCTTGTCTTGGATCGTTTATTTTTTATACGCATGCGGAAAATACTTTTCAATAGTGGAATAGAGTTTCAATCAAAGAGTGTTGGACTCACTTATTATAAAGAAACAATTGCAGTTTCTTCACACTATAAAAGTTATATATATATAATCAATTTTTTAAAATCATTAATACAAATCGACACAATAGTTTAAATTATTAGAGTAAATCTGTGGATTTATCCCACTTTTTCACATTATTAATTTTTTTCCTTGGATCATTTAGTCTTTATGATAATATATTCATTGTGAAAATTAATTGTACTTCTATGCTTCCTTTATATGGTTGATTATATTTTTAGTTCACATAATTTGTTATAATTGAAAAGCTCAATATACATTATAATTTTTTCTAGTAATTAATTTGTAATGCAACTATTATTGTTTACAAGTACAAAATGAATTAAAATATAATTTTTTAAATATTAAAGGTAAATCTGTGAATCAATTGGACTTTCTTCGTATTATTAAATTTTTTTCTTGGATAATTTTTTTTACATACATGGAAAATGCTTTTCAGCAGTGAAAGATAGTTCTAATCAAAAGAGTGCTGAACTCACTTCGTGTGAAGAAATAATTATAATTTCTTCGCAATAATAAATTTTTTTCCTTTTTTTTGTATTATCAATTTTTTAAACCATTAGTATGAGTTGACATAATATTTTAAACTGTTAAGATAAATCCGTAGATTGATCGTACTTTCTTCACACTATTAATTTTTTTGCCTTAAATCATTTAGTTTTTATGTTAATATGTTTATTGTGAAAATTAATTATACTTTTTTTGGTATAGTTGATTAAAATTTTTAATTCACATAATTCGTCATAATTACGCAACATTTAAGTAGAAAAGTTAAGAGTATGAACTGTGTTCTTATTTTAATTGTATCATAATGAATTATTGAATAAATATATATGAAAAAAAGAAAGAAAGAAAGAAATGAGAGATTTAAAACTAAAAGTACATATTTATTGAGTTAAATTATTAAAGATTATATTTAAAATTATAATTATCTTATGAGTACTTACACCATCATCTTTGTAATGGATCGATTTGGAATGAGATGAATTACATTATATTTTATTATTTTTATTTTTCTAATTCATATAGATTATTACAATTTTAAAGTATGAATCAAACTATAATAAGGTAGAGAAATAAGCTTTTAGGTGATTATTAGTTGTTCTTGTATTCTAATTCTTTTGATAATACAATATTCAATCAATATATATGGAAAAAATAGATGTTGAAAACTTTGTTCCCCGTATAACATACGGGTGAAACAATTAGGGTTTGAATATGAATGGTATGTTGCAGTCTCGAGGGTGACGTATAGGAAGGGTTTAAAGTTTGTGATATATGATGATGATGGTCCGTTCTACTACCATGACCATAAATATCGTCTGTAAAAAAGTGTTTAAACTTATAGTTTCATACTTATTAATCGTATCGGGTACGTTATTCACTTTATTATGTTTTCACACAAATCCTTTATGTTATTTATGGGTTGATATATGAAGTGAAGGATTGTATTTATGTATTATTGTGTTTGTGCTCTTGTATTTATCTAAGTGTAATGTTCCCGCCACAAATTTGGTGGAGTTATACAAATTGATTATATTTACCATTTATGCATTAGGAGATCCCGTACCAATGCCGGAAAAAAATTCATGTGGGCCCCATCGACCCACTACCATCAGGGGCAACTATGTGTTATTCATCTAACCTAGCGTAGATAATAAAAAAAAATTTTTAAAATTTTTGGTTACGTGGGGCTCTCATGCCACGTGACATGGGTATTGTCCTGACGTGGGGAACAGAGCACTAGCGTACACATTATTGGCATTGTGTTTCAAAAAGGCAACGCAACGTACTTAGTGGTCGAAAATTACACTTTTAGTGAGTTTTATTGATCATATCTGAAATATGATGTTATTTCTAATATTTTTATAGGTTTCTTACGCTAAAGCACCAGTGTTTGTGTATAAGTGATGTCAGAGATATTCTGCTTATCTAAAATTTAATTATTATTTTAGTATAATTAAACTGTATAATAATAAAATTTTTTATATTCTATGCGATAATTATAGATGCGACTTATATTTGAGTGTATTCATCCTTTTTGTCAAAATATAGAGATATTTCCATTTTTTGTCTTGTGTGTTGTTGTAAACTATTATTGATGGTGTTACGTTTGGATTGTTTTAATTGTGAATGTCTTTAAAAGTATTGTAAATTAAATTTGTGTTTTTTGGTGAGTTTTTCCCAATTGTTTGCGGGATGAATTGGTACAAAAAAGAGGAAAACTCTGTCAAAATTTTCAAAGAATTATTTGATTAGTTATATTAATTACGTTGATTGTTGCGACTCATTATTTATTTTATTTTTTCGATATCTTATGTTGATACGACCAACACCTATTAATACTGTTATTAGCTAAAAAATTATTCCCATACAACGCACGTGTGAAACAGCTAGTATCATATGAAAATAACAACAAAAAACTTGTATCCTTTAATTTCAATCTATTTTTTCACCCATGCACCATTTTAGAAATTTCAATTTTTCATCATATCAAACAAATCCTTATATGTTTGCTTATGAGGTTCATACGTGTTGACTATTTTTTCATTTCCAAAGATCTCACTTATATTATTTAATTAAAATCGCTTAAGTTATCGAATCAAGACACTTAACATACTAGTAATAACAATGTGCATTGCAAGTTTTATGTAAATGATGAACAACAAATGCAATTATTGGAAATGGTATATAGCTACAAAAATTCTTCATTTGATCATCTGATCTATAATATAGAATGTAATTATTGGTTAGACTTATAATTTAAATAAGATGTAATCGAACAAAATAAATTATAAAAAGGTTAAAAAATATATTATTTTAATGAAAACTAGAATATAAAAATAATTAAAATTATTAATTTTTTAAAATATGGATGTAAGTTGTTTAATTTTAATTAGAATGGAAGCAAATCAAATAACAAACTGTGATATATGGAGTAACTAATTGAAAAGTTAAAAATATAACTTGGACACAAATAAATAGCGTATGAGTTATTGAGTTATCGGTGCAAAAATGACATTTTAAATTTCATTAAATCCCTTTTGCTTAAAAATAGCAGTTTAATCGTAAAGTGGTATGAAATGGTATTAATATCCATTGTGGATGTGCATGGATAACATTGTAAGATAGAATTGTATATATGAAACCGGCATGTGATATGTTTCTAAACAGTGTAAAGTTTGAAGGGATTGTATTACATTCACAATAAAATAGAGCATTAAAGTGAAAAGTAACAAATGACAAAAAATGTAGTGAACTTGAATTTTTCTATTGTGTATACATGTTCATGAAAAGATTTAATTGTAACATATAATTAAATGAAAAAATAAATGACACAAAGGGCAAAATTGACAATACCTTAAATATGTAAAGATAGTATGAGAATGTGAATATTTTATACACATTCCTTTAAGTCGGATGTGCTGTCTTCTAGTATAGTGATTTTCCATAATAAATGATATACTAGAATTGAAAATCTTTTTGCACTTAATAATTATGTAATATTATACACTTAATTGAGAGAAAGTAAAGGTCACACCATTAATTTATCTCATTATATTATTTTTTGCATATATCTTTATGTGCCTCTAACATTGATGTTTATTTTAATTAAATAATATAATATAATACAACACATCTGGTCTATCTTGTCCATGGATACCCACGTCTTACATATATATATATTGGCTAATATATATATTTATATAATGGCATTGCTCCTATATAAGGCCAATACATCTCATCTTAATCGAAGAAATGAATCAAGAACAAGAAGTCGCTATGAACCACAACCACAATTTCTTGATCGTCTTCTACCCAATCCAAGGCCACATCAACCCATCCCTCCAAATCGCCAAAAACCTCGTACGCGCCGGTGCCAAAGTCACCTTAGCCACCACCTACCGCGGCCTCAAACAAATCAAATCTCTTCCAACCTTAAAAAACTTATCTTTCGCTTCAATCCTCGACGATCAAAACGACGATACTTCTCCGACCCACCAAGGTTTCTCGAGTTACGTGGATAACTTCCGCCGTGCGGGCCCAAAAAATCTCGCCAATCTTCTGCAAAAGCTATCGTCCGATGGGGAACCAATCACCCTTTTAGTATACAGCGTGATCGTTTCTTGGGCTGCAATGGTGGCGCGTGAGCTTCACGTGCCATCTGCTTTTCTCTTTAATCAATGCGCCACCGTTTTGGCCATTTATCACCACTTCTTGAATAGCAAAGATGGGATTTATGGAGAGAGTAATTCTTCGCTTTCTGTAGAAATATTAGGGATGCCAATGTTTTATGAGAGGGATATACCCAGCTTTCTCGTACCGGAGAGTCTCTTCGGCGATTTTATGATATCTGTGATGAAAGAACACATACGAGTTCTCGAAGAAGACCCTAAATCATTGGTTCTTGTTAACACAGTTGAAGAATTAGAACAAGAATCAGTAAAAGTTATGGAGGAGAAGATGAAGATGAATCTTGTTTCAATAGGTCCCTTAATTCCATCAGCTTTCTGTGATGGAGATGATGTAACAGACAAGTCATTTGGTGGGGATTTGTTTGAAAAATCCGATGATTATTTTCATTGGTTAGACTCGAAGCCCGTTGGTTCAGTGATCTACGTGTCATTTGGGAGCTTGGCAGTGGTGATGAAAGAGCAAAAAGAAGAGATTTTTCATGCTTTAATGGAGAATAAAAGGCCTTTTCTTTGGGTCCTCAGATCATCAGACAATGAAGAAGATGAAGAAGTGAATAAAAGGATGAAAAATGGGCTAATAAATGAAGATGGGATGATAGTGCCATGGTGTTCGCAAGTCGAAGTTTTAAGCCACCGGTCAATCGGGTGTTTTGTGACGCACTGTGGATGGAACTCGACGCTGGAGAGTGTGGTTTCCGGTGTGCCGATAATTGGGTGCCCGCAATTTTCCGACCAGACAACGAATGCGAAGATGGTGGAGGAGGTTTGGAGGGTGGGTGTGAGAGCAAGTGCAAGTGTGGAGAAAGTAGTTGAAAGAGGTGAATTGAAGAAATGCTTGGATATTGTTATGGGGGGTGGAGATAGGGGTAAAGAAATGAGAGAGAAGGCCAGTGAATTGAGAGGTTTGGCTACAAAAGCTGTTAAAAATGGAGGTTCTACTTATTGCAATTTGAAAAGGCTTTTGGAGTTTACAAGGTAGCACTCCTTTGATGAAAAGGCTATATTCTGTTTTATGGTTTGGTTTGACAATTAGGCGATGGTCTCAATCGTGTGGAACGGTATGTCCTTTGTTATTATATTATTCCCATCAAATTATGACACACCATTTAAATATCGACTGAGTAATAAAAGCACTTATGTATCCACCACATGAATTGATTGGATTGGTTATCATTTACTCTTTAAATATATTAAAGGCTTGTTTTTTACACAATAATTTTTATAAATTTTTTTTTCTCATAATTTTCAATCATTTATACAATTATTTTATATTTTTAATATATTTTTCTTAATTTTCAACCACACATTTATTACAGCGTTGTCGTTCAAATAAATCTATATTTTCACTAAAGATTATGCAAAAAACAAGCCCTAAGTAATTAAAGTAGATCTTGTGTCCCTTTTGAAGGTTTTTTTTCTTTCAATAGCCCCTTGTTAACTTCTTTAATAATGAATAAATGCTGCATATCTTTTGATTAGAAAAGGTCGAGAACACAAAGACTTTCAGTTGGGTAGTCTAGTAATATGAATTTTGTTGGAAAAATTCACAATTTTTCCACTTAAAGCTCTGATACCACTTGTTAAAAATATAATAAATTTTCTCCGAAACTTGCATAGCAAAAAAGAAAACACAAACGCAGAACAATATCACCAACAATACCAATAATTGAAGTCGCTCGATCGACCGCCGACAACCAAGGGAGAAGAACACTTTTATTAACGAGAAAAACTCTCATATAATTTTTCCTCATCCTCTGAACTTCTCCACACAAACTATTTCTTCATAACAAAGCTAGAGCAGTCAAAGAACAACGTAAGCAACACCCCCATTCGTACCGTCTTCTTTCGATCTCTCTAATTTCCTTCAACCACGATCGACGACGCAATTTACCATGACAGTATAATCCTCAATTACTATCCATACGCAATTTGTCTCAACCCATGAAACCCTCACGCCACGCACGTACCCGAAGGCACGCACCACCTTTTCTCTATCGCTCAACTTGTGACACCCACTTTTGGCACACAAAATTAGACAAGAAATGAACAACACTCTTTCTAATTTTTCTCTCTATTCACCTTTTGGGCACACTTACAACTAAGGCTCATACCCATATTTATACATAAAAATTCCCCAAACTCTATTTAGAATCAAGTGCTTTTCTTACATAAGAAATTTCCTAATCCTAATTCAAATTGAACTCATATTCCTTATTGACTCTCTAAATATTTTAAATCACATTCCTAACAATTTCTTATAAGTCCAATTACATTGTCTAGTTAATTCATCTAGACATGTACATGTATTCACAGATAGAGAGCATCGTCCACGGACAGAGGAAATACACGGCTGTAGTGGCCAAAAAAAAATATGAAAATGACCTTTTAAAATTTTCGTTTGTACATTATATTTTCAATTTGCTTTCAAAAAAATTGTAAAATTGGCTATGTCCATTATATTTTGTACTTAAATTTTCTTTTTTTTTTTACCTAAAACTTTTACGGTGATAAATGATAACCCCCGGGTCTCTAATAACCGTCCTTTTTGTGGAAACAATTAAATAATTCATTGTCAAGCACTAAAATGTGTATTAATACAATGATATGTATTATTATAAATTAATATAACAAACATTAGATAAGAATCCATTAAATGGAGAAAAACTTAGGTACGGCTTCCCTACCATCCTAGGTGGTAGGGCAAGCCAATCAAATGCTTCCAACATAATTTTTATTTTAATAATCTACCTGGCAACAAACATAGGATTACAGCATTAAACACCATTATTATCTCTTTTTTAACCATCCATTACTCTCTCTCTCTCTCCTCCCTCTCACTTTTGCATATTTTAACTTATCTTTCTATATGTGTCTCTCATTTTGAAAAGCATCAATATTTTTTTTTACTTTATGCATTTTTTAACATTTGTCATATACATAACATAATTTTAACTTTATTCAGTTTTTAAAATTATTTTGCATATTTTAAAAAAAATTTAACATTATTTATTTCATTGGTACAAAATAAACAACTTAATAAAACATATTTTTATTTACTTGATTGAAATTTTAATATTTGGATGCCAAATATTTCATTAAGCTATTCATTTTGTGTGACTGAATTTATTTTACAAGGTTAACTTATTTCTCAATATTAATTTTTTTCTTTTCCACATTCTCTATCTTACATACTAGCTATTTCACCCGTGTGCGTTGCACGGGACTATAATTTTTTAGCTAATAACAATATAAATAGATGTTAGTCGTGTTAATATAAGACCTTGAAAAAAATAAAATAAATAATGTATCTAACAATAAACTTAATTAATATAACTAATGAAGTAAATTGGGGAAAACTCACCAAAAAAGTACAAACTTAATTTATAATACTCTTAAAGATGTCAACAATTAAAGCAATCCAAACATAACACCATCAGTAATAATCAATAATAACACACAAGATAAAAAATAGAAATATCTTCGTCTTTTAATAAAAAATGATGAATGTACTCAAATATAAGGCACATCCATAATTATTACATAGAATATAAGAATTTGTGTTATTATACAATTAATTGTACTGAGATAATAAATAAATTTTTAGATGAGCCGAACATATCTAACATCATTTTTACACAAATACTTGCGTTTTAGCTTAAGAAACCTAGAAAAATATTAAAAATAACATCACATTTCATATATGATTAATGAAACTTATTAAAGTGTAATTTTCGACTACTAAATATGTTGAGTTACCTTTTTGAAATACAATACAACTAATGCATAAATGCTACATATAATCAATTTGTATAACTCCGCCAAATTTGTGACGGAGACATTATACTTGGATATATATAAGAGCATAGACACCATAATGTATAAATACAATCATTCACTTTACATATCAAATTACGAATGACATAAAGGTTTTGTGTAGAAAATCAAATAAAGTGAACAACGTACCTGATGCGATTAATAATTATGAAACTATAAATTTAAACACTTCTTTATATATGACATTTGCGGTAGTTCTAGTTGGATGACCATCGTCATCATATATTACAAACTTTAAACGCTTCCTATGCGTTACCCTAAGGATTGCAACATACCATTTCTATTTAAACACTAACTATTTCACCCGTGCATTGTACGGTGGATAAATTTTTCAACATCTATTTTTTTCATATATATTGATTAAATATTGTATTATCATAAGAATGAGAATATCAGAACAACTAATAATTACCTAAAAGCCATATTTCTCTACCTTATGATTTGATTCATACTTTAAAATTGTAATAACTCTATGTGAATTAGAATAATAAAATATAATGTAATTTATCTCATTCCAAATCGGTCCATTACAAATATGATAGTGTAAGTACTCACAAGATAATTACAATTTTAAATCTAATCTTTGATCATTTAACTCAATAAATATGTAGGTTTAGTTTTAAATCTCTCTTTTTTTTATATATTTATTTATTTAATAATTTATTATGATATAATTACAATAAGGACACATTCATACTCCTAACTTTTTTACTTCAATGTTCCGTAACTAATAACATCGATCCATGATTGAGGTGTCAATTAGACCAATGAGGCACTAATTTACTAAGTTAACATGTAAATATTTTGGCATAAAAAATAAACACTCAGTGGAAAAAAATTAAAAGTGCGAAAAAATACGATCAATCAATGAATTCACTTTTACAATTTCAAAAATTGTGTCAACTCAACCAAAAGGTGTAAAACATTAACGATACAAAAAAAAAAATTATCAATACTAAGAAATAATAATTATTTTAATAATTTACCGCAAATAATCCATCAAAGTGAGTCAATTCATATTTTAATTTATTTTGTACTTGTAAATAGTAATAAATGCATTAGAAATTAATCTACTACAAAAAATTTAGAAAGTTTATTAGACTTTTGCAATTGTGACGAATTATATGAATTAAAAATTTTAATCAACCATACAAAATAAGTATAATTAATTTTTACAATGAACATATTAGCATAAAAACTAAATGATCAAAGAAAAAAATTAATAGCATCAAGAAAGTATGATCAATCCACGATTTATCTTAACAGCTTAACATATTGTGTTGACTTGTACTAATGGTTTAAAAATTTGATAATACAAAAGGAAAAAATTATTATTACAAAGAAACTATAATTATTTCTTTACACGAAGTGAGCTCGGCACTCTTTTGATTGGAATTCTCTTCCACTGCTTAAAAATATTTTCCATGTAGGCACAAAAATGAACGATCCAAGAAAAGAATTTAATAGTGCAAAAAAAGTACAATCGATCCACAAATTTATGTTTAATATTTAAGAAATCATGTTTACCACTTGAAGAAAGAAATAATTGTTTCAACAAATATTTCAACAATTTTCCGAAAAAATCCATCAGATTGGGTCGATAAATATTTTAATTTATTTTATCCTTGTAAACAGTAATATTTGTATTATAAATTAATCTAGTGAAAAAAGTTATAAAGTATATTGAATTTTTACAATTGCAATCAATTATGTGAACTAAAAATATTAATTAACCATACAAAAGAAGTATAATTCACAATGAACATATTGGTATTAAAACCAAACGATTCAAAGAAAAAATTAATTGTGTGAGAAAAGTACGATCAATCAACGGACTTACCTTAAAAATTCAAAATATTGTATCGACTCCTATTAATGGTTTAAAAAATGGATCATATAGAAAACAAAAAATAAAAAACTTTAATGGTGCGAAGAAACTATATATAATTGTTTATTCACAATAACTGAGTCCAACACATTTTTTATTGGAACTTTCTTTCACCATTGATAAGCATTTTCCATGTGGATCGAATCAAAATTTTAAACTTTAACGTTATACTTTTCTTTTAATTTTGTGTAAAACTTTAATGAATGCTAATTTTGTATCACACAATAATCAAATATTAATGAAATTTTTAATTTTAATGTAACGACCGCAATAGAAAAAAAATTATGTTCAACGCTTTACGACGTCGTTACGACTTCTCGCTTAAAATGAGAATTTCAATTAATAAATAGCTTAGCAGAACAAAAATAAAATAAAATTTAATAATTTAATCAGTTGAATTTTTATTACGGGCCAAGATAGTTAATCGGGCTTCAAGCCCACCATATTTTCTTTTGCGCCAACCCACTTTAAGTCTGGATACGTGAGTTTTGATCTAAGAGAACCCCTCCCTCGCTGCATTTCCTCAGCTCATGTCTCTCCTCCCTAACTCCCATAAAGTCACCTTTCCTTCCTCTAGCAAACCCCAAACTCCATCTCTTAACCTATAACTTCAAGAACCAGAGGAAATCATTCACCACTTTCAGCAAACACAGACCAATACCAGGTAATCTGCAACTCTTCCATGCAATAGTTTTGTGCCTATACCGTTTACTGCTTGAATCTTAACCAAAAAAAAAAAAATTTTACAACCAACTTATGATTATTTGCATCTACTTCCATGAATCTGTTATGCTAAGATAACACACACGCACACTGCCTATACACACATAGATGCACAATATATACACGACCGATTGCATAACTTCATCCATATGGCCATTCACAGAACTTATCCAACCCATTTTTCTTCCTACACCACGAACCCATGTGTATATATAATCGTGGTCATCGTCTGTTCCTCCTCCTCAAGATGTTTAGAAAAAAAAATGAGAAAGAGGGATGAATTTCAGAACAGCCGAAGAAGGGGAGTCGGCCATGGCTACCAATAATCTCGAAATTCTTGCATAGTCAGCCGCTAATACCATAGCCAATCCTCGATAACCCGAAACCCAAACTCAATTGATGTTATGTTGGTCGAAAACCTTCGATTTCACCGGATTTTTTTTGGCACCTAGTACTCGATTGAGGCTTGTTTTTCCTCTCTCTTTCCGTCGAATACCCACGCGCGGCCACGGGGCGAGACCGCCGGCACCGGCGACGACTCCTCCGATGGCTGACGATGGTGGTGGTCCGGCTCGGCGTCTCGGTTGGCCTCGATTCGAGAAGAGCATTTCCCAAAAATTCCCATCGTGATTAATCTAAGGAATTGGAAGGGTGAGTCAAGTTTCGACTCACACATTGAGTAAATTGCAACCTCAATCCCTTAACTTCTAACTTTTATTTAAGTTGGACCTCAAGTTCCATCTTAATTCTAGTTAGCACCTATAATTTATAACCCTTAGATATCTAACTTTTAATTGTTTATATTCAGCTCCTAAATTTTATTTGCACATCAAAGTCCCTAAATTTATTATTTATATTTATAGTAGCCCTAAACTTTATGTGCATTCTAGTCCTCAAAGTTTTAAAAACTCTCCAATTTAGTCCAAACCTTCTTCATTGGATTTTGTTGCTTATTAAGCCGAAGAGATTTTCAAAGTTATCTTGTAGGCCCTAAAACTTCTAAATAAATACTTAAGGCTCGAATAAATCATTAAAGTGCAAATTTTGAGGATAAAATATTAAATTATGTTAATTGTTCTGCTAGGCGAGATTTACGAGGCACGCTAAGCGCTAGCAATCACATCAGCTCTAGCTCAAGGATTAATTCCTACAAGTGCTGCTATTTGAGGTGGGGATTACATTGCAACGTGTTATTTTTAGTTGACCATGTTGTATGTTCTATGTGCTTTTATAATTGCGAAATACATGCTAGTTGTATTTTTACGGATTGTCGTGAGGGGCAATCACCTACGGGATGTCGTTGGGGGCATCAAAACTATGTGATGGGCCCAAATTTCCATCTTCTACGGGTGTCGTTAGGGACATCCACCTTTACTTCTCGCTATGCACACGATTGTAACTGCGTGTATGGCATGTGATATGGTTGGCTGATTTTGCTGTTCTCCCCACTGAGTATGACTTCGTTGTACTCACCCCATTATTTAAAACTCTTTTCAGATTGAGGAGCTCGACGTGGCGGCGGCGGCAAGCGTGGCATTATCAAGACTTTGAATTCACTTTATTTGAACTATTTAGCTTATGAACATTTTAAGCTGCAAGTAGTCGTTGGATTTTTATTTTCCACATCGTAGGGATTTCGAATATCGAATCGTGTATTTCCAAGAAGCATATTTATCTATTTGGGAATGTTTCATCTCTATTTAAAAATAAAAAATAAAAAAGTTTCTCGAAATCTCATGTTAAAGTCAAAGCCGTAGAACATTTTGTAGCGCTCCGGCCTTCGAAGTTGGGGTGTTACATTTAAGAAATTTTATTTTCTCAATAATTAATTTTTATTTTATAGTTAATTATTTATAAAGAGTCTCTTATTAAAAATATAGATATAAATCTTTAGATTCAGATTTAAAAAATAGCACAAAATAATAATTATCAATACTTACGTAAGGAAATAAAATTTAGATTTAATATTTGGCATTTAATATAAATAATAACTAACTATACTGCCAATTAAATCTTGGTAGTATAAATAATTTTTATTAGTTACAACACAATTCATTTTAATTAATTTTTATTTTTAGCTTATTATTTCAATAATAATTAATTTAATATATGTACTTTTAGGAATTGTATGAATATAAGTTTAAAAACATCTTATAATTTAAAAAAATGTGTTGTAATTTAAAATATTTCTTTAATTTGTTTGGGAAAATCTTACCGACCGTAGGAATTAAATGAATTTTAACTATTTTTTAATTAATTATACTTTTCTCCTTTATCAATATAATCAATTTTAGGTAATCTTTGTCCATTGTGACATATTGAATTAAATCTTCTTAATTCAATATAATCAATTTTAGGTAATCTTTTTAATTATAATTAATTTACATTTTTAGCTAATTATTGTAAAAAATAATTATTTTTGTTAAAAAGTATTGATTATTTCTAAAATAATTAGTTTAATCTTTGGCAAATGAATTTATAGTTCTTTTTCTTTAAATTAAAAGAGACGTGTAACATTAAAGTTAAAAATTAGACTGAAATAACTTATTAGAAGATATCAATTAATTATTTCAACCAAACGGTATCTCCAATTTAAAAGATATTGATATAGAAATAATTAAAGAATCAATTACTTAAAAATATTGATTAATGTTTAATTAAACGATTAATTAACAAAAATTAATGTAACATGTTCCTTTTAGTTTTTGTGTACAAATTTGATGAATTGTAATTTTTTATCACACCAAAATAAAATCCTAAAAAATTTATAATTTTAATTAATTTTCATTTTTAGCTAATTATTTTTGAAAATAGTTAATTGTTTCTAAAATTAAGTAAAGGGACCGATTTAATCATGCTACAAGGTTCTTTAATTTTTATGTAAAATTTTAACTATTTCTAATTTTGTATTACACTAAAATTAGATCTTAGTGAAATTTCTAATTTGGATGACCCTTCGTTCCTTGGCCTAATTATTCATAAAAATAATTAATTATTTCAAAAATTAATTAGTGAGTCAACTCTAATTTTTAAATTTTAATGTTATACTTTTCTTTTTATTTTGTGTAAAAATTCAATGAATGCTAATTTTATATCGCACAATAATCAAATATTAGTGAAATTTTTAATTTTAATTAATTTTCATTTCATAGTCAATTATTTATAAAAGGCCTAATTTTATATAATATATACATAAATATTTAGATTTAGATTAAAAAGTAAAAATACATATGCAGAGAAGCTAAATTTAGATTTCATACCTAATAGTTAATATAAATAATTATTGATTAATTTATTTATTTATTCGGATTGGTTATTAATTAATAAAAAACTAATGATAAAAAACTTATAGAAGATAAGTTCGAATAAGTAGAGGATAAGATTTAATATAGATAATGATTGGCAAATTTGTTTATTAGGGATTAATTATTAATCAATAAAAAGGAAAAAATCAAAAGATAAAAAAGGAGCTTGATTTTTTGGAGGGAAAACTAATTATTTTAATTAAAAAATAGGCTGAAATTCCTTGCTTTTCTTTATAAAAATATAGATTTTGACATTAAAATTTGTTTTAGCATATTTAACATATATTAACATTAAATTTTTTCTCTTTCTTCTTAATTTTTAGTAACGTAATGCTGTTACTTTATGCAATTTGTAACCAATTTTTAATCTTAAAAATGTTCTAACTTTCTGGTTGAATGTTATTCATTTTTAACATTTTTTAACACGAGATAAAATGTCAAACAATTTTTTTTACACTTTTTCAATTTTTAATGTTTTGCTTAAATGTCATAATTTTTGTTGCATTATTATTAAAATACGTGCCATTGAAATAAAAATTTTAAAAATTATTTTAAAATATGAAAAATATTTTTAAAAACTGAATAAAGTTAATCACTATATTAAAAATTAGAAAACCGAATATTTTTATTTGCCCTACCACATAGGATGTTAGGAAAACCCTACCAAAGTTTTTCTCAACGCGACAAGGGATTCTAACTCATAAATCACTGGGGACCCTTCTATATCGTACATGGATAATAGTAATAATTTGGGAAATACTAGACTACCATAATGAATATCATAATGGTTAACATAATGGTTGTTGGCATATTTAATAACCGTCCATCTAAAAGTGATGGAATGGTTGAAATTGTAGGCCGGATTATGCCAAATATCCATTATGTCAACCATTATGGTGTTGTAGCATCTAGTAATTTCTACAAGCAAGACAATTGTGTAACATTCTTTCTCACCGACAACTTGCATCTCCAAAAGAAGAAATGGATCCAAAGAAGAACTCCCATCACTTCTTGATCCTCTCTCTCCCTTTCCAAAGTCACATCAATCCCTCTCTTCAGCTCGCCAAGAACCTCGCCCGCCAAGGCGGTGCCAAGGTCACCTTAGCAACCACCCACGGCGACCTTAAACAAGTGAAATCTCTCCCATCATTCAACGGACTCTCCTACCCCGCCTTCACCGGCGAAAAGGGCGGCGATTATCAATCCAACAATGGCTTTTCCACCTTCTTTGATGTCTTGAAATCGTAGCACCACTTCTTCAACAGCAAAGATGGCATACATGGCAAAATGGATAATATGGATGCCTCCATTAAACCAATACCGGAGTTGCCGTTGTTTTTTTCCGGCGACTTGCCAACGTTTCTCGCGCCAGAAAATCCTTCCGGTGATTTCTTAATCCCCTGGATGAAACAACACATGCGGCTTCTAGAAGAAGACCCTAAATCCTCTGTTCTTGTTAACACATTTGAAGAATTAGAACAAGAATCAATCGATTAATGTTATTTCAATAGGTCCCTTAATTCCATCAGCTTTCTGCAATGGAGATGACTTAACAGACAAGTCACTTGGTGGAGATATGTTCGAAAAAGCCGACAATTATTTTCATTGGTTAGACTTGAAGCCTACTGGTTCAGTGATCTACGCGTCATTTGGGAGCTTAGCAGTGTTGAACAAAGAGCAAAAAAAAAAGAGATTTTTCATGCACTGGAGGAGAGCAAAGGGCCTTTTCTTTGGATTCTTAGGGAAGAAAAGGAAAATGATGATGATGAAGTGAATAAAATGATGAAAAATGGGATAAATGGAGATGGGATAATAGTGCAATGGTGTTCGGAAGTCGAAGTTTTAAGCTATCTGTTGGATTTATGCTGCCTTTGAGTCTTTGGGCCAAGTTGTTGGGCCTTGACTGCTGATTGACGGTTGCTGTTTTAGAAGCCTTACCCGAGAAGCCCATGTGTAACAAGATTTGATCTTAGCCGTTGATCTACTTAGGGTTTGACTATAAGAGCTTGTGTCTGGCTGCTGTTCACATACGATTTAGGGTTAAGAGCTTGCCTTAGCTGCGTGTTCTCTGTGTTGTTCTCGTGTGATATCTCTGTAAAATCTTAGTTGGTAGGATTGATTCTAGAGAGGGCAAATTCTTGATTTGTCATTAGAGTTGATCTTAGAATGACTTTGATTGTGTTTCGTTTGTGAAACGATAGAGTGACAGAGAGTGAGATCGAGAGAGTGAAAGGCTGTAAATCTGTAAAACATTGCTACCGGTGTTCTTTGCGTGTGCTAGTGGATTGAGCAATATCCTAGATTGTGGATGCTCAACCGGGGACGTAGAATACGTTGTATTCGAACCTCCGGGGCCTAACGGCCAAAAACAAATCCTGTGTTTACTTTTGTGATTCTTTTCTATTTTTGCGTTTTAATTGCATTATTATTTCAGATCTTTGTTAATTTGGTTGATTTAATCCTAACACTATCGATGCATCGGGTGTTTTGTGACACACTTGTTGGGAAAAAAGTGTAATGCATTTCTAATTCGTTATTAATAAAGTATTTAAATAAAAAGTAGGGAAATTCAAAGCCTATCAACGCAAATAAAATATTTAGATAAAAGAATATAGATTTTAATTTAATAAATTATAGAAGTAATGGAATATGTAATAATTAAATAATACTTAAATTAATTAATCATTTGAAGAATATGAAATCGTCTCAAAATACAAAGAATACGAATGAAAAGTGAAAATAACTCCTTTTTTTTTCTACGCATGCTTATAACATATTACAACAAGAGCAATTTTAGGTGGATATTTTAAATTGATATTTGAAAGTGATATTTTCACGTATCACTATTTTATTGAGTGATAAAAAACTGGATTAAGGCCTGATTTTTTCACGAGTTTGTGCATTTTCGTGTAACTTACACATATTTTTAATCACACATATTTTCTAATATAATACTAACCATATATTTTATACGAAAATACGTGAACTCTTTAAAAGAACAAGATCTAAATGATAATTTAAAATGACAAGTTACAATGTTTCTTCTTACAATAATTGTACCCGGTCAGAATACCTAGCATAATTGTCTCCTTGCGAAATTCGGCCATAATTGAATATTTATGAAGTCAAAAGCTAGAAAAATATGTCTTCTTATTGTTATTTCATTGGTTGATTGAAGGCCAAGTTAAACTTGTCCTTCTAATTCTTGTTTTATCAGTTAAAATAAATATATATACATGCAAGTCTTGGAGTGGGGACAATTACAAAGCAATGCGATCTTTTCCACATCACGCCATCTTTTTTTTCCACGCCATTAAAGGGTTATTTGATTGGGGATAAAAGTTATTCGCGCGGTATTTCGTATAAAATATATGGTTAATATTGTATTGAAAAGTATGTATGTGATTAAGAAGAGGAGAGAGAAGAGTATGGGATAAAATTTATCATGTATAGAACAAGGCCTAATTCTTCGATTGTGGCTATTTTTTATTTGTATTTTTTTGAATAAAATATGAATTGTCTAACATCCCCAATGTTATTGTGACAAACCTTATTCTCAATTTTTTTTTAAGATTACTGTTTATTTGTATGTATGTTTATTTGAGTAATGGGAATTGATGACAAAGTTGATACAATGATAGATCAAATAATTGAGACAACTATATATATATATATATATATATATATATATATATATATATATATATATTCCCAACTAATATTGAAGACAAATCTCTCTGTTATTTAGTGAAATAACAGAGAGAAAGCATATCATACCCTTCTAAATCAATGAAGTCTTTCATGTGTTGAAACTCTTCATTTCTTTTGTATCACAAAGCACTTAGTATAGAAAATCTCAATCCAAAGTACTTGCAAACAGTTTTTTGGGATTCCCGAACGGGAAATCTCATGTTTTATATTTTCAGTATGTAAGGTACTCCCCTACTTTTGTATAGTTTGTTTATGTAAATTCTTTTGTAATCTCTCTTTCCTTTATAAAAATGATTCTCTTCATAAATATTTGCATTTTCCAATATCGTATATTTCAAAATAGTGAAAATATTTCACATTGAGTATAGTATAAAAGCATTATTTAATATGCAGTAAAAAACCCTGTATTTACGTCATAAAGGCCCTAGACCTATGTTGGCCAGGCGTGCCGTTGAAAGGTCCATCCGGGCCCATTTAATCAGTATTGATGTCCATGTGAGGAATAGGACTAGCTGGAATAGGACTAGCTCTAAAGTGAGGAACAAAATCTAATCCTAAACTAATTAAACTAAGTCTATTAGGTTCCAGTCTATCGTACTACTCTTGCCATTGTTATATATACATTTATAACAAGACCTTAAATTTCTTAAATTATGTAATAGTCCATATACCAGACAAGAATAATACAGTCTAATAATGGAGACTGCATTTATTTAAATAATACAGTCTAATAATTGGAATAATTGGAATAATTCCAATTAAATTGGAATAATTGGAATAATAGTTTAACACAGATCTTGTTCTTAAATTGGAATAATTTATAATACAGTCTAATTAAACTAAGTCTATTAGGTTCCAGTTTATCGTACTACTCTTGCTCTGATACCAAGGAAGGAGGGGGGGTACCTGATATCTGTCGGTGTCTGTCGGTGTTTATTGAAGTGCTTGTTGCGGTGTTTGTTGAAGTGCTTGTTGCTTTACTCTGTGCTTGACGTCCAATATAGCTTAATACCTACTAAGTACTCTCTCATGTCGATTATACCTTCCCGTATGTGAGTATTCCCCAAAAAATCTTTTTTTTTTTTTTAAATACCAATTGAGATATAGTAACTTGTATCTAATCCGCTTCTAATCACGGCACCAATGGCAGTCCATGAATTAGAATACCTACGTCAACTAATATACGACCCCTTCAGACCTTTCAACGGCACGCCTGGCCAACATAGGTCTAGGGCCTTTATGACGTAAATACAGTAGAAAGGGTTTTTTTTACTGCAGATTAAATAATGCTTTTATACTATACTCAATATGAAATATTTTCACTATTTTGAAATATACGATATTGGAAAATACAAATATTTATGAAGAGAATCATTTTTATAAAGGAAAGAGAGATTACAAAAGAATTTACATAAACAAACTATACAAAAGTAGGGGAGTACCTTACATACTGAAAATATAAAACATGAGATTTCCCGTTCGGGAATCCCAAAAAACTGTTTACAAGTACTTTGGATTGAGATTTTCTATACTAAGTGCTTTGTGATACAAAAGAAATGAAGAGTTTCAACACATGAAAGACTTCATTGATTTAGAAGGGTATGATATGCTTTCTCTCTGTTTCTGTGTCTGTGTCTGTGTCTTGCCTTCTGAAAGGAATGAAGGTATATATAGAAAATCTGGGAGCAAAGATTACATTATTGCTTGTACACGCGTCTGGTAGAGAATAAAAGTCTTGACTAATTGATGGTGTTGTCGTTCACGTGGTTCGATTTTTATCTGAATGGAATCTGGCAATAGTGTTGTGCTGAGGAAGTCAAAAAGGCTACAGTCATGGCAGCTGTCTATAGTTCTTTTGTTCGTCATTGCTTACGTCTTCTGCTATGTGTCAAAATTATGTCTTTCGATTGTGTCTGCTGAATAATGGCCATCTGAAATATTGTCATTTACGTCATTTGAGCTACTGGTCTCCATAGTGTCTTCAACTATTGGGCTTTTGGGCCGTCTCGGTGGATCCATTAATATATCTTTACATTGTCTTAATTCCTTAACGGCCTCTTGTACTTGGCTTCTTGGACTTGTTCTTTATAGAGAGTTGGATATCTATTGGGAGAAAGCAATGTTTGGCTAATTCAATTTGGTGATTGTAATATAGCTAAAAAATCTGTGTCTGGGCTAAATCTGTTTGTGATTGTGAGTTTTGACTAAAGTATTGGTTTTCGGCCTGATTTTCTTGACTAATGGGCTGGCTTTCAAAAATTTGTCTTTTTTCAGGATTCTGGGGCTGATCTATTTTAACTGGTTCTAGAT
The DNA here is from genome assembly GCA_018223645.1 of Jasminum sambac. NCBI lineage: Eukaryota > Viridiplantae > Streptophyta > Magnoliopsida > Lamiales > Oleaceae > Jasminum > Jasminum sambac. Next base: position 20,722,787 of record CP073649.1, read on the forward strand.
AGGTATGAGAAGTGGTATATTTAACAAGATAATCAAATTTACCACTGGGCTGGCCCAAGGTGTCCCAGCGTTCTGGATTATGATCTTTAAAATAGTCTGATGGGCCATGTTTAGTAGAAGAATCAACAGTCTCCTGAGTCTGTTGAGCTTTTGGCAAGCCCATAGCCTTTTCAGGAGTTGGTTTGTCTTTACCATCAGCCTGCTCTGATGGACTAGCTTCTAGCTTTAATGGCCTAGAAGTGCCAATGGTATTCGTTGGAGAATACCCACCCCTCTCCATATTAGATTGGGTTGGAGATACACCCCTTGGTTTTGTTTTAGGGATAGAAAGTTCTAAATTTACTTTTTCTCTTTCTAAATAAAATATAATTTTATTTTAATTGCCCAATTTATATATTGGACGCCAATTTAATAATTGCAATTTAATTATTCCAATTAAATTGGAATAATTGGAATAATTTTCTACCTAATGGACTGTCTATGAGGGCTACTAGATCTTCTTATAACACCTATTTTAATTGCCCATACAATGTAGGGGCATGATTTCTTACTATAAATGCAGCTGATCAATGAGGGCTACTAGATCTTCTTATAACACCTATTTTTAATAAGTCACTAATATGCATTTTAAAGTCTTCAATATCTGAATTCGTTGCTTCAATATTTTTTGTTTTAATTGTATAGTCTGAATTTTTTATTATTAATTCACAAACTACTTTGTCTTTATCCCAATATTTTAAAAGGTCTTCTCCTAAGATTCTCATTTGTTCTAATTTAGAAATCAACTTATTTATGTGTTCTTCTGTAACAAGATTAATATATGCTAGTTCTGTGTTAATAAAAGAAAATTTTGTTTCTATGCCATTGTCTTCGGATTCGGATTCGAAATCTGATTCGGATTCTAAATTGTTATTATGTGTCCAGGAATATCTAGTATATTGGACAGGATATACCTAATATCTACAAGAAATATTTATTATAACAAATACGCCATAGGCATCTATTTATTTTTAACAATGTGAAATTTTAGTAGAGCTACATATCTAGCTACTCAAAATAAATAACATTAAAAAACTTGAATTCAAGAAATGGCTATTCAATAGGGTATTGTTCAAAGCACTTATTAATTATATTCATTATGATCACTTAGGGGTTGTTTGATTGTGGATAAAAGTTATCCGTGTGATATTCCGTGTAAAATGTGTGGTTAATATTATATTAAAAAGTGTGTATGTGGTTGAAAAGAGGAGAGAGAAGAGTGTGGGATAAAATTTATCTTGGATATAACAAAACCTTAATTATTAGTAAATATTAATCAATATAATTTTTCAATAACTCTTTTCACCAATAACTAATAAATATCACTTATATAAAGTACTAGTATCACGTCCGTGCGATGCACGGGAACAATTAAATTTATATACAATAAATAATTGATATAACATTATAAATATATTGAATATAAATGTTCAATTACATAATTAATATAATTTATGTATAGAAGATTGTATAATTGTAAAAGTATTATGCTCAATTTTATGTAACTTAAATCTGTAGTAATCCACAATTTTCTCTGTATCTACATAATTCATTTGATTCTTTCAATTTACGTAAATTGTATTTTAATTTTAGAAAGAAAACTTATTATTTTTAATTTTATATACTTAGAAAAGGAAAAACTCGTGCAATGCAAAATTTAATTAGTAAGCATATTACATCAACCATATTAAAAAAGAAAAACATCAATTAACTTGTTTAATTAGAAACCGCGTGTCATGTTGGTACTGCCAATAGGGAATCTGCCAAACACAACATTCCAATTATAATAATATAAAGATTGATATATTACTACTTACTTAAAAATAAATAAATTATTCAACATAAATCCAATTATAATTATAAACACTCACATTTGATTTTAAAAAATAAAAATACCTACTTTTTTTTAATAGTCAAATTCATATAACCAAACAAAATTATCAAAACCAATAATTTTAACATAATGAAAATAAATAAAAATATTTATTATTTAATATTTTGAATTAAAACTTTAAAAAATGAAGTTATATTTAAATAAATGTGTGCTAACTTGACACAGTGTCCAGTTGGCACTTCAGTTTTTATTAATAGTATGATATGATATGATATAATTTTCAGTAATTCATGCATTTAGTTCATTTCAACTACATACATAGTTCAAAAATTAATATAGTAAATAAGAAAAATAAAATTATTAAATGTACATTTAATGTTTGTTTGCGAATCAGTTTTTTTTTATATTTATAATAAATGAGTGTCAACTTGGAAATAAATAAAAAATAGTAAATATGGAAATAAAAATAAATTAAATACGAAAATGAAATTATTAAATGTCATTTAATATTTGTTTCTAAATAAGGTTTTTTTTTTACTAAAAAATTTAACTAAAGGAGTGCCAACATGGCAATGTGCCTAGGTGGTACTCCTCTTTTTATAATATAAAGATTATACTCCATCGCCTAACATTATCCTATCTTCTTGTTTGGTCTCACTATTTTACAATTTATTCTTTTCTCAAACTGATTTCTAGGCACATATCATATGAAAATAACAACCAAAAACTTGAATCCTTTAATCTCAATCTATTTTTTCACCCATGCATCATTTTAGAAATTTCAATTTTTCATCATATCAAACAAATCCTTATATGTTTGCTTATGAGGTTCATACGTGTTGACTATTTTGTCATTTCCAAAGATCTCACTTATATTATGTAATTAAAATCGCTTAAGTTATCGAATCAAGACACTTAACATACTAGTAACAACAATGTGCGTTGCACGTTTTATGTAAATGATGAACAACAAATGCAATTATTGGAGATAGTATATAGCTACAAAAATTCTTCATTTGATCATCGATCTATAATATAGAATGTAATTATTGGTTAGACTTATAATATAAATAAGATGTAATCGAACAAAATAAATTATAGAAAGGTTAAAAAATATATTATTTTAATGAAAACTAGAATATAAAAATTATTAAAATTATTAATTTTTTAAAATATGGATGTAAGTTGTTTGATTTTAATTAAAAAGGAAGAAAATTGGATTAAAAAAACTGTGATATATGGAGTAATTAATTGAAAAGTTAAAAATATAACTTGGACACAAATAAATAGGGTATGAGTTATTGAGTTATTGGTGCAAAAATGACATTTTTAATTTCATTAAATCCCCTTTGCTTAAAAATAGCAGTTTAATCGTAAAGAGATATGAAATGATATTAATATCCATTGTGGATGTGCATGGATAACATTGTAAGAGAGAATTGTATATATGAAATGGACATGTGATGCGTTTCTAAACAGTGTAAAGTTTGAAAGGATTATATTACATTCACAATAAAATAAAGCATTAAAGTGAAAATAACAAATGAAAAAAATGGTACTGAACTTGAATTATTCACAATAAAATAGAGCATTAAAGTGAAAATAACAAATGAAAAAAATGGTAGTGAACTTGAATTTTTCCATTGCGTATGCATGTTCATGAAAAGATTTAATTGCAACATATAATTAAATGAAAAAATAAATGACACAAAGGGCAAAATTGACAATACCTTAAATATGTAATATAGAATGACAAAATAAATGTTTTATACACATTCCTTTAGGTGGAATGTGCAACTTTTTAGTATAGTGATTTGTCATAATAGGCGATATATCAGAGTTGAAAGTCTTGTTTTGCACATAATAATTGTGTAATATTGTATAAAGGAAAATAAAAATAACACAATTAGTTTACCTCATTATATTATTTTTTATATAATTCTCTATATCACTGTAATATCACCGTTTAATTTAATTAAATAATATAGTACAGCACATCTGGTCTAACTTATCCATGGATACCCACGTCTTACATCTATGTGTAGCAGTGCAGCATTGCTCTTATGTATATGGGCAATACATCTCATCTTAATCAAAGAAATGAGTCAAGAACAAAAAGTCACTATGAACCACCACCACCACTTATTGATCGTCTTCTACCCAATCCAAGGCCACATCAAGCCATCCCTCCAAATCGCCAAAAACCTCGTACGCGCCAGTGCCAAAGTCACCTTAGCCACCGGCAACAGTGGCCTCAGACAAATCAAATCTCTTCCAACCTTAAAAAACTTATCTTTCGCTTCAATCTTCGACGATCAAAACGACGATACTTCTCCGACCCACCAAGGTTTCTCGAGCTACATGAATAACTTCCGCCGTGCGGGCCCACAAAATCTCACCAATCTTCTGCAAAAGTTATCGTCCGATGGTGAACCAATCACCCTTTTAGAGTTTTAGTATACAGCGTGGTCGTTTCTTGGGCCGCAATGGTGGCGCGTGAGTTCACGTGCCATCTGCTTTTCTCTTTAATCAATGCACCACCGTTTTGGCCATTTATCACCACTTCTTGAATAGCAAAGATGGGATTTATGGAGAGAGTAATTCTTTGCTTGCTGTAGAAATATTAGGGATGCCAATGTTTTATGAGAGGGATATACCCAGCTTTCTCGTACCGGAGAGTCTCTTCGGCGATTTTATGATATCTGTGATGAAAGAACACATACTAGTTCTCGAAGAAGACCCTAAATCATTGGTTCTTGTTAACACAGTTGAAGAATTGGAACAAGAATCAGTCGAAGTTATGGAGGAGAAGATGAAGATGAATCTTGTTTCAATAGGTCCCTTAATTCCATCGGCTTTCTGTGATGGAGATGACGTAACAGACAAGTCATTTGGTGGGGATTTGTTTGAAAAATCCGATGATTATTTTCGTTGGTTAGACTCGAAGCCTATTGGTTCAGTGATCTACGTGTCATTTGGGAGCTTGGCAATGTTGATGAAAGAGCAAAAAGAAGAGATTTTTCAATCTCTAATGGAGAGAAACGCCTTTCCTTTGGGTTCTCAGATCATCAGACAACGAAGAAGATGAAGAAGTGAATAAAATGATGAAAAATGGGCTAATAAATGAAGATGGGATGATAGTGCCATGGTGTTCGCAAGTCGAAGTTTTAAGCCACCGGTCAGTCAGGTGTTTTGTGACGCACTGTGGATGGAACTCGACGCTGGAGAGCGTGATTTCCGGTGTGCCGATAATTGGGTGCCCGCAATTTTCCGACCAGACGACAAATGCGAAGATGGTGGAGGAGGTTTGGAGGGTGGGTGTGAGAGCAAGTGCAAATGTGGAGAAAGTAATTGAAAGAGGTGAATTGAAGAAATGCTTGGATATTGTTATGGGGGATGGAGACAGGGGTAAAGAAATGAGAGAAAAGGCCAATGAATTGAGAGGTTTGGCTACAAAAGCTGTTAAAAAGGGGGTTCTACTTATCGCAATTTGAAAAGGCTTTTGGAGTTTACAAGGTAGCACTCCTTTGATGAGGAGGCTATATTATGTTATATCGTTTGGTTTTGACAATTAGGCGATGGTCACAATCGTGTAGAACGGTATGTCTTTGTTATTATATTATTAGCGTAAAATTATTACACATCATTTAAATATGGATTGAGTAATAAAAACACTTACGTATCTGTTGAAATTAAAGTGAAGTATGGATATTGGGCCTAACTTCTCCTAGAAAACCGGTTCACTAGGGGAGGTTTACCCTCACCTTATGAATTGGTTTTTATATCACCTGATTGCCCGATGTGGGATCTAACACGCCCCCTCACGTTGACACCAGTTGAATGCCCGATGTGGGATCTAACACGCCCCCTCACGCACAGCGTGGACCATACCCAACGACTGTGGACAAATCGATATTAGGGGCACCCCACACCGAAATTGGGCCTGACTCTGATACCATGTTGAAATTGAAGTGAAGTAAGGATATTGGGCCTAACTCCTCCTAGAAAATCGGTTCACTGTAGGAGGTTTACCCTCACCTTATGAATTGGTTTTTATATCACCTGATTGCCCGATGTGGGATCTAACACGCCCCCTCACGTTGACACCAGTTGAATGCCCGATGTGGGATCTAACATCCACTGTTAGAGATTTTCGTAAACAACAACGATCTATACATGCTTTAATATCAATAATAAGACATAGCTCAATGTGGAATTAATTAGATCGGTAACGTACCTCTAGTCGTTGATGTTGTTGCAGTACCTGAAGCAAGATATTAGAGATTCTTCCAGTGCTTTTCATTCTAGTAGTGGTGGTGTACAACTGAATAAGAGTGATACACCAAGGACCCTAATAGGTTAGTATATATATAGGTTTTGTCCATCACAAAACCCTACACACAATCCCAGCTATAATGGGGTTCTAATGGGCCTATTATTATATAATTTCGGTCCATAATTACTTAATTGCCTATATCCGAAATTATCACAATATTGATGGGATATTGGGCCACACCAATATATGGAAATAAAAACTAATATTTTCCCACTTGGCCCATATATTCCATCATTTGCCAAATTAAGAAACTAATACATGAATCATGGCGACATGTCCTCTTAGCGACGAGTATTATCTTCCATGTATTACAGTATATTATATCTCTTAGTCAATGCCCATGTAACTTAATGAATAAACCCTACGTTTATTCAAGATCCAAACTCAATTAATATTTCTCCAACAATATGCGCATAAAACTGATATGAGAAATATCACAATTGAATAGAGTTTCACAAAGATTACCATTGTAATATACAATGAAATCAAACTAGTAGACCAAGTCTCATACAGTCCACAAGATCCTTAAATTTCAAGATGACATGTCATTAGTCAATGATCATCAACCACCAATTCAGTATTCCCATGTTCAATAACCATTATGTCGCTTTTAACATGTTACCTTATGGCTAAATACTCAATGTCGATATGCTAGTTTCGACCATTATTTATGTTTTAGCCATGAAGAATGCAACTTAATTGTCACAAAATATTCCAAATAACTTAACAATTAAATCAATAATACTAAGCCCAAAGATGAAACTCTTCACTTATACACCATCAGATATAGCCTCAAAATAATAGACGAACCTACACTCAATAGTTGAAGTTGCACAAAAGTTGGTTTTGCACCTTTTCATTATTATATAACTCTGCCACTAAATGTTGATCTTGTAGATCAATGTAGCCAGCAGAATCCGAATGAAGTAGCAACCAACAACTTCTAAATTATTAGTTCGTTCATATATAAACATGTAATTCCTCATCACACGAAGGTAATTGAGAACTTTCTATGTGGCTTTGCAGTGGTTTATATCCGAAAATTCTAATATATTATTATTTTTATTTTCGACATTCCAACAGTAAATGAACGTTAGGTTCTGAACACACAAGAAGCTCCCAACATGTGGACGCGGAAAAAAAAATCTACACTCAACTCTCTCAGAGAGAACATGGCAAATAATAATAATAATTCACTCTGGAGAGAAAAATTACCCTCACAAACATTAATAAAGCTTTTTAAAGATCGTTGGCACTAGAACCTCCTTTTTTGACCGCTTCTATAACAAACGCTCCCCATTTACTTGCTTTTTCTCACATTAGAGCATCTTCATTATATAACTTTCCCATATTTTCTATTTTTGTTTACGTGGTGGAAAGATTGAGACACACAAAAAAATTACAGGTCCCATATTTTTTCTCTTTTTCTCACTTTCCCATTTTTCACCACAAATTCCCGTGCCACCCCTACGTCTAGAAATCCAACTTCACATCCTCCACTATTATTTTATTATTATTTTTGAATTTATTTCTACATCTCTTATACTTTTTCACTTTTCTCTCTCTTTTACACTGCACATCCTCTATTCTCTTTTCAATTAAAATAATCATCTTCTCTCTATCTCTCTCTTCCACATCATCCCTTAACATCACTACTCATTGAATAGGCTCTTATTTGTTTATCTCCAACTCCTTTCGAGAACCAACGCTTTAACTTTTTGTTACTTTTTATTATTATGATATAACGTGTAATGTATTTTTAATTCGTTATTAATAAAGTATTTAAATAAAAAGTAGGGAAATTCAAAGCCTATCAATCAATACAAACTACTTCAGGATTGATTTTATTTTTTTTAAATGCAAATAAAATATTTAGATAAAAGAATATAAATTTTAATTTAATAAATTATAGAAGTAATGGAATATGTAATAATTAAATAATGCTTAAATTAATTAATCATTTGAAGTAATAATAATAATAATAATAATAATAATAATAAATGTTATTTTCATGTTTGATCTCCATCCTTTGAGTCCACAAAAGACAAAAAATGATCATTATGGTGAAATGGATGGAATTTTGAATTAGGGACAAATGATACATATATTTTAAAAGAATAGGGACCTAGCAACTACGAAAAAGAATAGGAATAAAATCGTCTCAAAATACAAAGAATACGAATGAAAAGTGAAAATAACTCATTTTTTTTGTACGCATGCTTATAACATATTACAACAAGAGCAATTTTATGTGGATATTTTAAATTGATATTTGAAAGTGATATTTTTACGTATCACTATTTTATTGAGTGATAAAAAATTGGATTAAAGTTTGATTCTTTTCATGAGTTTGCGTATTTCCGTATAACTTACACATATTTTTAATAATACACATATTTTCTAATACAATATTAACCATATATTTTATACGAAAATATGTAAATTCCTCAAAACAACAAGGCCTCAATGATACTTTAAAATGACAAGTTACAATGTTTCTTCTTACAATAATTGTACCCGGTGAGAATATCTAGCATAGTTGTCTCCTTGCGAAATCCGGCCAAAATTGAATATTTATGAAGTCAAAAGCTAGAAAAATGTCTTCTTATTGTTATTTCATTGGTTGATTGAAGGCCAAGTTAAACTTGTCCTTCTAATTCTTGTTTTATCAGTTAAAATAAATATATATACATGCAAGTCTTGGACTGGGGACAATTACAAAGCAATGCGATCTTTTCCACATCACGCCATCTTTTTTCCACGTACGCCATTAATTCTTCGATTGTGGCTATTTTTTTATTTTTATTTTTTTGAATAAAATATGAATTGTCTAACATCCCCATTGTTATTGTGACAAACCTTATTCTCAAATTTTTTTAATTTTAAAAGATTACTGTTTATTTGTATGTATGTTTATTTGAGTAATGGGAATTGATGACAAAGTTGATTGCTCAAGCAAAATAAATTATAAAAAGGTTAAAAAATATTGGTTAGACTTATAATTTAAATAAGATGTAATCAAACAAAATAAATTATAAAAAGGTTAAAATATATATTATTTTAAGGAAAACTAGAATATAAAAATAATTAAAATTATTAATTTTTTAAAATATGGATGTAAGTTGCTTAATTTTAATTAAAAATGAAGAACACTACTAAAAATGAGAATATTAAAGACATTTAAAAATGCCCCAATTAATTTAAATAGAGGCAAAAAATAAAGTTAAAATGCCCCTAACAATAAGAGAGGCAAATTAGCAAATGCCTCTGTAAATCGTGCCCCTAATACTAAATAGGGGCAAATTAAACATTAAAAGCGCCTCAAATAATATGGGTGCCACGTGGCTAAGCATTCTTATTAGGGACACTTAATCAAATGCCCCAAGTAAGTTTGAAATAATAGGGACACTTAAATATGCCTCATTAAATTTAAAAGAATAATGACACTTTAAAATGCCCCCATTAAATTTAAAATAATAGGGGCACTTAACAATGCATCCCTATTAAATTTAAATTATCAAACGGTTCTATAATTATTGAGGCAATTATATGGGTTACTAATGCATTTAATTTCAATTAAATAAATAATTAAATCCGCACCTAATTTATGTGTATACAAATAAAAATATTTAATGAACGTAAATACAAAACAAATTAATAAAAAATTAACCAATAATATAATCTAAAATAAAATTTTATTAAATTGTGATTAACCCTAAAAAGAACATAATAAAACATTTCATCAAATCCAATCGATAATCATCCCTAGAGTAAATAACAATTGTTAGTGGAATCAATGATTAGACACTTAAAATCTCCAAAAAAATTGTATAGCAAGATAATATATGATAATCTAATCATTTTGACTATTCCTTGGGTGCGAAGGCATGAACCGTTGCAAAAAGTCCGAGTCATTGAGCATTGATGTAAACTCTCCATGGCCATAATGCATTTGTGGATACAAGGGCGGTTGGAATGACTGAGGATAGTAAACTTGAGATGATAGAGGATAACGATAAGTCGACGGCTGGGAATAATGAGGCTGATGCGAAGATGGCATTTGTTGAGAAGGCGAACGCTGATGAGAGTGTGATTGATGCCGAGACGGTGATTGTTGTTGGGTGGATAACTGGTGTTGGGGTGGAGACTGGTGTGACTGTGAATGCAAAGAGAGCTCTTGTGAAGATGATCGATTTTCAGATGCAGAATTTTCGAGCTGTAAATTTGAAGATTGATTTTGTGAAGATAAAATCATATGCCGCAGCTCCTCCATATCCTTCTGTTGTTTCTCATACTTAGCTTGTAAATCCAAGTAGTTAGACTCCAAAGCAGCATAATCTTGTCCCCTACGTGATCGACGGATTGAAGATATTGGTTGAGTTTGATGTACCCATTGCACCATGTTTGGTGTCACAACATCTCCATAACCACGAACCCTACCACCAGTCTCAAAGCCCCTCACTGCCACATATGCTTGCAACCTCAATTCGGGGGTCTCCTCGCCATGAGTAGCAACTAATTTTGTTAATTCTTGCGATATATTAGCCTACAAAAATACATTTTATCTATGAGAGTGTGCACTAGTTTGAGATAAATTCCATGTATTGCCCAAAAATGTAAAACTTACCCCTATTTGCTCAGATGCATCATCAACCCAAGTTTTCTGTTTCTTATTCCTCTTATGAAGCATATCAAAACCCTCAATAGGATCAGCTGGATGGCCATTCTTTTGCTCCTACTCAAATGAAAAATATACAAATAAACCAAAAGAAAAAGGCATTCCATAGGCTACAACTCGAGTAAATAATAAAGACTAAGAACTTTTGATGTAAGTGTAGTTCATGAATATTTGTTCTCATGTACTAACTACAGTCCATGTAGTATTAAATAAATAAATAAATAAATAAAATCTTCCTACATTACCAGCAATAACGTATACCACATTCCCAAAACAAAAAAAAAAAGAGAATAATGCCAAAAATAATAAATAGAAAAGTTGTTCCCATGAGATAAAGCACTTGTGTAAGTAAAAGAAGTGCTACACACCTAATCTCATTTGGTAAATATAGTTAATGTAGTAAAGAATCACATGGGAATGCTACATGAACTCTATACTTTTACTGGGAAACTACATGAAGCCTATACTGAAAAAAAAAAAGAATTCTATAAGCTACAAGTTTTATCCTCTCTGTCAGAAACAATGTACATAAACTCTATACTTTGCTGTAATTGTAGTAACATAAACTAAAAGTTATTTGCTCATTGCCCCTTCTTGTTCATTATCCTTTTTAGACAAGAACTTTTGCAAATTTCTGTATCTAGATTCCTACTATATCACCAGTAATAATGCCTAAACTGATAATCTTGCAAATTCTTACTACAACTTTTGTTTTCAAACTTCAGTGGTTAAGCCAACTCCACATCACTAAGCAATGTATATCTTTTAAATGACACACCAAAAATATCACTTAGCAATGAAAACATGTAAAACAGACTATAACACTTAAGAAGAAAGTGAAAAGTAATCTTAAAAAAAAAAAACAAAAGACCTTATGCTTTACTTACAAATTCGGCAAGGTGTCGTATAAAGCTCTTTGTCCCACCAGTGTGACTCATTGTGAGCTTCTTACGACTCTCAATATTCTTCTCAACCCTATTCTGTTATTCAAAAATGAAAAACAATACTTAATCGCATTAATCTTATTTGTAAGTATTAAATTTATATCATATGAAAAATCGTACATATAAAAATGAGAAATGAGGATTACTTTATTCTTTGGATCATTGTCCCAATAACTGACCATTGCTCGCCATTGTTCACTATCTACGCGATCATTTCCACATATGAAACGCAGCGGGGAACCAACATATGGAGTGTAGTATAGTTCTTTCAACTTTGCTCTATGGTTCCTAACTCGTTTAGATAATCTCTTGAGCAGTACATATCGAATTTTGGGAATGTTGGGAATGTCTTCTTCACGCCACTCAATAGTATCCTTGAAACATAGAAGCTAGTGATATACTTATAAATTTATTCACAAAATAAGCAGAAGTTCAAGACTCGACATACCGATATTATTTTCCACATTTTCTCCCTCTCAGAATCAGAATACTTTCGCCAATCTCTAGGAGAAAGAGGGAAAATGTTATAGTTTCTTGCCAAACTACCTAAGTATCTTGATAACTTTGCATCCTTAGGAACAATGCACAGTCCATCTTTTGTGAACTCAATTTTCTCCTTGCCTGATTTGCCCCATTTCGGTTTGTTGGGGCCACGCCCTTGTCTTTTTGCTTGGTCTATAAAGTAATGCAAAAGAAAAAGAAAAAGAGAAAAGGAAAAAAAGTACAAAAGAAAGAACAAAGAAAATAGCATTAATAGAATGAATTTATGAGAAACGTATCACAACGAACTTATAAAATGCATACCATTGTTGTTAGAGCCGCCATCTCCATCTGAGTCACTATCCGAATGAGTATCATTTTCGGATTCAAAATGCTCAAAACTACTCATCTAAACAAGCATTTTAGTAACAGAAAAAAAAAGAAAACAAAAACCAGTTAACTTGTAATAATAATAAGAGAATATTAATTTGACACTTAATGCATGAAATTTTATTAAATAGTGAGACATAATCCACCACATAAAAATCCGATCACAGATTAAAAGAATACTATCTTAAATTTACTATGATCTCTACTACTCTATCTCATTGTTGCTCTCATCGCCATTCTGATCATTGCTATCATCCAGATCACCCTCTTCATGTATGGAATTAGTCGTAGTCAACGGCAAACTTTTATTAACATAGACACCACGAACATCAGTTCTAATCTGTATTTCTTCATTGTCGAGATTGGGATCATCAAGGTCTGGTATGGCATAGTAATCATCAATATCACCTCCATCATCATTTTCCATTACATCATAGAAATCTCTAGGCTTTGTTTTAACTGCAACACTCCAACTTGGTTCTTTTGGGTCTGGAATATAAAACACTTGAATAGCTTGTGATGCCAATATAAACTTATCATTATTTTGTGCCACCCGGTCGAAATTTACCAAGTTGAAACCATATCGATCTTTTTTCTTCCCAGAATTGTTTACCCAATCACACTCAAATAGGACAACTTTACAGGCTTGATCATCACTTTCTCCAGGAAAAATATAACTAAGCTCATAAATATTTATCAAAACACCATAGTATTCAACATTACCAAAAATTGGATTGCAGTCTGTAACACTCGAGTAACTTGAGGTTTCAGCATTCACAAAAACACCACAATTCTGATTTTTGTATCTCTCATCCACTGATTTAATTCGAAACCTATAACCATTGATAACATACTTTTTATATTGCTTCACGGTCCTATTCGGACCGTTTGCTATCCGGAATAAATCTTCTGATACTGATGAATCACCAATTGCATGGAGATCGTTTACCTAAAGGCATTGCAAAATTTATTAATATATTCAATGAATTAGAATAAAATCAACGATCATTTCCATAATTACATATTAAAAAATGAGGTACTTACATGCTTTCTGAACCAAGTAGGAAATTCTTTATTTCGTAAAACCTCTATTTCTCGAATTGTTTTCCGACGATGAATTTGTCTTAGCTCTCGAAATCTTTTACTATGAAGACACAAGTCAAAACACGATAAAATAATTCTCAACTTGAAGCATCTAGAGTTTAAAAATATATATATACTTGACATGGTATAGAATGGTCTTACTTTAAGAAGGGAGCCACTTCAGGACAATTGAATAAGACGTAAGAGTGACACTGTTCCCATACTTTTTTTTCTAGATCAATCTCCACACATTTTCCCAAGTGATGACCAGAGTTTGCAAATATCAACAGCCCTCCAACGACGTCACGAGGTAAAGAGATGTCGGCATTACGACTACGTCGAGTGTGACGAGTCTCAACTCCCTTTAAGTACATTGAGCAAAATGATACACACTCTTCTGCAAGATACCCTACCGCAATACTTCCTTCAGGGTGACTCTTATTGCGCACATATCTTTTTAATGTTTGCAAATACCTTTATAGCAAATGGTAATAAAATGATTTAAAAACTAAAAATATAGAAATAGCAAACAATGTGCCGAAAATACTTGTACCTTTCAATAGGATACATCCAACGATATTGAACTGGTCCAGCAATGGTAGCCTCATCGGCTAAATGAATGATTAAGTGAACAGATATTGTGAAGAAGGATGGTGGAAACATTTTCTCCATTTGACATAAGGCTAAAACCACCCTCGATTTCAGTTGGTTAATTGATGCAACGGATTGCTTTTTACTACATAGTTGTCTAAAGATTGCACACAACTCAAGTAATACGAGGGTGATAGGTCTAGGCAAAGCTCGTCGGACTGCAAGTGGGAGCAGGTGCTGCATTATTATATGATGGTCATGACTTTTTAAACCTTGTATCTTTTTTTCCTTTACATCCACACACCGAGCAATATTAGCTGAGTATCCATCCGGAACACGTACTGTTGAAAGCACCTTACAAAACAACGTCTTTTCTTCATTAGTCATGAAGAATATTGATGGTGGTATGTAGGTTCGATTTCCTTCACGAATAGGATGAAGTGCTTTTCTTATTTTTAAAATTTCCAAATCAGCTCGAGCATCAAGTCCATCTTTACCCTTTTTTGAGGTATCAAGTAGTGTTCCTAAAATATTTTCACTTACATTTTTTTCCAAATGCATCACATCAATATTATGACGTATCAAAAGATGTTGCCAATAAGGCAAAGTGAAAAATATGCTTTTCTTCTTCCATGGTCCATTAGCCCTTTCTCTTGTGGCATTGGAATTCCTTCGTTTTCTCTGTCCAATAACTTTCTCTGTAGTTGGAGTCTTGCCAAATGTGAATCTCAACTTAGATAGTTGTCTCAAACACTCAATTCCAGTCAAAGTCTTGGGTGCTAGATCATTCTCACACTTGCCATTGAATGAGTTTGCATCATTTCGAAACCTGTGTGTGATAGGTAAAAATTTTCGATGACCTAAATACCCTTGTTTTTTACAATTGGGTAGTCGCACTGAACATGTATTGTGATTACAATATGGACATGCAAGTTTACCCGACGTACTCCACCCAGATAAGTTAGCATACGCAGGTAAGTCATTAATGGTCCACAAGATTGCTGCCCTCATATTGAATGTTTGATTAGAGAACACATCATATGTATTCGTGCCAACCTCCCACAACTCTTTTAACTCACCTATCAATGGTTGCAAATATACGTCAATGTCATTTCCAGGTTCACGAGGCCCAGGAATTAACAAAGACATTAGCAAATAAGGTTGCTTCATACACATCCATGGAGGCAAATTATAAACTGAGATTATGACGGGCCAAGTACTATGCTTACTGCTCATATTTGAAAATGGATTGAATCCATCACATGCAAGTCCTAAACGCACATTGCGAATTTCAGATGCAAAATCAGGGTAAAGAGAATCTAAATGTTTCCAAGCTTGAGAATCAACTGGATGCTTCATAAATCCACCACTAGAAGATCCTACCGAATGCCATCTCATATGTTCAGCTGTATACTTTGACATATACAACCTTTTTAATCTCGAAATTAGTGGAAAATAGCGGAGGACCTTAGCCGATACTTGCTTGCTAACTATGTCACTTTTATTGACTTTATATCTTGAAGCACCACAACGACAACATTTATCCATGTGCGATGTATCTTTCCAAAATAACATGCAATCATTTGGGCAAGCATCGATCTTTTCATAACTAAGGCCCAATTCATCGATAAATTTTTTAGCTTGTGAAGATGAATTTGGCATGCAATCTCCTTCAGGCAACATGTCTTTAAACACCTCCAAAAACAAAGAGAAAGTCATATTGCTCACATTTCCCAAACACTTGATATGGTAAAGTTTCATAATTGCATCTAATTTTTTATATTTACTCCCAGGATACAACTCCTTATTAGCATCATCAAGCAACTTGTAAAAACATTCCGACTCAGGAGTCTGGCCATCAAAAACAGGAGGTTGACTTGATGAACAAACAGTTTGTCCAATCAAGGGTTGCACAAATGTTTCATTGAGAAATTCATGCATTTCACCACTCGTTCCTTCATTACCATTATTTATTTGCATATTATCATGACCCAAATCGGTATGAGGCTCACCTTCAGTAGCATGATCGATATAAGATTCACCGTGATGTGTCCAACGGGCCATCATATAAAGGGGATCCATTCCATGCCAAAGAAGATGACCTCCAACAGTAATTCTATCATAGAAATAACGATTGCAACATTTCTTACAAGGACATATGATCTTGTCGTTTTGGGCAGATTTAGCAAAAGATTCATTCAAGAATAATTCCAACTTATTTCTGTATTCATCAGATCTACGGTCTAAATTTACCCAACTTTTATCCATTCTTATGTCTATTGACGAAACAAAGGGGAAAAACAAAAAAAAAATGAAATTTAAATCAGTTCAATAGAAATAATCTAAAAAGAAAAAGGAGAAAAGGAGATATGTACATCAAATTAATGTTCGAAAAGGCGAAATTAGGCACTGAGGCATTTTCCACTTACAAGATGAGGCATAGCCTCAAGGCGCATTGAGGCGTAAGCTTAAAAAAAAATTCAAAATATTGCAAAAGAATGCATTTTAGCATATTTTACTCAAATACTCAATAGAAGTCTACTTAAAAGAAGATAGCTCATACAAATTTGAACTCAAGAAACAAATAAATATCTGATTGCCGCATCGCGTCTGCCAAGTTTTGACACGTGCATAGATATAGATTAATTTATAACACTTGTAGCATGCAAAACTTGTTTGATATCTGGTAATAAAGTCTCAGAACATATAATCATTTGTAATAAAATTCATATCTATCAAAATTCCATTAACGTTTTGAATTCTATCAATCTAACATTTATTATTTAATGACAAGTTCAGAACATAGATAAATCTATTAAGTACATATTTAAAGACAATTGCAGCATCACATTCTTTTATTAATTTATCTACACAAATTGTAGAAGTTGCAACCAAGATGAGAACCAGGTAAGAGTCCCAACTATGCATTTCCTAATTCCTATTTCGGTAATCCTAATTAAGTTAGAATAAAAAACACCACTAAATCTCGATCAAGTGATTCTGAATATTGTTCATTCATTGATCAAGTGTGTCGGTTTTGTGGGCTAAAACACATCTCAATTGTGAGATTGAAAACGATATTGTGTACAAAACATTTTTTTCATAGAAACAAAACATCGAACACGTAATCTACATCAAGAAATTCATCCTCAAAACACACATAATGGTTCACCCACATAGTGCAACCAACATCTTTATATAGTGTAGAACTCGAAATAATGCATCAACGCTCAAAAGCTATCTCAGTTTGGAACTCAAAAACTGTCATCTTATTAAAAAAACCTAAAATCAAATAAGTAAATAGATGATGAGCCTTACCGTATTCGATGAGAACTGCGAAAGATCTTGAATACAGATGAAGGGCGCAATGTAAATCTCCCGCTTATGTTCCAGGCTGACAAAGAATGAAGGGAGATATTAGCCGATTTGATGAATTTTGAGGGAAATATTTTCTTCCTGGAATGTAAATCCCGCGGCTGTGGTAAAGTCATTTTTCAATTTGGAACCAAAGATTGTTTTGGGCTTTTGGGCTTTTTACTATGTGTACTCGGCTATTAAAAAAAAAGGTTTGCAATTGTACCATATGTATCATGAGTTGTACACATAAATTAAGAGGGAACACTATTTTACTTTTGGTGCCTTTTTATTGTTTATATTTTATACTGTACTGCTATATAAGTTTTTTTTTTATTAAAAAGGGTCAACTAATAATTCTTAAAACATTGGAACGTTATTAACAAAGTGTAGGAAAACTTTGTTGATCAATAATTAACATTGATTTTGCTTTTATACTTAGAAAGTTTTTTAGAAACATTATTAGGGGCAAATTGTTTAACCCCTAATTATAAGAGTTGACAAGTAAGCAGCGCCACGTGTTAAACAAAAATTAGGGGCATCTTTGTTTGCCCTAATTAGTGTTAATAGAGGCATTACATACTTTTGCCCCTGATTTATTATTATTAGGGACATATAATTTATTTTGCCTCTAATCTAGTGCCCCTATTACCCATTTTTTTAGTAGTGGAAAATCGAATAAAAAAACTGTGATATATGGAGTAATTAATTGAAAAGTTAAAAATATAACTTGGACTCAAATAAATAGAGTATGAGCTATTGAGTTATTGGTGCAAAAATGACATTTTAAATTTCATTAAATCCCTTTTGCTTAAAAATAGCAATTTAATCGTAAAGAGGTATGAAATGGTATTAATATCCATAGTGGATGTGCATGGATAACATTGTAAGAGAGAATTATATATATGAAACGGACATGTGATACGTTTCTAAAGAAATGACAAAAAAGGTAGTGAACTTGAATTTTTCCATTGTGTATGCATGTTCATGAAAAGGTTTAATTGTAACATATAATTAAATGAAAAAATAAATGACACAAAGGGCAAAATTGACAATACCTTAAATATGTAAAGATAGAATGACAATGTGAATATTATATACACATTCCTTTAGGTGGAATGTGCAACCTTCTAGTATAGTGATTTGTCATAACTCATAATAAGCGATATACTAGAGTTGAAAGTCTTATTTTGCACATAATAATTGTGTAATATTGTATAAGGAAAAATAAAAATAACACAATTAGTTTACCTCATTACATTATTTTTTGTATAATTTTCGATGTCTCTGTAACACTACCATTTATTTTAATTAAATAATATAGTACAACACACCCGATCTAACTTATCCATGGATACCCACGTTCGACATATATGTGTAGCATTGCTCTTATATATATGGGCAATACATCTCATCGTAATCAAAGAAATGAATCAAGAACAAAAAGTCACTATGAACCACAACCACCACTTACTGATCGTCTTCTACCCAATCCAAGGCCACATCAACCCGTCCCTCCAAATCGCCAAAAACCTCGTACGCGCCGGTGCCAAAGTCACCTTAGCCACCGGCAGCAGTGGCCTCAAACAAATCAAATCTCTTCCAACCTTAAAAAACTTATCTTTCGCTTCAATCTTCGACGATCAAAATGACGATACTTCTCCGACCCACCAAGGTTTCTCGAGCTACATGAATAACTTCCGCCATGCGGGCCAACAAAATCTCACTAATCTTCTGCAAAAGTTATCGTCCGATGGTGAACCAATCACCCTTTTAGTATACAGTGTGGTCGTTTCTTGGGCCGCAGTGGTGGCGCGTGAGCTTCACGTACCATCCGCTTTTCTCTTTAATCAATGCGCCACCGTTTTGGCCATTTATCACCACTTCTTGAATAGCAAAGATGGGATTTATGGAGAGAGTAATTCTTCGCTTTCTGCAGAAATATTAGGGATGCCAATGTTTTATGAGAGGGATATACCCAGCTTTCTCGTACCGGAGAGTGTCTTCGGTGATTTTATGATACCTGTGATGAAAGAACACATACGAGTTCTCGAAGAAGACCCTAAATCATTGGTTCTTGTTAACACAGTTGAAGAATTAGAACAAGAATCAGTCGAAGTTATGGAGGAGAAGATGAAGATGAATCTTGTTTCAATAGGTCCCTTAATTCCATCAGCTTTCTGTGATGGAGATGATGTAACAGACAAGTCATTTGGTGGGGATTTGTTTGAAAAATCCGATGATTATTTTCATTGGTTAGACTCGAAGCCTATTGGTTCAGTGATCTACGTGTCATTTGGGAGCTTGGCAGTGTTGATGAAAGAGCAAAAAGAAGAGATTTTTCATGCTTTAATGGAGAGTAAAAGGCCTTTTCTTTGGGTTCTCAGATCATCAGACAATGAAGAAGATGAAGAAGTGAATAAAAGGATGAAAAATGGGCTAATAAATGAAGATGGGATGATAGTGCCATGGTGTTCGCAAGTCGAAGTCTTAAGCCACCGGTCAGTCGGGTGTTTTGTGACGCACTGTGGATGGAACTCGACGCTGGAGAGTGTGGTTTCCGGTGTGCCGATAATTGGGTGCCCGCAATTTTCCGACCAGACGACGAATGCGAAGATGGTGGAGGAGGTTTGGAGGATAGGCGTGAGAGCAAGTGCAAATGTGGAGAAAGTAATTGAAAGAGGTGAATTGAAGAAATGCTTGGATATTGTTATGGGGTATGGAGATAGGGGTAAAGAAATGAGAGAAAAGGCCAGTGAATTGAGAGGTTTGGCTACAAAAGCTGTTAAAAAGGGGGGCTCTACTTATTGCAATTTGAAAAGGCTTTTGGAGTTTACAAGGTAGCACTCCTTTGATGAAAAGGCTATATTCTGTTTTATCAGTTTGGTTTTGACAATTAGGTGATGGTCTCAATCGTGTAGAACGGTATGGCCTTGTTATTATATTATTACCAAAATTATGGCACATCATTTAAATATCGACCCAGCAATAAAAGCACTTATGTATCCACCACATGAATTGATTGGATTGGTTATCATTTATTTTTTAAATATATTATGCGTTTGTTCTTTACACAATACTTTTTCATTAACTTCTATTAATTTTTCCCCTCTCATAATTTTCAACCATTCATATAATTATTTTATTTTTTTATTATGAATATCATTTTATATTTTTTAATATATTTTAACTAATTTTCAATCATACATATATTATATCGTTTGAGTAAATCTATATTTTTGCGTAAGCTTGTGCAAAGAATAAGCCCTAAGTAATTAAAGTAGATCTTGTGTCCATTTTGAAGGTTTTTTTTTAACAGCCCCTTGTTAACGTCTTTAATAATGAATAAATGCTGCATATAGTTTGATTAGAAAAGATCGAGGACACGTAGAGACTTTCAGTTGGTTAGTCTATTAATATGATTTTTGTTGGGAAAAATTCACAATTTTTCTACTTAAAGTTCTGATACCACTTGTTGGGAAATAGAATAAATTTTCCCTGAAACTTGCGCAGCGAAAAAGAAAACACAAATGCAGAATAATAACACCAACAATACCAATGATTAACGTGGCTCGATCGACCGTCAACAACCACGGGAAAAGAACACTTTTATTGATGCGAAAAACTCTCATATAATTTTTTTTGACCCTCTCAACTTCTCCACGCAAACTCTTTCTTCATAATAAAGTTAGAGCAGTCAAAGAACAACATAAGCAACACCCCTGTTATTATTGTCTTCTTTCGATTTCTCTAATTTCCTTCAACCACGATTGACAACGCAATTCACCATGACAGTCTAATCCTCAATCACTATCCATATGCAATTAGTCTCGACACCATGAAACCCTCACGCCACGCACGTGCCCAAAGGCATGAATGCAATTCGTCTCAACACCATGAAACCCTCACGCCACACACGTGCCCAAAGGCATGCACTACCTTTTCTCTTTCGCTCAACTTCTAACAACCACTTTTGGCACACAAAATTAGACGAGAAAAAAACAACACTCTTTCTTTCTCTTTCTAATTTTTCTCCCCACTTACCTTTTTTGGAATACCTTACAACTAGGGCTCATACCCATATTTATACATAAAAATTGCCCAAATCCTATTTAGAATCGGAGTGTCTTTCCTTACATAAGAAATTTCCTAATCTTCATTCAAATTGAACTTCAATTCCTTATTGACTCTTTAAATATTTTAAATCGCATTCCTAGCAATTTCTTATAATCATCTGGACATGTGCATGTATTCACATACAGAGAGCATCATTCAGGGACGGAAGAAATACATGGCTGCCGTTGCCCAAAAAAATTTGAAAATCACCTTTTAAATTTTTTGTTTTTACATTATATTTTCAATTTTCTTTCAAAAAATTTTAAAATTGGCTATGTCCATCATATTTTGTATTTAAATTTTCTTTTTTTTTACTTAAAAGTTTTACTGTGATAAATGATAGCCCAGTCTGTAATAACCCGTCCTTTTTGTGGAAACAATCTAAATAACTCATTGTAAAGCACTAAAATCTGCATTAATACAATGATATGAATTATTATAAATTAATAAGAAACATTAGATAAGAATCCATTAAATGGAGAAAAACGTAGGTACGGCTGGCTTCCCTACCATCCTAGGTGATAGGGCAAGCCAATCAAATGCTTCCAACATATTTTTTTTATTTTAACTAGTGTTACCCACGTGCGATGCACGTGACGATTATAATCGTGTATTTATATTTTGAAAAATTATAAAATAAGAAAATAAATTTTTATGAGTATTTAATAAAAATAAGAGGCATCTGTAATATTATAGATTTCAATAATCGTTGACATATTTTGATTCGAAATATTATTTTGTAAGAAAAATACCATATCAATTGTCGAAATTGATGATTTTATGTAAGAATAGAATATTTGGGAATAAAAATTAGATAATACGACTAAAAATGATAAAACTTATTTCAAATACGACTAAAAATAATTTTATAGTCAGCCTACACATCTAATGGTGAGCCTTCACATACATATAAATGACCGATGTACATGTAGAACGATTACAAATAAAACTCAAAAAGGAATATACAATATGCTAGATTTAGAAAAAAATAAACAAGTAAATATAACTCAGCAATGATAAAGAATATTTTTTTTCTTTTGGAAAAAAATACTACATCGCTCCACCTTTTCATTATCTTTACTATTATGAAAATTTTAGACTATACAAAAATTTACAATTTTATTCTCATATATAAAATATATGATCTAAATAACCGAGGAACAAAACAAAAAGGAAAGAAATTTTCATTTAAAACTAAAACCACTTTTAAATTCAATAGCAATTTAATTCATCTGTTTTATTTCCATTTACATAACACACATTTTGATTTTACAAAGGAAAACAACTCATATTTAATTTTATGTGCTTAAAAAAGGCAAAATGCAGGCAATGCGAAGTTCAATTATTGAGCAAATTATTTACTCTTTTCCTCATTGAGAAAACTCAATAGTATTAAAAAGGAAAACAATAATTAATTTTTTTAATTGAGACCGACATTGGCACTGCCAATGGATCATCTGTCAACGTGACACTTCAATTATTATAGACGCATATTAAAAAGATAAACATGCTTTACTTTTAGAATTAAATTAAAATAATGAAATCAATTGTTTAAAAAAAATTATTTCTATTAAACAATTGAAATTTCTTTTCCAAATAGACGCGTGCCATAAAAATAGAAAAATCTTCCATTTTTCTTTAACTTATCAAAACATGAATTGTGTAGAATTTATACCATAATGGCTGTGTAATTTTGGAATTAAGTTACTAAAAAAATGATGGACAATTAGTTTAATTACATTTCTTTGAACTACAATTAATTTAATTACAAATTTGCTTGATTATTATTATTTTTTTTTTTACAGTGTGTGAATTGGGCACTGCTAACATGGTAAAGTGTATAGTTGGCACTTCAAGTTTTACAATATATATAGAGATTTGAAAGTTGAGATGTATATAAAATAATAACTAAAATGTAATATCCATGAATTAAAATGTATATAGAAACTAATAATTCTCATTTTCTGAATTAAATTAATAGGTATTGGTAAGTTGTAATTTTTATCTCTGATCACATTTACATAAATGCATGTAACACTAAATATAAAAGAGCTAAAATAAAAAAATCAGAAATTAATTTGAAAAAAAATACATATAAAAAGGGTAAAATACATATAAAAAATAAAATAAAATAAAATAATATTAAATAAGGAAAGCAGCATAAATAAATAAGAACAATAATTAACCTCTAAAACTTATGCCAAACATGACACGGCCACCTAAGCACTTTGCCTAGATGGCACTCCTCTTATTATAATATTAAGATAATCTATTTGGCAATACACATAGGATTAGTGCATTAAGTGCCATTATTATCTCTTTTTCAACTATCCATTACTCCATCTCTCTCTCTCTCTCTCACTTTTGCATATTTTAACTTGAAAATCTTTCTACGTGTCTTTAATTTTGAAGAGCATCAATTTTTTTTTTTTTACTTCATGCATTTTTTTTAACATTTATCATATACATAACATAACATAATTTTAACTTTATTCAGTTTTTAAAATTATTTTGCATATTTTAACAAAATTTTTAACATTATTTATTTCATTGGTACAAAATAAACAACTTAATAAAAAATATTTTTATTTACTTGATTGAAATTGTAATATTTGGATGCCAAATATTTCATTAAGATCGATATTCATTTTGTGCAACTGAATTTATTTTATAAAGTTAACTTATTTCTCGATATTAAATTTTTTTTTCTTATTCTCTCTCTCTCTCCCTCTGTCATATTTTGACATTAAAATTTGTTTTAGTGTATTTTACATATTTTAACATTAAAATTTTTCTCTTTCTTCTTAATTTTTAGTAACATAATGTTGTTACTTTATGCAATTTTTAACCATTTTTAATGTTAAAAATGTTCAAACTTTCTGGTAGAATGTTATTCATTTTTAACATTTTTAACAGTGGATAAAATGTCAAACAATTTTTTTTACACTTTTTCAATTTTTAATGTTTTGCTTAAATGACATAATTTTTGTTGCATTATTATTAAAGTACGTGCCATTGAAATAAAAATTTTAAAAATTATTTTAAAATATGCGAAATATTGTTAAAAACTGAATAAAGCTAAGCACTATATTAAAAATTAGAAAACCGAATAATTTAAAAATTGTGTTAAATATGATAAATTAAAAAAAAGAATAAAGTAAAAAATTATTTTTATTAAAATTTTTAATATGCACAATAGGAAAACTTTTAATACTTAACATATGTAAAAATTGAAAAGGACTACCGATCTGTTACCCACTATGGACAACATAAGGTAAAATCCACGATGAAATGGGGCCACGTCAGCGATCAAAATTTTTTTTCTTTTTATATCTACGTTAAATCATATGAATAATATATAACTGCTCCACTGATGGTGGAGGGGTCTCACAAGCCCCTATAAATTTTTTTCCCCTGAGTATAGGCACTATAAGGTGCCCAATGTAGGCATTAGAACGTTACCGTATTGAAAAGATAAACTTTCATGGTAAAATATGTAAGAGAGGGAGTAATTTATAATTGAAAGAGAATAACATTTAATATATTATCAAGTGGGATATTAAAAAATAAAAAATATATATTAAAAGTATTTTATTGACTTGCCCTACCACATAGAATGTTAGAAAACCCTACCCGAGTTTTTCTCAACGAGACAAGGGATTCTAACTCATAAGTCACTAGGAACCCTTCTATATCGTACATGGATTACAGTAATTTCTACAAGCAAGACAATTCTGTGACATTCTTTCTCACCGACAACTTGCATCTCCCAAAGAAGAAATGGATCCAAAGAAGAACTCCCATCACTTCTTGATCCTCTCTCTTCCTTTCCAAAGCCACATCAATCCCTCTCTTCAGCTCGCCACGAACCTCGCCCGCCAAGGCGGCGCCAAGGTCACCTTAGCCACCACCCACGGCGGCCTTAAACAAATGAAATCTCTCCCATCACTCAACGGACTCTCCTACCCCGCCTTCACCAACGAAAAGGACGATGATTATCAATCCAACAACGGCTTTTCCACCTTCTTTGATATCTTGAAAATCGTAGGCCCAAAAAACCTCATCAATCTTATGCGGAGGTTCTCCGACGAGGGTCGACCGGTGACAGGTTTGGTGCACAACATACTCCTCCCTTGGGTGGCTGAGGTGGCGGGTGAATTTCGACTGCCGTCTGCGTTTCATTTTATTCAGTGTGCCACCGTTTTAGCCATTTATCACCACTTCTTCAACAGCAAAGATGGCATACATGACAAAATGGATATAATATGGATGCCTCCATTAAACCAGCACCGGAGTTGCCGTTGTTTTTTTCCGGCGACTTGCTGACGTTTCTCTTGCCGGAAAATCCTTCCGGTGACTTCTTAATCCCCTGGATGAAACAACACAATACGAGTTCTAGAAGAAGACCCTAAATCCTCTGTTCTTGTTAACACATTTGAAGAATTAGAACAAGCATCAATCGAAGCTATCGACACCATTAATGTTATTTCAATAGGTCCCTTAATTCCATCAGCTTTCTGCAATTGAGATGACTTAACAGACACGTCACTTGGTGGAGATTTGTTCGACAAATCCGACAATTATTTTCATTGGTTAGATTTGAAGCCTACTGGTTCAGTGATCTACGTGTCATTTGGGAGCTTAGCAGTGTTGAACCAAGAGCAAAAAGAAGAGATTTTTCATGCACTAGAGGAGAGCAAAAGGCCTTTTCTTTGGATTCTTAGGGAAGAAAAGGAAAATGATGATGATGAAGTGAATAAAATGATGAAAAATGGAATAAATGGAGATGGGATAATAGTGCAATGGTGTTCGCAAGTCGAAGTTTTAAGCCATCGATCCATTGGGTGTTTTGTGACACATTGTGGATGGAATTCAACGCTGGAGAGTGTGGTTTCAATGTACCGATAATTGGGTGCCCACAATTTTCCGACCATACGACGATTGCGAAGATGGTGGAGGAGGTTTGGGGGGTAGGTGTGAGAGCAAGAGCTAATGAGGAAAGAATAACTAAAGGATGTGAATTGGAGAAATGTTTAATTGAATATTGTTATGGGGGATGGAGGTAGGGGTAAAGAAATGAGAGAAAATGTTGGTAAATTGAGAGATTTGGCTATAAAAGCTGTGAAAGAAGGGGTTCCTCTTACAAAATCTCAAAAAGCTTCTGGAGATAACATAGTAAAAAGTTATATACAAATTAATTTTATCAAGCTCCGGCAATAAATTGATTTATCTTAACGTTTTTCTCAAAATTTACTTTTGCCCCAAACAAGATTTTTTTTAAAATTAAATAGAACAGAATTGATTTGGTGGTAGAATCATGGAATTAAACACTTGTTTCTTCCATATTTTGTTCTTTATTTCTATTACCACCATGTCTGGAATGAGGTAGAATGCCTCATTAATAACAAGTCTTATATACATACGTTGTAGAATTTTCCTTCTTTGTTAATCAGATATTTGTTAATAAGTTATATGCGTTCGATGTATAAGTATTGTAATGTATATTTTAGATTGATTGAAGGCTATTTATAGGGTTGATTATCATTATATCTTCATCCATCACAAAATTATGGCACATTACTCCGAACTCAATCTCGACGTACATAAACTATGAGATACATATACTAACAATGTTAAGGCCATATCCAATGGCAATGCCAATTGCCATTCTTTCATCCAAAGAGAGATAGGAAGAAAACTGAAGAGAGGGGCCCACTTTTTTTAAATTTTCTATTTTTTTAATCACTTTTATATCAACCAGCAGTAACTCCCGTGTATTGCACGGGTAGACATGTTTATTAATACATGATTCTCATAAATATAAATAGAATAACATTAATAGTACTGAAAATGATTATAAAAAATTGACCACAATCCAGAATATTACACGATTTAGGTAACGCATATTAAAAATTGGTAAGAATTTCGATAGAGTTTCACTTGTATTTCGCACAATTCCATCTTGTAAATATCCTTAGTTTAGGTATTTATTTACTGTTTAGCAATATGCTTAATTTTTATTTAATTTTTTATCGCACAAAATTTAAATTTTAGCTAAAATTTTAAGTTTTAATTAATTATCATGTTTTTAATTAATTTTATTTTTAAAATAATTAATCACATCTAAAATTAATTAAAGGGTCCAATCAATTTTTTTTTTAATTTTAATGTTACACGTTTCTTTCAATTTCTATGTAAAAATTTAAATAATTTTAATTTTGTATCACACCAAAATTAAATCTTAGCGAAATTTCTAATTTTAATTAATTTTTATATCTTCGCTAATTATTTGTAAAAATAATTAAGGTTTATTTTCACAAAACCCCCATAATCTGTCGAGTTTGTAATAATTCCAATTCCATTTATCTTTTAATGTTGAACCCCCAATTTTTAAATTAAGTGCAACTGGACCCCTTGATTGACTAATTTCATCCAATTTAGCCATAGTCTTAGTACAATTAATTGTATAATAACACAAATTTTTATATTCTATGTAATAATTATGAATATGCCTTATATTTGAGTACATTAATAATTTGTTATTAAAAGATAAAAATATTTCTATTTTTTATCTTGTGTGTTATTGTTGACTATTATTGATGGTGTTATGTTTGGATTGCTTTAATTGTTGATATCTTTAGAGTATTTTAAATTTAAGTTTGTATTTTTTGGTGAATTTTCCGTAATTTACTTCATTAGTTATATTAATTAAGTTTATTGTTACGACTCATTATTTATTTTATTTTTTTCAAGGTCTTATATTAATATGACTAACATCTATTTATATTATTATTAGCTAAAAAATTATACTCCCGTGCAACGCACTGGTGAAACAGCTAGTTCAATATGAATTAGAAAAGAAAAAATAAAAAATAAAAAATTAGATCTCAATTAAAAAAACCAAGTCAATAGAGGGAAAATCTCATAAACGAGAAAACCAATTCTTAATTTAAAAATAAACCAGGAAAAGTCTCATAGGAGGGAAAAAGTCATTAAAAATTTATAATTGAAAATATTGAAAAATCAGCGAGAAAATTCCCTCCAAAAAGGCCTCTCTTTATTAATATATAAATTATCCCACCTCTTCTCCACTTTTTCTTCATAGATTCTCATATTACTTCTAGAAATAGACATCCGTTTAGAATTTTGCAACTATTATTTTATTACTAGCAGTAACAACTTTGCGTTGTACGAAAGCAGTGTATATTAATACACCTAATTCGATAAATATAAATAATACATAATTACCAGTACTGAAAATAATTATAAAAAATAAAGTACAATCTTGTACATTACACAATTTAAGTAATGCAAGTTTGAAATTTTCTAAAAACTTTCACAGAGTTTTGTATGTACTTCCGTCAATTCCATCATGTAGATATCGCACCATTCCCTATCCCGCCCCGCTATGAAATTCTCATTTCTGTCCACATCCCATCGTGATCATTTAATTGGAAACTTTTATTTGTACTTTTTTATTATATACTAATAACATCTTATTTTTTTAATAAATACCTTTTAAACATATTAAACATGTATATGAATATATTCAATATAAACTCACAAATTTAACATATTTAGCACATTAGCATTTTTTTTAAACATCAATTTAGATGTTTATTTTAAATAATTTAAATTACACATAATTTTTAATATAGTTGATAAAAAAACCTCATAGATTTTATATTATCTTGATCAAATATAAAATGATTTGCTTTCAAATTTTAATTAATTTGGATGAGAGAAATAAATTAAAATATATATGATTAATAATTAAAATAGATGACTTAATCAATAATCTTTAAAAATTAAATAAAATTTAAATTGACAAAATTTGGTATAAAATAAATAATTTAAAATTATTTATTATAAAATCTAATGTCTATACACAGATAACATAATTTTTAAAAAAAAAATAAAATAAAATCTTAAGATCTTATTCGAGGAATTATAAAAAATGAAAATAAAAAATTAATTAAACTGTGATGATGAATTTTCATAAATTTGTATAACCACCATATTTGTAGTTTATTATTTGATTATCTATTTTTATTGAAAATTTTGATTTTCAACATGATATTATTTCTGTTGGGGATAGTGCCCTTAAAGCATTGTAGTCATACTTTTTTTTAGAAATTAATAAATGCGACATTTATTTTCGAACATATTAGCATATTGCGTGCCGCTTTATTATCATAAATATCATGGAATAAAATCTATAATTTATTGGATGTAACCACAATCTTATTATATAAAAGTTATATACAAGAGGATGAAGATTGTGGATAGTAAACTTAAAATTAAGTCCGTGATGAAATTAATTAAAGTATGGGATCTTTAATTAAAGAATCACTAATGCGCCCCATGAACAATGTGAATGTGACCGTCGATGTAGAGACATCTAGATGGGGGCATTTATATATAATGAGATTATATAGGACTTATACTGATTTAATTTGTTATTTCACATTAAATTCTGTTGTCTTTCTGAAATTCAAATTAAATCATAAAGATGATTATATATAGATAGATAGATCATTTATTAATTCTGGAATTGAGTGTTAGGCCCAACTAATTTATAATTAGTGCCACTCACTAGTGAATTAATGGTAAATGAGAATATGAAGTAATTGAGAAGGTAAACGGATAATCCCTTGGTCAATTACGAATTGTCTATGGAGGATTAATCCATATGTAATGATTATATCAATAGACTGATCAAATACGTAGACTAAGATATTCTATAATTAAGAAGAGTGCAATTTCATATTTTTAGTGGAGTAATAATGGAATTAATAAGTTGAAAAAATTAATTAAAGAGTTTAATTATTTTTCCAATTTATTGGAGGTTCTAGTTATAGGTCCATGGTCCCCGATACACCTTTTTAATTAATGACGGACTTGAAATATAATTTAATATATCCTAATAAAATATGGAAAATAATTTCCATATTTATTATGGCTTAAAGGTAAATATAATTGAATATGAGACATTAATTATATTTATTCTAATTACTAGCTGCTTCACCCGTGCGTTGCACGGGGGTATAATTCTTTACCTAATAACAGTATTAATAGGTGTTAGTCATATTAACATAAGAAAATAAAATAAAATAAATAATGAGTCGCAATAATAAACTTAATTAATATAACTAATGAAATAATTCTTGAAAAATTCCGACAGAGTTTCCCTCTATTTTATACCAATTCACCCTGCAAACAATTGCGGGAAAACTCACCAAAAAATACAAATTTAATTTACAATACTCTTAAAGACATCAACAATTAAAGCAATCCAAACATAGCACCATCAATAATAGTAAACAACAACACACAAGAAAGAAAATAGAAGCATCTTAATATTTTGACAAAAAGGATAAATGCACTCAAATAAAAGTCACATCCATAATTATCACATAGAATATAAATATTTGTGTTATTATAGAATTGAACTGTATTCAAATAATAAATAAATTTTAGATGAACGGAACATCACTGACATTACTTTTACACAAATACTGGCGCTTTAGCATAAAAAACCTACAAAAATATTAGAAATAACATCATATTTCACATATAATCAATAAAACTCACTAAAAGTGTAATTTTCGACCGTTAAGTACGTTGAGTTACATTTTTGAAACACAGTGCCACTAATGCATACGCCGATGCTTGGTTCTCCAAGTCGCGATGTTACCCACACCACCTGGCGTGAGGGCCCCACATAGCCCAAAATTTTTTAAAAATTTTTTTTAGTATCTACGTTAGATTAGATGAATAATATATAACTGTCCCCCTATGGTAGAGGCCGATGGGGCCATACGAATTTTTTTCCGGCATGGGTACGGGATCTCGTAATGCATAAATGATACATATAATCAATTTGTATAATTCCGCCAAATTTGTGACGAGAACATTATACCTAGATTTTTTTAAAGAGTGAACATTATACCTAGATAAATATAAGAGTACAAACACAATAATATATAAATACAATCTGTCACTTCACATATCAAACCATGAATGACATAAAGGGTTTGTGTAAAAAAAAATTAACAATGTACCTGATGCGATTAGTAAGTATGAAACTATAAGTTTAAATAACTCTTTATAGACGATATTTGTGGTCATAGTAGTTGGACGACCATCGTCATCATATATCACAAAATTTAAACCCTTCCTATGCGTCACCCTCGAGACTGCAACATACCCTTCATATTCAAACCTTAGCCGTTCCACCCGTGTATTGTGCAGGGGACAAAATTTTCAACATCTGTTTTTTCCATATATATTGATTGAATATTGTATTATCATAAGAATTAGAATATAAGAACAACTAATAATCGCCTAAAAGCCTATTTCTCTTCCTTATTATGGTTTGATTCATACTTTAAAATTATACTAACTCTATATGAATTAGAAAAATAAAAATAATAAAATATAATGTAATTTATCTCATTCCAAATCGATCCATTACAAAGATGATGGTATAAGTACTCATAAGATAATTATAATTTTAAATCAAATCTTTGATAATTTAACTCAATAAATATGCACTTTTAGTTTTAAATCTCTCCTTTTTTCATATATATTCATTCAACAGTTCACTACGATACAGTTAGAATAAGAACACAATTCATACTCTTAACTTTTATGCTTCAATGTTGCGTAACTAATAACATTGATTCATGATTGAGGTGTCAATTGGACGAATGAGACACTAATTTACTAAGTTAACATGTGAACATTTTGGCACAAAAAATAAACATTCCACGGAAAAAAAGTGTGAAGAAAGTACAATCAATCAACGAATTTACCTTTACAATTTAAAAAATTGTGTCAGACTCAACTAAAAGGTATAAAAAATTAATGATACAATAAAAAAATTATCATTAGGAAGAAATAATAATTATTTTATAATTTATCGCAAATAATCAATCAAAGTGGGTCAATTCATATTTTAATTTATTTTATACTTGTAAATAGTAATTATTGCATTGCAAATTAATCTTCTGCAAAAAAAATTAGAAAGTTTATTGGACTTTTGCAATTGTGACGAATTATGTGAATTAAAAATTTTAATCAACCATACAAAAAAGTATAATTAATTTTCACAATGAATATATTGGCATAAAAACTAAATGATCTAAGGCAAAAAAATTAATAGTGCGTAGAAAGTACAATCAATCCACGGATTTATCTTAACAGTTTAAAATATTGTGTCCATTTGCACTAATGGTTAAAAAAATTGATAATACAAAAAAAGGAAAAAAAAAATCTATTATTGCAAAGAAACTATAGTCATTTTTTCACGCGATGTAAGTTCGGCACTCTTTTGATGGAAACTATCTTCCATTGGCGAAAAGCATTTTCCATGTAGGCACAAAAAGTAAACGATCTACAAAAAAATTAATAGTTCCAAGAAAGTATGATCGATCAACAGATTTACTTTTAATATTTAAAAAATCATATTGTCCCATCCTGATGGTATAAAAATTATTTTTTAAAAGAAAACAATTTGCCATTGTGAAGAAAGAATAATTGTTTCAAATTTGCCAAAAATAATCCATCGAATTGGGTTGATTAATATTTTAATTTATTTTATATTTGTAAAAAGTAATAGTTGCATTACAAATTAAACTATTGGAAAAAATTATAAAGTATATTGGATTTTTTACAATTACAATGAATTATGTGAACTAAAAATATTAATCAACAGTACAAACAAAGTATAATTCACAATGAACATATTGGCATAAAAACCAAATGATTCAAGGAAAAAAATTAATAGTGTGAGGAAAGTACGATCAATCCATCGACTTGCCTGAACCATTCAAAATATTGTATCGACTCCTATTAATGGTTTAAAAAATTGATCATATAAAAAATAAATAAAGAAAAAATTTTAATAGTATGAGTCCAACACTTTTTGATTGGAACTCTTTCACTATCGAAAAGCATATTCCATGTGGGCACAAAAAAATAAATGATCCAAAAGGAAAATTTAATCGTGTGAAGAAAGTACTATCAATCCATAAATTTGCCCTTACTATTTTAAAAATTGTCTCGTCTCAAGCTAATGGTATAAGAAATGTATGAAGAAAAAAAGGAGAGAAAAAATAAGTTGTCACTTTGAAGAAAGAATAATTGTTGCAACAACTTAACGGAAGCATCCATCGAATTGGGTTGATTCACATTTTAATTTATTTTATACTTGTAAACAACAATAGTTGCATTACAAATTAATTTATTGGAAAAAATTATAAAGTGTATTGAACTTTCTAATTGTAACAAATTATGTGAACAACATAAAATTGATGAAAACTATAACTCAAATTCGATATAAACTGTTGAAATGCAATAATAATTCCCAAAACTGATTGACTACTAATTAAATTCAATAACAAAACCATCCAAATGAATCTAAAAACCGTTCAAAAGATATAACTGTTGAAATGCAATATTAAAACACGTTTTTCATTAATTATTTCCACTAAATGATATCAGTAATTTGAAAGATATAGATATAGATTCAATTAATTAAAAATATTGGATTAATTTTACAACTGAATGATTAATTAAAAAAATTAATGTTACATGTTTATTTTAGTTTTTGTGCACAAATTTGATGAATTGTAATTTTTTATCACATCAAAATGAAATCGTAAAAATTTGCTAATTTAAATTAATTTTCATTTTTAGCTAATTTTATTTTTGAAAATAATGAATTATTTCTAAAACTAAGTAAAGGGACCGATCTCATCATGTTACATGTTCCTTTATATTTTTATGTAAAATGTAAAATTTTAGTGACTTATCACACAAAAATTAAATCTTAGCTAAATTGCTGATTTAGATTAAATTCTCATTTCTTAGCTAATTATTTATCAAAATCAATGTTTAGAAAATTGGATCAGACCGGCCGGTTCAACCATATACGGGTCCAAAATTCGGTCCGGTTATAATTTAAAATCAGACTATTAGAAAACTGGTCAAAACCGGTCGACAGACCGGCTTCAACCGGTTTAACCGTTGACCCGGTAATGGCTCGACTGGTTTTTTTATTTTTTATTTTTAATTTTATTGGTTTTAATTTATTTTTTAATTTTTTTAATTCAAAACGGTTTGACGCAGTCCAACCTTTTGACCCTTGAACCGTTGCGTTTTCCGATTTGCTGACCGGTTCAGTTTTCTAAACATTGATAAAAATAATTTATTATTTAAAAAATTAATTAGTGGATTGAATCAAATTTTTAAATTTTAATGTTATACTTTTCATTTAATTTTGTGTAAAAATTTAATGAATGCTAATTTTGTATCACACAATAGTCAAATATTAATGAAATTATTAATTTTAATTCATTTAATTTTCTTAAGAATTAATTTCCGTCTCATAGTTAATTATTTATAAAAATTCTATATATAAATATAAATCTTTAAATTCAGATTAGAAAAATATAATAAACTCATAATTATCAACACTTATGCAAGGAAACAAAATCTAGATTTAATATTTAGCATTTAATATAAATAATAATTTATTAATTTTTTTGTTAGGATTGATTATAACTAAATAAAAAGGGAAAAAATCAAAAGACAAAAAATATACAGAAGATAAGTTCAAATCAGTGGAGATTTGAAAAAAATCTAATTTTGGTGAGGATAAGATTTAATATAAATAATGATTAGTTAATTGATTATTTGAGATTAATTACTAATTTTTAAAAAAAGGAAAAAATCAAAAGGCAAAAAAGGACTTTATATTTTGTGGAAAAACTAATTAATCTCATTAAAAAATAGGCTGACTCATAGTTAGTTATTTATAAAAATTGTCTTATTCTATATATAAACATAAATCTTTAGATTCAGATTAGAAACATATAATAAAATAATAATTATCAATACTTATGTAAGGAAACAAAATCTAGATTTAATATTTAGCATTTAATATAAATAATAATTTATTAATTTTTTATGAGGAATGATTATAACTTAATAAAAAATAAAAAAATCAAAAGACAAAAAATATAAAGAAGATAAGTTCAAATCAGTGGAGATTTGAAAAAATTTAATTTTTATGAGGATAAGATTCAATATAAATAATGATTAGTTAATTGATTGTTTGAGATTAATTATTAATTATTAAAAAAGGAAAAATAATCAAAAGACGAATTCTATATATATAGATGGGATAATTATAAGAGTTAATAATATCTACAAATATTGAGAATATTTAATAAATATTATTTAACTGAAGGTTGAGTTATAATAAGATTTAACTCTCCATTCTAGAAGATTCTAGAGGTTGGATTCTAATGGGATTAGACATATCCTACAATTATAAATATGAGATCTCTTGTTAGACAACATATAACACTTCTACTACTGCAGAAAATTCGTTTATTCTGTGAGATAGGTCTAACAAATTTTTCTCTCATAGTATTGAGTTCAGGTACGCTCAATAATAGTGTAGGATCTCACCTAAATCAATAAGGCAACTCTACATTTTCATGTGTTGAAAACAATGCAGAGAAAGAATTATGAATTTTAGATCTGTATTTGGAAGTACCTACACACTGCCGTCAATTGAGAAGATTGTCTCGGAAGGCTGTGGTTTCTACCAGATCCGATATCGTAGCTTTTGCCAGATCCAATTTCGCATAAGACTATTTCTAAAGGTCAATTTACTAATTTCCCATTAGATCTATTAATTTAGATTTATTCATGATTTATATTTATATGTTCGTTCATTGATTTGTGAAAATTTGTGAAATTTTACAAAATCGCTTCCGCTATATCAAAATTGTTCCGGCAACGCAATAATTTCCAACAAATGGTATCAAAGCCATTATTATACCATATGAATATAAATTTGATTTATAGATGTATTAATTTTTCAGTTTTTCGATTTTATTTTTGTGCATATGATGCATGATGGAATCAATAGTTGCATATATGTTACTTGGAGGAACGGATCGTACATATTTGTATGTGATGTATATGGATACTGGATATATGAATATATGTGTGTATGCATCAGGATTTGTTATGTATATATCTGTTCATTATGTATGTGATGCTTATTTAAACTAGAAATTGAATTGATATGTCCATGGATTATGTGTGTGAGATGCATATGGAATTCAATGTGCAAGAGCATCTGATGTATTCATGTATATATATATATATATATATGTATATATGTTTATGTATATGATATATAAACCGGATATATATATTTTGATTCACCAAAAAAATTGGGACGCTCTGCGCCATCATTTGTGCACGGCAGTGGCGACCCGCGGCAACAGTTACTGTCTTTCTGTTGGCGGCAACGAAAGTATCACTCGCCATAGCAGTAGAGAAGCTGCATATGTAGCGGAGAAATTGCCGCTACGTAGGTTGGCAGCGGCGACAGTTGCACTGCCCTAGGTGGCAGCGTTGAAAGTCGATGTTGTTGCTAAGGTCGATGCGGCGGAACCCTAGTACTAGGGTTCCAGCAGTCTTCACGGGCTTGGGTGCAATTTTGGAAATTGCAGCCCAGGTCCCTTCCATTCTTTAAAAGGGTTTCTTTTCCCGAAAGTTTGAGAAACTTACGTTCTAATCCGTAATTTTATTATTTTTGCGTGAATCTGTTCCAAGGCAGAAATAAATTTTCTGAAAATTTATAAAAAAGTGAGTTTGTCAATGTTATGCATATTTTCACATTTGAAAATTATTTTCCAACTAAAAGACTTGATTTTTTGGGGGAAATAATTATATTCACATCATGGGGATTCTATGTGATAAGTTAAATGATTAATGAGATTGATTATGTAATTTTATGGATTAATTAATTGATGTGATTGGCTAATTAAATTAGAATAAAGTCGACAAAATAAAGAGTTATTTTATTAATCCTTTCATTATAATAAAATTAAATTGATTAATTAGATTAATCACAATATTTTATGTACATGCAATTATCTAGTTAATTTGATTAACTGTGACATGCATGGTTAACAAAATAAAGAGCTATTTTGTGGATCTTCTCCTTGTGATAAAATTATGCAATTAATTAGATTAATCATATAATTTTATTGATGTGAAATTAATTAGTTAATATGATTGACTAATTGATTTTGTTTAGATCCTTTTTTTTTGTTTGTCCAAAGTGTTTAGACAAATAATGTTACTACGCAAGATCTAAGAGTTTGAATTTTATTTCGAATTAATAATTCTTGTAATTACATATTTAATTGTTAAGTTGTTGTAATTACTTGAATTAAGTTTTTTGCATGAAGTTGTAATTACGTACTTAAATTGTTAAGTTGTAATTACTTGAATTAAGTTTTTTTCAGATCTTTTCCATCCAAGAATGCCGAAGGAATCGACAGCCCGACTGCAATCAACTCATAATGATCAATGGCTTTGAGTGCATCAAATTCAAGTTCATCAAAAGTATTCACAAGAACTCTAGGGTTTTCTTCTTCATCCAATGTCTCTAATTGCTCTGTTACTGGTATAGCCATACAGGGGCCCCGCCGGTGGCCCCCTCATACACGTGGCACGGCGCGGCCATGCAAGGACCCATGGGTGGCCCCCAAACACGTGGCACAGACACGTGGCGTCTTTACGAGCCAGGCTGCCCCCATAAACCCTTGCCAAGGCGGGCCGTGTTCAACAAGAGCGCCCCGCCTTGGTAGTCAACGTCAACCACGGTCGCGGGTATGGCAGCCTACAATTGACGTGACGTGAAACTACTCACAAAATCTTCACAGTACACGCCAATAGTACCTTGTCACATTCTGCCATCCTTGTGATGAGACCTAAGCCAACAGCTGGTGAACACGTGGCTGGCGATCATTGCAATCCCACCTGCTACCCCCACATGAGGTAATATAAATAGAAGGTGGGAAGAAGGAAGAAGGGATCGAAAATTCTGATAGGCAATAACCCATCCTCCATTAATCCACTCACCAAGAGCTCTCCAACTCTTCGGGTGGATCTCCATTCCACCTCCATTCAAGCTTCATAGTTTCGCCCACGCCAAAAACCTTGTTGATATAGCGTAGGAGACTGAAGCGGTTGCCGGAAGTTGTGCTGCTGTTGTCGTTTTCTCGACTCAGACAGTGGTCATCGACGGTCAACGCTCACGGCGATTGGTCCTAGCGTGCAGGTGAACAAAGGAAGACGACAGAGGTGTGGAGTGACTGTGGGCCCCATTTCCAGAGGTCAACAGTTTGGCGCCATCTGTGGGAAACCACAC
This sequence comes from Jasminum sambac, assembly GCA_018223645.1. Taxonomy (NCBI): domain Eukaryota; kingdom Viridiplantae; phylum Streptophyta; class Magnoliopsida; order Lamiales; family Oleaceae; genus Jasminum; species Jasminum sambac. The sequence continues at coordinate 20,761,880 of CP073649.1, forward strand.
TTAAACCACGAAGATACCGTGTAAGCAAAATTCTCTGCTACCAGTCCCACGTCGGAATATCTGACACCCATAGAGCCGCATTACGCAAAAAATCATCCATGGAAGACACAAGGAGAAGGAGGGCCTGAGCCGCCAGCAGCATGCGCCGGCAAATGAAGGAAATGGCTGCTAGCATGGCACAGATGACCGAAAACAATCGGGCCATCCAGGAGATGCTAACGAACCTCCAGAACCAGCAGAACCATGAGGAAGATCAGCGTGACCAAGGAAGGGACCCATCCCCAACATATCACGAAGCCCCGGAGGACACCCCCGGGGGGCAGAACCGACGCCAGCGTCCCACCGAACCTCCCCACCAGTCAGCTCCCCCACGCAACAAACCATCTAACAGCGTGTTTAGCCGACTAGGCCCCTTTCCTAGTGGGGCGCCTCGCCATCAGCAGACGGCCAACACCACTCCTCCGGATCATGCATATGTACCGGGGGGCCCCGCCAGTCCCAGCCAAGGGGGGCGGATCACGATGAACAGGGCGAGTCGTCTGTACAGGAAATCCCGGCCCGGCAGTACCACCGCCGGGCGGCCTCTCCTCACCGTTCTCAAAGTGGTGAGTCGCGGAGAGCGCCATCCCCGCAGTGCTCCTACGAGCTGGACGATGATAACGAAATATCTCCCCTCTCCATCAAGCTACTAAGGGCCCCAATTACCCATAACTTCACGATGCCAAAAGTGACGCTGTACGGCGGGCGTGGCGACCCCAACGTATACGTAACCGACTATCGCACCGCCATGGACCTCAGGGGAGCCAACCCCGCACTCAAGGCCCGAGCCTTTCACCTTACCCTCACCGGGGCAGCCAAAACATGGTACTCGCGTCTCCCCAGTGGAAGCATCAGCAGTTGGCCTGACTTAAAGAAGAGCTTCCTGAATTATTTCACCACGGCGCAGCCGCCGTCCATGCCTGTGCAAGCTCTGTATGACATTAGACAGCAGCCAGGTAGGACTCTGCAGAGCTATCTTAATAGATTCAACGAGGAAATGCTCACTTGTGACGTCATCACCGACCCGGAGGCGCTCGCCGCCTTAAAGGGCGGGGTGGATGTCAACACTCCATTTTTCAGACACATACGGAACAGAAAGCCCACCACATTCGACCAACTGATGGACATGTTCAAAGAAGAGATTGCGTCCGAGCAGGTTATGATAAACAGAAATTGTAACCTACCCCTCAACCCGGCGGAACCACGGCCACATGTGAGCCAGAAGCTGGGCAACCGTCCCCAAGGGGACCAACGAAATAGTATGCCTGGGAGCTCATCCGCTAGACCCCAGAATGTGACCTCGGCAGTCAGCAGAGGGCCGCCAGCCGGGCCTGTGCTGTCCCCACCTTTAGCCCCGGTTTATTTCGACCAGGTTTATCAGGCTATGGCCAGTCTGGAAGCCGTACCAGGCTCCTCCATCCCTGCTGACTCTCGGCCTTACTGCCGCCTACATCGATCGACACCCATAGCATGAAGCGCCACTACCTCGCCGAACTTCGGCGAACAAATGAATGATAGCGGTGATAGTGGGAGAAATGGCCAGAACTGATCGGGCCCCGGAAGGCGTAACGCTCCCCGGTCCGCCCCACACCGTAGGGTAGAGCCGTAGGGACGCGGCACGGCCAAACGCATACAGCCAACCATCGAGGAAGGCGGCGCAAGCAGGCACCCCGCCCCTGTGATTCGAGAAATCGCCACCATCATAGGCGGACCTTACGTCGGAGGACAAACAAGGAACGCCCAAAAGTCATATATCCGCGAATCAGAGAACAAGGCCGACTCCAGTTGGCTCATTCAAAACCCCCAAGGGAGGGACGCCCTTGAAGCCGAGGCCATCACATTCACGGACACCGACATGATCGGAATCCACTACCCTCACTGCGACGCCCTTGTCGTCCGCGCCGAGGTAGCACGAAACGGCCTTGCCCGCATGTTGGTAGACAACGGCAGTTCGGTAAACATCATCTTCACCAGTACATATGAACAAATGGAGATAGCCACGCCTCTGGCCCCGTCACCTGATCCTCTTTATGGATTCACTGGCGATTGCTTAACCCCCAAGGGGAGCATCACCCTCTCCACCACCATGGGCAAGGCTCCAAGATCTAAAACTCTGTTCATGGAATACCTCATCATAGATCGGCCATCGGCATACCATGGGGTATTGGGGGCGACCCGCCCTGAAGGACCTCCACACCGCGACCTCCATCCATCACCTGTGCCTGAAGTTCCCCACGGAGTATGGGGTGGCCACGGTCCGAGGGGTCCAGCCAGAGGCGAGGAGGTGTTATCGCAACACCCTACGAAAAGCTGAACGACGAGAAATGAACATGGCCGGGGATGTAGAGATGCTAGAACCGAAGGAGGAAACAATAGGAGGCGAGGACGTCGAGATGGAAGAGGCCAACGCCCCCGAAGACTTGGACCCCAGGGTCACAGAGGTAGACTCGCCCTCTGCCGGGGCGGTAGAACAGCTAGAGTCATTTCCGGCCGATCCCCTCGACCCTACCAAGATACTCCAGATCGGGTTAGACCTCCCCGCCTAGGACAAAGAAAGGTTGGTCAGTTTCCTAAGAAGCAACCTCGATGTGTTTGCATGGAAACACGAGGACATGGTCTGCATCGATCCCAGGATATGCTGTCACAAGCTCAACGTGGACCCATCACACCTAGGACATCGCCAGAGGCGCCGAGCCCTTAATGCGGCCAAGTACGAGGCGCTGTGCGAGGAGGTAGGCAAGCTCCTAAAAAATGGGTTCATTCGAGAATGCCGATACCCCAAGTAGGTCGCCAACCCGGTCCTGGTGAAAAAGCCTAACTGGAAAATGAGCATATGCATAGACTTCACCGACCTCAATCAAGCCTGCCCGAAGGATAGCTTCCCTCTCCCCCGGATTGACCAGCTGGTCGACGCCACTGCCGACCACGAGCTGCTCAGCTTCATGGACACTTACTCCAGATACAATCAAATACCCATGCACCCAGAGGACGATGAGCACACCGCTTTCACCACGGACCGAGGCCTCTACTGTTATAAGGTCATGCCCTTCGGGCTCAAGAACGCCGGGGCCACTTACCAGAGATTGGTTAACAGGATGTTCGCGAGGCAGTTAGGGCGAACGGTAGAAGTGTATGTAGACGATATGCTGGTAAAGAGTGTCCAAGCAAAAGATCACGTTGCCCACCTAAAAGAGATGTTTGAAGTGCTGCGGCAGTACCGGATGAGGCTAAACCCCCTGAAATGCGCCTTTGGAGTGGCCTCAGGGAAATTCTTAGGCTTCATGGTGAATCAGCGAGGCATAGAGGCCAACCCTGAAAAGATTCAAGCCCTCTTAGACATGCAATCCCCTCGGAAGCCCAAAGAAGTCCAGCGCCTGACCGGCCGCATAGCTGCTCTGACTCGGTTCGTCTCTAAATCCACCGACAAGTGCCTATCCTTCATCAAAGTCCTTAAGGGGGCAAGAGGTTCGAATGGACAACCGAATGTGAGGAGGCTTGTCAAGCAGTGAAGGCATACTTGGGAAAGGCCCCTTACTGTCTAAAGCGAAGAAGGGCGAGACCTTACAAATCTACCTAGCGGTATCGGACAAGGCAGTAAGCTCCGTGCTCGTCAGGGAGGAAGCCGGAGCACAGTTACCGGTGTATTATACGAGTAAAGTCCTCCTCGACGCCGAGACGGGATATCCAGACATCTCGGCCTCTAGACGCCTCCGGCCATATTTCCAGGCACACTCAATTGAGGTATTGACTAGCTTCCCGTTGAGAGAGATCCTTCAGAAAACCGAGGCCTCTGGAAGAATGTTGAAATAGGCAGTCGAGCTAAGCAAATTTGACATCAGGTTCAAATCACGATCCGCGGTCAAGGGCCAAGCACTGGCTGATTTCGTGGCCGAATTCACGCACCCCCCGCCTCAACCAATGGAAACCGAGGTCGCCCAGGCTGACCCATAGCGCCTCAAGGTAGACGGATCCTCAAGCGAGGATGGACCCGGGCGCGGGCATTATCTTGATAAGCCCGAAAGGCCACGTAATGAGTTGTGCGATCAGGTTCTCTTTCCCCGCCTCCAACAACATCGCCGAGTATGAAGCCCTCCTGGCCGGCTTACGTCTTGCCGAGGAGATGCAAGTCAAACGACTGACAGTCTACAGTGATTCGCAGTTGGTAGTTAATCAGGTAAACGGCCACTTTGCCGCTAGGGAAAAGACGATGTCCCTCTACCTTAAGGCGGTCACCAAACTCCTCCCCCGATTCGAAAGCTTCGAACTATTCCAGGTCCCGCGGGCTGAAAATGCCAATGCCGACGCCCTATCAAAGCTAGCCAGCAGCAAAGATTCGGAGATGTTTCGGACCATCCCAGTAGAACACCTAGCACGACCCTCCATTGAGAATATAAAGGAGGTACTGACTGTAGCAGAGGAGGCCGAGGGGGACGGGCCTATCTAGACGGCCCCATTCATTGCCTATCTGAGAGACGGGACACAGCCTGCTGGCGAGGACGCCTTGAAATTCAAATGGCGGGCCGCATACTTTGTGTTGCTGGATGGAGTATTGTACAAACGCGGATATTCGATGCCCTTGCTGCGGTGCGTGTCTCCCTCCGAGGGGATGTGTGGTAATCACTCTGGCGGCATGTCCCTAGCCCAAAAGATACTGAGACAGTTATACTTCTGGCCAACCCTCAAGCAAGACGCCACGGATTTTGTGAGGAAATGCCCGAATTGCCAGAGGCACGCCCAACTTTCACACCAATCCCACCATTCCCTCACCCCAGTGACAAGCCCTTGGCCATTCGCCAAATGGGGAGTTGACCTCATCGGACCCCTACCCAAAGGGAGAGGCGGGGTGACACATGCCATCGTTGCCATCGATTACTTTACAAAGTGGGTCGAGGCCGAACCACTATCGTCGATAACCGAAGGCAAGACCTCTCAGTTCCTGTGGAAGCACATCATATGTCGCTTCGGAATTCATCAATCCCTGGTAAGAGACAATGGGCACCAGTTCGACTCCTCTGCGAAGAGTTGGGCATTGCGAAGCATTTCTCCGCGCCGCACCACCCTCAGTCCAATGGGCAGGCCGAAACAGTCAACAAGACCATCAAACTGCTACTCAAGAAAAAGCTAGACACTGCAAAAGGCGCTTGGGTTGATGAACTTCCCTATGTACTATGGGCGATCCGAACCACCCCCCATTCCGCCACTGGAGATACCCCCTTCGCCATGACCTACGGCGCCGAAGCAATGAGCCCCGTCGAAGCTGGCCTCCCATCCCCTAGGAGGATCTTGTTCAATGAGTACGCTAATGGCGAAGGTCACCGAGCCGCCCTCGATTTGCTTGAAGAAAAAAGGGATTTCTCAGGTAAAGCTCCTTTCCTACCAAAAGAAGATGTCTAATTACTTCAACAAGAAGGTCAAGGCCAAGACCCTGAACGAAGGGGACCTCGTGCTAAAGTGCAACTTTGCCCCTACAAACCAGGGTTCGTTCAGCTCCAACTGGGAAGGCCCCTATCGCGTAGTCAAACAGATCCGGCCTGGCACTTTCCAGGTCGAAGAGATTGGGGGTAAACCCCTCCCCCACCCGTGGAATGCTGAACACCTCAGGAAATATTATCAGTAGGACCCCACTACTTGTAAACCGACAAGGGAAAGTCATGTACCTCTCCAAGTTATAATAAAACAGCTAGTATTTCGTTTTCCTGAAAATAATGTATGGGCGAGCAGGCCCACGCATGAAGGCGCGCCGTCCCAGCTCCTTCACTGCATAAAATAACTTACGGCGAGCCAGGCCCACGCATGAAGGCGCGGCATACAAGCCCCTTCACTGCATAAAATAACTTGCGGGCGAGCAAGCCCACGCAGGAAGGCGCGGCATGCAAGCCCCTTCACTGCATAAAATAACTTATGGGCGAGTAGGCCCACGCATGAAGGCGCGGCATGCAAGCCCCTTCACTGCATAAAATAATCTATGGGCGAGCAGGCCCAGGCATGAAGGCGCGTCGTCCCAGCTCCTTCACTCCTACGACTGGCGGCGAGTTCTCTCAAGTTCGCAAGTTAATACAAGTCTACGACTGACGGCGAGACCTTTCAAGTTCGAAAGTTAATACAAGCGTCGTCGAGCGAGTTATGAATAAAGAAAAGCGAAGGCGACGCAAACGAAGCAACATAAAATAGCTGTCAGGACTCAACACTTTGTCAAAATCAACAATTGGAACAAGCATGTCTTTTATTAAATATTATGAGGTACGCCTCAGTTATAGTAGCCCGGGAAACAGGGCCATCCCTATTTACAAGTATATGGTTACAATAGCCCGGGAAACAGGGCCATCCCTATTTACAAGTACATGGTTACAGTAGCTCGGGAAACAGAGCCATCCCTATTTACACGTGTTTATTTATACCTATCCTACGCCTCGCCGGACTCTTCACCGGACTCCTTCTCTTCCTCAGCGCCTAGATCTCTCCGAATGGCGACGAGGTTGAGGCCGGGGTATGCCTCATCCACGGCCTTTAGGGCGAGCTTCGCCCCCTCCGTCACCCCATGCTCCAGCAGCGGCTGATAATATTCGGAGGTATGGAAGGTTGCCATAAAGGACCGCTCCCATTCCGCCCGGTCTGCCTGCTGCCCAACGAAGCGCTGGTCGAGGCGGCTGCCGCAGAGCCCTCCTTGGCTTCTTTGAGCTCTGCTGTAACACCCGCCCCAGTACGTCCAGCGGCATCGTACTAGGAAGGGCGTTACCTGCGTGACGTCACCGAGCTAACACGTTTACAAACGTTTTACGAAAACCCCAAAACGATAATTTGCATATATATATCTAACGTGATAGCTCCAAAAGTTATAGTACAAAAGAGATTGCAAAAGAGTGCTTTTGTATACACATGACCCCAAAATCTTTTTCCTTCCCGTTTCTACACGTCGACGAGCTCACGCGTGAGAGGATCCAGCGCCACCTCCAGCCTGCCTCCTACTCGCAGCATCATCTAAAACATAAGAAAGAATACACGTGAGTCATAAAGACTCAGTAGGAAGAGACACAATGCTCATGAACATCACATATCACTTCCGGGCCCATTGCGAATCATGTGTTAGCATTGGCGCCATTTTAAACATTTGGCCGGCCTCGTAACATCATCGGGGCGTAGGTCCCCGTGAGGCCATACTATCGGTTATTGGGGCGTGGTCCCCATTCGACCGAATGTATCATTCGTTGGGGCGTAGGGTCCCCATATTTGGCGAAAACATAACATTAACGCAACACATGATAGGCAATCCAATCCAATCACGCATGACATATGAGTACACATGGACGAGACATTCATAGCATAGCATTTGGCAACAACATAAGCATATCATGAACTAAGGTTAGGAAGCACCTAACCCTAGGAAATCCCCCTAACAAGCTAACCATGTCCTACTTCACCAAAACTAGGAAATTAGCCAAAGAAACTTGCATACATAGCTATCTAAGGATCATTTATGTCTCCACTTACCTCCTACATAGATATTCTATCTCAAACCTACCTCAAAGAACAAGAAACCAAGTTAGGAGATTGGTTGGATGATTCCTCTTCTCCCTTCCCTCTTCTCTTCCTTCCTTCCTCTTGCTTCCAAGATAGTAACTAGGATTGGAGCAATGATCCACAAGCCAAATACCAAGCCAAAGTCTTAAAATCACTCTTGAACTTCTTTTCTAGGGTTTTGGGAGTTGGGGGTCGAAAATGATGGAAAACCCCAAACCAACGTGTTAAAACCTAATCCAACGCTGCCGACTTAAAAATTACGGCCAGAATTCATATCTTTCTATTACGTAACTCCAAAATTCTACGGCAGAACCTATGAAACTTACGGCGTAACCTTACGATACTACGGGCCAGACTCAAAGAACATACGACCGTAATAAAGTCTCTATAAATCCATGCATCTCACCCTCCAATAATTACGGTAGTAATCCATAACCCTTACTGGTCAACCGTATAATACTACGCCGTATCTCCAAATCATCGGCCGTAATTACCTCTCTGTAAATTTTGGCACATTTCCTCATTCCACAACTTACGTCAGAACTATCTTACTTACGGCCGTGAATCGATAATTACGCCAGAACCCATCAACTTACTACCAGAAACTCGATCCCTGTAATTTTGTAGCGTCCGTTAGCCAGCTCGGGAGGCCGCTTTCGACACTTAATACCATACATAGTATCACCACGAAGTCACCAAGGGTCCAAACACATATTCACCACCTCACGATCATACATAACATCATAAATCACATGCATAAACGGACGGGATATTACATCTGCCATGAAGCGAGCTATTCGATCCCCCATCTCACCCCGCTCCGCCGCCATCCTCTGCGCATTGACAAACAGGGCATCAAGTTTAGAATTGAATTCTAACCGATCAAGTTCAAGCTCGAACTGTTTAGCACGTACCTCGGCCAAATCCCGCTGAAGAGCATCAATGGCGCCCTAGCATTGAGTCACTTCGACCTTTAGCTCGAGATTCGCCCTATGGAGGCCGTCATTCTCTGACCGGAGCTCGGCCACTGCGGCATCCCTAACCTTCAGCACTTCGTCAAATTTGCCTTTAAGCTCATCGACTACGCTCTGGGCCCCCGCCGCATCTGCCTCTCGTGCCGACCTCTCGGCCAGGAGTTCCTTCCGCAGGCGCAATAGCTCGGCGGCGTCCTCCGCCCGCGCCATCTCCAACGATTTCAGCTGGACGCCCCGTTCCTCGTAAGCCTTGCTCAACAAGGCCTGCTCCTGGAGGGACGCCTCATGCTTCTTCGTCAAGGCGGCAACACTATGATCGGACTCGCTGAGCTTCGCCTTCACCCGCCCCAGCTCATCCTCGAGCGAGGCCGACCTCGCCTTCTCCATCTCCAACATCTCCGCGGCGTCGCCGTCCTTCGCCTCCTCTCTAAAGTAGAGGGCCCCGCTGCTCTCCGCCTCCCACCCATACAGCAGCTGGTCGCCGACAATCTACTGGCCAAGGCCGTGACCTCCCTTGGTAGATACTTGGTCAAGAGGTAGCCCTGACTCTGGCGGGCCTCGGGAGACCGCCGACGGCCTTCTGGGTCACCTTTTTGCCGGACGGCCTCACGAGATTCTTATAGGCTTCCTCGGCGGCCGAATCAAGCTCCCCCCGTGGCACGCCCCCCGCCGCCCCCTCCCGAATCGACAACGCCGTTTGCGGAACCTCCTCGGCAGGCCGCTTTTCCTAGCGGCGAATAGCCAGACCCTCCGCCTCCTCGGCCACCACCAATGGCACAGCAAAAGGCATGGCAGCCGGCATCCTCTCCTCCGCTTTTTTCAACCTCCTCCTTCTAACCAACGGGGCCGGAGCCGCTTCCTAACCCCACCCCTCCCTAAACAGGGCCTCCACTCGCGGCTCCACCTCGCCCGTCTCTGGCGCCTCCTCCACAGCCTGACCCTCATCCACTGTAACCTCCCCGCCCGACCTCGCCTCATCCTCCGTCGGCACTCCCCACCGCCCCACCTCCGCAGTTGGGGGATCAACCACCCGTGATTTTTTTCCCCTTGGCGGCCATCAGCCGGTATGGAGATCTTCCTCTTCTTGGCGGGTGGGGGCTGTGCCACAGTCACGGTCGGGCCACCCTGCATACCGGCGGTGGCCTTGCACTCCTTAGCCACCCTTTTCAACATCTGCTCAGCCGCCACGCCAGACAACTCCGCCGAGGCGGACACAGCCCGCCTCGGCCACGATCTTCGATTGGCCCAAGCCTTGGGATTCCTCGCGTCTTGGTGGGAACCAGGCCGCCCGTCCAAGCCTCTCCTTGTCAAATAGCAGGGCATAGGATCGGTCCTCCTCCGGTCTGCCCACTATGGCCGCCAGGAATCGGATGTCGCCATCGCACAGGTCGAACACCCGAGACAGACCGGGTGACCCAAACACAGTCGGAACCGGATGCTGCTTCTTCCTCTCCCATGGGCACCTCTTAAAATCTCCACCTACCCACAGCCAAGACTCTTTCCACTTTTTCACGTTTGAAGCAGTCTTGACCAGTGGGGGCAGCCCGCTCCTAGGGGAGATGTAGAACCACCCAGCCTCCCCCGCCTTCTTGACGGAATGGTACGTCTCAAAGACGTACAAGGGCATCTCCTGACCTCCCGTCACCTCGGCCCAGAGCACCAACAAGCCCATGATGTGGGCGAAGCGGTTGGTGGTCACTTGCATCAATGCCAGGTTGAACCGCCTCAACACCTTCCTCACGAATGGATGTAGGGGAAAATACAACCCGCTGTAGTTCATTATTGTCGTCGAAAACGCCACAGCCCCCCGCCTCATCGCCGTCGGCTGACAGGCCCTCTCCTCCGCCGTGGGTACCCAGAACTTCACCCCGACCCCAAAGTTGTAACCCCTTAGCAGGGGGAAGGGATCACGCCCAACCCACCAGCTGGGGTAGTTCTCCGCCGCCCAAGCCGGCCCAGACGCCCCGCTACCCCCAACCACCGCCTCACCACCATCACCGCCATCATCCCCGCTCCCGCGGGCCTCCCCAACCACCACCGCTGCCGCATTCCCCGCCTCTGCACCTTCATCCCAACCTCCGGCAACACCGCCCTTTCCACCACCAGCCACCACCGCTGTGATAAACTCATCATCAGAGTCCAACAGCACCACCGGAACTCCATTTTCGGCCACGACGGCCAAAGGGGCAGCAGCCATTACCTCACTGTCGTTGATTTGCGTCGGCACCATTTTCACTCAAGGGTTTCTGGTAACAAGATAATGAAAGTTGAAGCTTCGAGAATTCTGGAATTGGGAACTCGAAATGCAGAAAGCTACACTCAGAAAATGCAAAGGCAAAAGGTGCGAATGTTCTGAGGACACCCATATATATAGGCAAGGCCTCTCAATTTCAGCCATACACGTGTCGCTCATCGGCGCCGTCATTTCCCGAACCGTCGCGCCAGCTCACGTCAGCGCAGCTTTTGCAGCCACGCCTGGTCCCCCATTGGTCGTGCCCCCCATGCGCCCTGAAATCCCGGCATTTTACAGCTGCACTGATTGCCCACAGTTAATGCACGTAGCCGTTACGACCCTTCCAATTCCCGAGGTGCCCATGCCATCACATCGCTTTGCCTCATCAGGCCACGGCTCGAATGCCATCGTATCGCCTTGCCTTATATGGCCACGGCTCGCATGCCATCGCATCGCCCCGCCTCATCAGGCCTCGGCTCGCATGCCATCGCATCGCCTTGCCTCATCAGGCCACGGCTCGAATGCCATCGCATCGCCCCGCCTCATCAGGCCACGGCTCGGACGCCATCACATCGCCTTGCCTCATCAGGCCACGGCTCAAATGCCATCTCATCGCCCCGCCCCATCAGGCCTCGGCTCGCATGCCATCGCGCCTTGCCTCATCAGGCCACGACTCAAATAACATCGCATCGCCCCTCCTCATCAGGCCACGGCTCGCATGCCATCGCATCGCCTTGCCTCATCAGGCCACGGTTCGAATGCCATCGCATCGCCCCGCCTCATCAGGCCACGGCTCGCATGCCATCGTAGCGCCTTGCCTCATCAGGCCATGGCTCGAATGCCATCGCATCGCCCCGCCTCATCAGGCCACGGCTCGCATGCCATCGCATCGCCTTGCCTCATCAGGCCACGGTTCGCATGCCATCGCATCGCCCCGCCTCATCAGGCCTCGACTCGCACGCCATCGCATCGCCTTGCCTCATTAGGCCACAGCTCGCATGCCATCGCATCGCCCCCTCATCAGGCCTCGACTCGCACGCCATCGCATCGCCTTGCCTCATCAGGCGACGGCTCGAATGCCATCGCATCGCCCGCCTCATTAGGCCACGGCTCGCATGCCTGACAAGTGCTAGAAAAGCACTTAAATAACTCTTCTATTTTACGTGTTTGTGTGTTTTATTAATGTTATATGTTCTGTTTTATGTGTTTTTCCTTTATTGTGGTGTTTAGGGTCACAAAGAATCAAAAGCAGTCAAAAAGGATGAAAATCGAATGAAAACGAAACTCGGGACCAAAAAGGCAAGCGAATCAAAGATAAAGGACCTCCGATGCAATTTTATGAAAAGTTGTTTTTACAATTTTTCTTGTGCCAAAGTCGAAGAACATCAAAAGAGGATTCCCAAACTTTTTCCGGATCTCAAATCGGAGTTTCCTAGTGAAAGTTATGGCCATTTGAAGAAAAAGGACTAAAAGCGTCAAAGCCAAAACTGTTGGGGACCAAAGTGCAACTTTTCAAAAGTATGGGGACCAAAGTGAATCTTTTCAAAAACTTGGAGGATCAAAATGCAATTTGGCAATGACCAAAATGAAGCACATTCAAAAGTTGAGGGACTTAGTGTGCAATTTCCGGGTGACTCGGGTGACTCGAGTCACCGCCAAGACGTGATCAGTCGCCGCAAGTGACTCGAGTCACGTCCGATCATGCTCGATCAGCGCAGTGAGTCGAGTCACGCCTGCAACCGTCCCTGGTCCTCGTTCTCGCGAGGACTAGGCGAATCATGCGGTGACTCGATCGTGGTGACTCGAGTCACGCTGACACCACTGCAGATTTTGACCAGCGGGCTCGACCTACCATAAAACGTGTTTTTTGGTATTTTCTTGACTTCTTAGAGATAAAACAACTTGATCACACCACAATAGACTCATGAAGGAAGACTTTTATGATTTTTTAATATTTTTTGGTGTAATATTTTGCCTATAAATAGAGGCATTTCCAAGCTTGAATCACACAACTTTGTAGAGAGAATTAGCTTGTGATTCTCTTCAATTTTCTCCTCAATAAAATTCTCTTCATCATTTGTTCTTAGTTCTAGCTTGAAAGCTCTTAGTTTTTCATATTCCGGCGGAAGTAAAAACCTAAATTTAGGTTCGATTAATCAATCGATGATACTTCGGCCGTGAATATGATTAGCGGAGCATTTCTTCACTAATTTCTTTTCTTCTTTTATTTTTCATGTTTGAGAAAGATAATTTCTCATATATTGCAGATGTGATACAGCGTTACTGCTTATAAGTATTTAACCCGCATATATGAGTAGTTAGACTTCTCTATTTATCTCTTAGCATTATTTACGTGATTTCTATAGTTTGTATATATTACTTGAGATAGTGAAGTATAATCTATCATATAGCAGTGGTGATACCCGCTAATATGAGTAGTTAGACTTCTCTATCTAGTTCAAGGGGGACGTTGTGTTCAATTATCATGTTGTTATCTTTTCTAACTCTTTACTAACGTTTTATCTATTCCTCTACTTCAATTTGTTGATTTGTTATGCTTTTAAACCCGTTTTGAATTTATGTGATTATTGCATTCACTTTGGCCAATTGAATCAATTAATCTTTAAGTTCAAGTTATGTGCTAGGATTGGAACTTTTGATCCGTAATTGTCACTAGATTCCAATCCACGAGCAAACGAATGTCGTGCATATTTGTTAATAAATCAACTTAGATGTATTAATTCAAGTTTGTGAAATTGATCATCTAATTCAACTCATTCTTCTTGTTCTTTTCACACTAGCATTGCATTAAATCCTAAGAACTTGTTTAGGATTGTCCAATAGCTAGACGTTAAGTTAAAGAACTCACTTTAATTTAATACACTTAAGGAAGAATTCGTTAATCAGATCGTATTGATTAATTGGAGTTGATAAATTGAAGAAGGGATAGTACACGTTGCATGGGAAAGATAAACACAAGATGTTGATACAACCGAACCCGAGAACTAGATATATCTTCAATTGTTTCATTTTCATCTCTTTTATTTTATAATTTTATTTTCGAATTGCATTCAACTTCACAAAACCCCTTTTCTGTATTAATTGATAAAAACAACTAGATCAAATACCGTTCCTCTTGGGTTCGACCCTTACTTACCACTTCTACATTAATTTGTAGTTTTGAAACCGAGTAAGGAAATAAAATAAATTTTGGCGTACTGTGACAACACGCCCAATGCCATCGCATCGCCTTCCCTCATTAGGCGACGGCTCGAATGCCATCGCATCGCCCCGCCTCATCAGGCCACGGCTCGCATGCCATCGCATTGCCTTGCCTCATCAGGCCACGGCTCGAATGCCATCGCATCGTCGTATCGCCCCGCCTCATCAGGCCACGGCTCGCATGCCATCGCATCACCTTGCCTCATCAGGCCACGGCTCAAATGCCATCGCATCGCTTTGCCTCATCAGGCCACGGCTCGCATGCCATCGCATCGCCCCCCTCATCAAGCCTCGACTCGCACGCCATCGCATCGCCTTGCCTCATCAGGCCACGGCTCAAATGCCATCGCATCGCCCCGTCTCATCAAGCCACGGCTCGCATGCCATCGCATCGCCTTGCCTTGCCTCATCAGGCCACGGCTCGAACGCCAGCGTATCGCCCCACCTATAGCGGCCCCGGAACCCTCTCTAAACCCGACCCCCCGTATAAATATCAGGAAGTTACTGGTATAGCCATACAGGGGCCCCGCCGGTGGCCCCCTCATACACGCGGCGCGGCCATGCAAGGACCCATGGGTGGCCCCCAGACACGTGGCACAAACACGTGGCGTCTTTACGAGCCAGGCCGCCCCCATAAACCTTTGCCAAGGCGGGCCGTGTTCGACAAGAGCGCCCTGCCTTGGTAGTCAATGTTAACCACGTGTGCGGGTATGACATCCTGCAATTGACGTGACGTGAAACTAATCACAAAATCTTCACAGTACACGCCAACAGTACCTTGTCACATCCGGCCATCCTTGTGATGGGACCTAAGCCAACAGCTGGTGAACACATGGCTTGCCATCATTGCAATCCCACCTGCGACCCCCACATGAGGTAATATAAATAGAAGGTGGGAAGAAGGAAGAAGGGATCAAAAATTCTGATAGGCAATAACCCATCCTCCATTAATTCACTCACCAAGAGCTCTCCAACTCTTCCGAGTGGATCTCCATTCCACCTCCATTCAGGCTTCATAGTTTCGCCACGCCAAAAACCTTGTTGATATAGCGTAGGAGACTGACGCGGTTGCCGGAAGTTGTGCTGCTGTTGTCGTTTTCTCGGCTCAGACGGTGGTCATCGACGGTCAACGTTCCCGGCGATTGGTCCTAGCGTGCAGGTGAACAAAGGAAGACGATAGAGGTGTGGAGTGACTGTGGGTCCCATTTCCAGAGGTCAACATGCTCCTTAAACGATGCAAGAGCAAAGCTATATATTGGCCACCTCGACCTGCCAGAAGCATGAAAGACAGAAGATCATGTTTCGCCATTAACGGAAGTCGAGGAGACTGTATTTCCCAATTGGGATCATCTAAACAATCATCAATGTCTTCGCCACAGCCGTGGAGGTAATAGTAGTATATATCCAACACGGTGGTTGGTTGAACCCATAGAAGAGCACAAGGGATGTGGAGTTCACGCGCCACCATGGCAGCCCATGGGAGTAGGAGAATGTAGAGTAGGCACGTGAGAGGACGACCCTCGTCAGCATTGGCGAGTGTCGTTTCCCTTCGGGTTTGGGACCCACATTTTCTGATCTCTGTCATGTAATGCTTCTGGTCCATATTGAGTATAAACTCGTCGTCATGTCCGTTAGAAAACGCAACAAAAGTAATGCCGTCGGTAATGCTGTTGCCAGATTTTTCCATTTTGCGGTGGGCGCATAGACTCGTCGTGAAGGTGACGTCGATGTTGTTTTTGAGAAGGGTTTTTGCAAAGGCTATGGATGGATTTATGTGGCCTTGTGCTGGAAATGTTACTAGATGGACGTGAGGGCGAACCATTATTTAATTTCTATTTTTTTTTTTTTTATTTTTTGGTTCAGAGAGAAATTTGGGGCAATGATGAGAATGTTATGAGTTAAAAAATGAGTATAGGGAGGACGTTGGGATATATAGACTTCATTGCATGACGTTTGCGATACGATTTGTCATAAACGTTAGGTAATTTGTGAGACTAATCACACAACATCACTCTCACAACTTTTATTTTTATTTTTTTATTTTTTCTCACTCTCACACTTTAAATTCCACATTTAATACAATATTTAAGATTACGAATCAAAGCTAATAATGGAAGATGTAATGAGGTTGAATGTGAGATTGTAGAGATGACAAGTCTACAAATCTTATCTTATTATTAATTAATTAGAGGCGGATCTGGCGGGGCTCACACGGGTTCAACTAAAAATCTTGGATCCGCCCTTGTAATTAATTATTAATAATAAGATTTGTTTCTATCACATCATTCAATATTATTCATTATTAATTATTTTTGAATTTATTTCTATTTCTATCCTCTTTTTTCATATTTTTCTCTCATTTTTTATCTCCAATTATAATTATCATCTCTCTATTTCTTCCCGTGCCATATCTATATTCTCATATTCTATTTTTCGTTATTCACTTTTCTCATGTATCCTATTTTTTCAATTCTTAATTATTCACCATATCACACACCACTTTTGCAGTACAAACTCAATTTCAGATTTTCTACTGTTATTATTATTATTAATAGAATTTCCCCATTGCGATGCACGAGACGATTAAAATAGTTTATTTTAATAAAACAATAATAATACAAAACAAAAAATATATAATGTTATAGATTTTAATAATGGTTTTCAAATTTTGATTCGAACTATTATTCTATAAGAAAAAATATCATATCAGTTGTTGTAATTAATGATTTTAAAAAATAAAAAAATATTTGGGATCAAAATTTAAACAATACTTATTTGAACAAAAGGAAATAGTCCTATTAAAAATTTTGCCAAAATTTTTATCACCAACGCCATTGAAATAACTAATTGATGGCGATATTTTTTAACACGGATTTTAGAATATTGCGTGTTAGAGAATTTATGCGATATGGATTGTATATTATATGTAGGTGAAACTCTGCATATCGATTTATTGGTAACAAAAATCTATTCAGAATAATTGAGAAAAAATTTAAAAAATCACTAACGCATGCAATACTAAATATAAAAAAATTTTGGAAAAATTAATTTGAAAATGAAGAGATGATAATTAAAATGATAATTTTGACAATTATTTTTTTAAGTGACTTGTGAAATAATGAAATGGGGCGTGAAAGTTATCATTTTCTATTTATTTTCTAATTAATTAATTATTCATGATAAATTTAATTATTTAACTACTCATTATCTAATTTTAACAAAATTACTCATAAAAAATACCTAACACTATCCTTTTAATGTGGTAAAAAAAATATTTTTATTTAATTTTTTAAACATGTAAAAAGGAATTTAAAAAAAAAAAAAAAGAAAACCACTACTTGTGTGGCACTGTGTCAAGTTGGCGCTTCAAATTTTTTTAATAAAAATAGATATATATATATATATATATATATATATAATTTCAAAATAAATGATTAAAATATAATATCCAAAAATTAAAATATATATAGAAAATGTTAATTCTCATTTCCAGAATTAATTTAATAGGTATTGTAGGTTGTAAATTTTATCTCTTATCATATTTTCATTATTGCATGTAACAGTAAATATAAGAGAATTAATATATATATATATATAAATATATATATATATATAATAAGGAAAATAATATCAAATAGGAAAAATAGAATAAATTAAATAATAAAAATATTTAATTATTTAAAAAAATAAAAAAAAAATGGCACTGTCATCTAAGCATTTGCATAGGTGGCTCTTTTAGATTTATATATAGTTTGATGATGATGATGATGATGATGATTATTATTATTATTATTATTATTATTATTATTATTTCTCTATTTACTCAGTGTTCCCGATCTCCTTTTCCAACACGACCTTTTCTTTCTCTTCAAATAAAATTATAGTCTGCACATCATTCTCGATTCACATGATTCAAAATATCTGATGATAAATAAACAATCGTGATGATATAGTGGTTGACGTTTGCCATGACAACACTTGTAGGAAAAGGCTGGGCAATTTGTCTTGTAACACCGAGAAACAAGTGGACTTGGCTGAATATAGAAGAAGATAATCTTGGCTTATGCATGAGCTAAGTTGTTGAAATCAGTTTCGATAATGTTGGCTCATGCGTACGTGGCACATTAAGACAAGGCCGTCGTAAAGACGCCTACTTGCTTTCGAGCACTACTGACATTGCCATGTGGGTTTCTAGAATGTTTTGAGTAGAGATGAAATAAAGAAATTCAGTGCCAAGAACACCAGGTAAATTACATGTTTCCTCAATTTTGATCTCCTATTAATTATATACTCTCTCGGGGGTGCAGGAGAGTATGCACACTCCAGGTTCAAAAATTCGTGAGGGATGCACCCGCCTCCTTCACCATCAGGGGACAGTTATATATTATTCATCTCACTTAAAATAGATTCCAAAAAAAAAAGGATGACATGGCGTCCTGTGAGGGCCCTACGTATCAGTGTGCATGGCTCTCTTGCACACGAGGTGTGCAAGAGAGCACTGGCCATTATCTTGGTCCCATAAAGATAAACTTGATTTAAGTTTCACAAGAATTAAAAAATCATAATTAATATTATTAGAAAAGTAAATTTTAGTTGTATTTTTCATATATATATCCATATATTAAATGATAATAATATATTTTTACTAATAACAATGCCCATTAAATAAGGGCATAAGAGGAAAAGTAAAAAAATTAAATAGATATAAATAGAAAGTAACATATATTTTAGGACGGATGAAAAAAGAAAATAAGCATATCTTTATGAGATAGAGGGAGTATTTATTAAAATAATTATTTGAGTAGAATGATCTCAAACTGTCACGCATTAAAATATTTTATAAGCCACTGTTTAAATAGATTGTGTATTCTACCAACAATTGAGTTAGCCACATCGACGGTAGTCAGTAGGCATGGTAATTAACCATGCAAAGTGGTAATATAAAGAGGATTCTTTTGTGCAATATATGAGATTATACCTACACACTCCTACTCGAGGGCATACCAATGCCCCAAAAAGAAGACGGGAAAATGTGGGGCCCACACGAGCCCCCCACAATCAGGACGCAATTATGTATTATTCATCTCATTTAATATAGATACTAAAAAAATTGAAAAAAAAAAGAAAGGACGATAACGTGGTGGCGTCACATCACCGTGTTGGCATGGTCTCCTGCCAACAAGCTGGCAAGAGATCAGTGACATACCCATAACCCACTTTAATATTTAAACAACTAGTCACCGTTAATAGGAGATAAAAATCGGTTGCATCCTTTTTGACTAGCGTATGGTTCCCCAAAAATAAAAAATAAAAAAATAAAAAATTTAAAAGAGAGAGAAAAAAAAAAAATCGGTTGCATCCAATTTACTAGCCTATGGTTAAAACGGGACAATGGGAACCGCAACATGGGATCTTGTTTGTTGGAACGTCATCAAATCCCCACGCTAAAAGAGAAAATATAAATATTGTCGCAGAAGTAATTTCCTAATAAAGTGATTCTAAGAGGATCTCTCATGTTACAATGTGAGCTTTATTGATGTAGTAAATAGAGTAAAAATGAAGAAAATATATCTTTAATGTTTTGTGCGCATTTATGATATATGAAAATTAATACAATGAAAAATAATCAATATCTAACACACCATTCACATTTGGACAGGATGCTAGACATTGTATTTTTTTTAAAACCTCGATGTAAATATTTTTATGCTATGTAAAATCAAACTTGAAAACCCACAACACCATTGAAGATGCTTTAAGGCACACTCTATAGGCAAACATGCAAAATCTTATGACATTATATTTAATTCTCAATGAATAACCGCATGATGACATGACATATGTAACGTCTTAGTACAAGACCAAGGTTGCCTTTGAGCATGGCTGACATGTTGGAGGCTCATGCAAAACTTAATATTCGGGGCTTTTTTTCTTTCTGCTAGTTCGATACTAGAGTCTCTTTTTGTATCGATAAAAAAAAAAAAAAAACTTGAGGGCCGAAGCAATTGCATAGATCACAGTCTTAGGGGCCGACCCTGTACAAGACACATGAAAATATTATTTTATAAAAAATAATAAAAAGAATCCGTAAAAAAAATAAATAAATAAATTGTAGCTCTAAGCTCTTTAAGTACTGTTGATGTCGAAATCAGTAAGGACTAATTAAGTATCAATTGAGGTGAGTGTTAGGACCTAATTAGTAATAACTGGAGCAATGAAGAATGTAAATGTATATACGTAGCCGAGCTCGAGCTAGTCCCAGATTACAGAGGATTTTCGTGTGTACAAATGATCACTAAGTGTTCTATTTATAGTACAAGAAAGAGGTAGGCGGCCGTAGGTCATCATGAGGCCACTGTACGAGCACCAGAGTAGACGTGATGATTGCACCTGCAGCGCCCGCAAGCCGTCTTGCATTTAAGCCGTTAACCTTGGAACTTGTAAGCGGCCGCCTTTACATTTATGAAGGGAAAAGATGCTCTGTCGGTTGCAGATGGTGTCAGGGTGTCAGATGACACGTGAGTTGTCCTCGTTGTCGACTACTGTAGCGAGAGGGACTGGCCACATACCATGGACGAGCTGAACTCGGACCATGTGTCAGAAACTAGCAATGGGAAGAGCTCTCCACAGCTCGGCCGACCTGAGCCCATGGCCTAAGGACCTCGCCCGTGGCCGAGCTGAACTGGGACTCGCCACCGATTCTCCAGTGAGGTACATTCCAGTGTCAATCCGACCTGGGACACTAGACACGTAATCGGCCGACCTGGTGTCCTTACACGTCAGCGAGTCCACATTGTATAGAGGACCTGGGTTGAGTGAGTGCCACATCGCCAGAGTGCCAACAAGTACTACTCCAAATTTTATCATTAATTATTATTTATTTGAAAGATTTTGTTAATTATTGGATCTCGAGTGGAATAGTTTATAAACACTTATCAAACAATTGTTTTTAATTCCCCAAATGACAGAAAAACCAATTGTTTCCTAAAGAAAGTAGTTGAACTTACAGTAAATTGCAATGGTCATCAATCAAATATTTCGGAAGAGTGTATTATCTCTCTTTGATTTTTCTCTTTCTTTTCTTTTCTTTTTTTTTTTCTTCGAAATCGAAAGTGTTTATTAGAGCATTCACAATGGATACATTAGGCCAGGTAAATATTAGATTTTTCGTCTATAATGAATATGTTAATATGCATATTAAAAGAATCTTTTTAGCTCACATACTAACTTGTTGGATAAATTTAGCAAATCTTTTAACGCATGATATATCATTATTATTTCTAGGAAAATATATTTTCATTATTATTTTTATTACTCGCTGTTTGGGTTTAATGAAATATCGACACATGGAATTTAATAGCTACATTTAATATATCCATTATAGATTTCAAATAAATACTAAAATTAATATGCTGATATGGTACTTAACATTTACTTTTTAGTTTATGTACCTCTCTAAATTCAACATAACCAGTATGGATGCTCTTATCCTAATGGGAAGTTTTCAAGGAGTTTCCTAAAAAGGCAAATAGCAATTATTATCAAAACAATTTTTAAATGAATTTATAATTTTATACACTTGGAAAATTAATGTTTAAAATATGTGAAAAGGACAGGAAAATATTCGGGTGGTCCCTTAAAATGTATTCGTCCATGGAGGATGGGGCTGAGATGTTGGTGTGATTGTACTGTAGTGTAGGGCCATGCGGTGCCACTTGAATAATTATAGATAGATATTTTTATTTGATATTTTTAATTGATACGGTGATGAATTAATTTTTAATTGAGTGATAAATATATATACATGTATTTTATCATTTTGATATATTTATCCATATTCAATGAAAATATGATAAATAATTGTGTTACTTAAAAATATTAAATTAAAATATCTGCATGAAATTACTTGTGCAATTTTTACTTAAAATAACACTATTTAGTAGTAGCGTTGATAAAATCAGCAACAATATGATACTTTGAATTGGTTTTGATTCTAAGAACTCACATGGTAATGTTTTGAATCATTTATAAACTATTAAATCAACATATAAATATTTTAACATGCTTATATGTAAATAGGGGATCAAGATTGAACTGTTTTACAACAGCTTTGTCTTAGTGTCTCATGCATGAGCCAACATTATTAAAACCGAAATTTTCCTCTTCGTGAGATGAATCTGTGTGCAGAATCGTAGATTTGATTTCGACAGCTTAACTCATGCATGAGCCAATCTTCTTCTATAGTTGCATGTATATCCAACCAGGTCCAGTCATTCCTCCAGTGTAACAAGACAAATTGCCCAACTTTTTCCTACAAATGCTGTCATCACAAACGTCAACCTTCTAATTAAATTAAAATTTATTCTTAAATCAATATACTTTTCATCGTGACTGTTTATTAATTGTTTGTGTGAGAATTAATTTACAATAATTAACTAATTTGTAATCTTAAATATTATTTGAAATCTCAAATTTGAGATTGGAGAGTAATATTCCCCTCTCCCATGGAGAAGAATAAATCATATTCTTTATAAATATGGAAGTGACAGATCATCATTAATGATTTGATAATGTCACGTCACCACTCCAATTAATGTGGCACTAAAGATTATGTGATAGTGTGATGTCACCAGTCTAGTTGACGTGACAATGTCAGATCAGAAGTGACAGGGCTTATTTTCACTCATGGACGACTAGGAGAACATTACTCTAAGATTACAAATCAATCACGGCATCGCACATGCAAATATGGATAGGATGATGATGTGGAGTCGTGAGAGAGAGAAATAGAGAAAAGATATTATTTTAATTGGAGAGAATGCACAGTATATCGTAAGAAGAGAATCAATGGTGAAAAAAGTTGAGAGAGAGAAATAAATTTAGAAGTAATGATAAAATAATGGTGGTGAATGTGACGACGAAAAAAAGTAAAGAAAAATAAAATAAATGAGATAAAAGTGATTGAAAAAAGGAAACAATGGATAATATGCACACAAATTTGTATTTCTCTCTCATGAATCCACGTTGTCAGTATATCCATGTTAGCATTGAAATTTTGTATATCTTTACACATTTTAACTTGTTCTCTTTAAATTTGAATTTAGTTAAATCAATCACATCCGCATATTTCGTGAAACCTACATATACTACACAAATTTCTACTATTCAATTCCACTCATTCTCTATCTATGTCACATAAAAATATGCAAAAATTTCAACCCTAGCATGGGCATAAATATGCTCCTAAATAGTCCTAATCATGTCATGAATATCTCACGTAAACAGATCATGTGGGATGAATCTGACAAACCCTAACGTTTTATGCCAAATCGTCATCTCAAACGTCATGCAACTTCTTCTTTATATAACCCATATCATCCCCTCCTACATACTCATTTCCACCTCATAACGTTCTTATATATCATTGCCCCAAATTTCTATCCATTTTTCTCTCTCTCTCTCTCTCTACACCAAAAAAAGAAACGCAAAAGAAATAATGGTTCGCCCTCACGTCCTCCTAGTAACATTTCCAGCACAAGGCCACATAAATCCATCCCTAACATTTGCCAAAACACTTCTCAGAAACAACATCGATGTCACCTTTGCGACCGGTCTATACGCCCAACGCCGAATGGCAAAAGCTGGTGACAACATAAGTGATGGCATTACTTTTGTTGCATTCTCAGATGGATATGACGACGGTTTCAAGGCCGACATCGACCCAAATCATTACATGGCAGAGATCAGAAACCGCGGATCCCACGCCCTTAGGGACACGATACTCACTAGTGCCGACCAGGGCCATCCTGTCACATGTCTAGTCTACACCCTACTACTCCCTTGGGCTGCCACGGTGGCGCGTGAACTCCACATCCCTCATGCTTTCCTATGGATTCAACCAGCCACCGTGTTGGATATATATTACTATTACTTCCATGGCTATGGCGAAGAAATTGACAGGTGTTTAGATTATCCGAACTGGGAAATAAAGCTTCCTCAACTTCCATTAATGGCGAAATGTGATCTTCCATCGTTCATGCTTCCGGCGAGTAAAGGTGGCCAATATAGCTTTGCTCTTCCAACGTTCAAGGAGCAGTTAGAGACGTTGGATGAAGAAGAAAAGCCTAGAGTTCTTGTGAATACCTTTGATGAACTCGAGTTTGATGCACTCAAAGCCATTGATCATTACGAGATGATTGCGATCGGGCCGTTGATTCCCTCGGCATTCTTGGACGGAAATGATCCGTTGGACAAGGCTGTTGGAGGTGATCTTTTCCAAAAATCCGACAACTACATCGAATGGTTGAACTCAAAGCCACAATCTTCAGTCATTTATGTGTCATTTGGCAGTATTTTGAAGCTCCCAAAACCTCAAATGGAGGAGATTGGTAAAGGATTGCTCGATTGTGGGCGACCCTTTTTGTGGGTTGTACGCGTAAACGACAATCCAGAAGAAGACAAGGATGAAGAAGACGACAAACTAAGTTGTTTAAAAGAGCTCGAAAAACTAGGAAAAATTGTACCTTGGTGTTCGCAACTCGAGGTGCTGACGCATCCGTCATTGGGTTGTTTTGTGACGCACTGCGGATGGAATTCTACTCTAGAGAGTATTGCGTGTGGTGTTCCGATGGTGGCATTTCCTCAGTGGACTGATCAAGGGACAAATGCGAAGTTAACAGAAGATGTTTGGAGAGTTGGAACTAGGGTGAACCCTAGAGAAGATGGGACGGTCGAAAGCGATGAGATTAAGAGGTGTATTGAGACGGTAATGGATGATGGAGAAAAGAGTCGAGAGTTTCGAGAGAATGCTAAGAAATGGAAGGATTTGGCAAGAGAAGCTGTGAAGGAAGATGGTTCTTCTACTAAGAACTTGAAGGCCTTTGTTGAACAACTTGGAGGCTGTTAATTAGGGTTTTTTTTTTTTTTTTGTCATTTTTCAATTAATTTTTCCTTTTAGGTGTTTGTACTTTTTTCTTGTGTTACAACTTGTTTACTGAAATTCCTTTTATATATATATATATAAAGGAAAGTGAAAAAATCAGTTAGAAAAAATACTAGAAATGTCAAAATAATAATAATAATAATAATATTATTATTATTATTATCATTATTATTATTATTATTGAAGAATATTATATGATTATATACATATATGTTTGGTCATGGGGAACCTTTATAGAACCTCATCTAAGAAATTCTATTCACCCTCTCTGTTACCACCTTCAAATTAATTCAAGGTGAAATGTCCTCATTCAATGAGAACTGAGAAGCTACATTTCTAAGTTGTCACCACGCTACTTAGCAAAAGCAGCCTCTCAAAAATTTTCTCCTACTACCACATCAAGTTGGAAGCCATTGCTGCCATTCTCTTTAGCAAAACCCAATCCCTAACCAGCATCTATTCATTTTCGACCAACATGGTCGTCTAAACAAATCCCGAACGATCAAAGTAGTAGCATTTTAACTATAATAAGCCCGATAGAGGAGCTGTCTACCAATGTCAATTACAACCTCTATCTGAAACTCCATTACAGCAACAACCAAATTTCAGGCAGCCAAACTTTGCCACCAAGCAATGCTTTGTCCCACGCGCCCCAGTTTAATTGCATGAAGCATTAAATATTAGCTGCATTTTTAGGTCTATACTCATAATATTTGTGAACTCATCCCAAACATTTGGGCAATCAAGATAGATTTTGATAAAATGCCACCACCCCACTTCTTTCAAGATTATCTTAACCACTCTAAAATCAAACAGACAGACATTTCAATTGCCCCACACAGTCCAAGTCTATCTTCTTTACTAACTTCTCACTCAAACAGACTATAATTCGTAGGAAGGTTGATGTGAAATACCTGAAAAGATTGGCATTAGTCAGAGAATACTAACTCCAGGAATTTTGGAAGCATTTCTCTTGTCCATTAAACTCCTAATTCTCTCAGAATCCACATGCCTACCTGCACCAGCTAAAATGTTGGATAAAAGCACGTAATCACCACCGTATTTCTTCTCCATATCCAAAATCTTGTTTGTTATTCTCTCGCCGATCTCAGCATCGCCGTGGAAACTACAAGCCCCTAAAAGTGTCCTCCAAACTACAACATTACCAATGTCAAAAGGTATCTCCAAAGCTATCTTTTCAGCCTCTTCTAATCTCCCTGCCCTTCCCAACATGTCTATCAAACTTCCATAATGCTTAATATCTGGCGCAGTCTCACGTTCATCAACAAACTTTTTGAAATACTCGAGCCCCTCGTCCAATAATCCACCATGACTACAAGCATTTAGAACACTCAACATTGTGATTCGATTAGGCTTTAAACCTACAATCTCCATTCTTTTGTAACAATCTGAAGCTTCTTTAGCCATCCCATGCATTGCAAATCCAGAAATCATGGATGTCCATGAAACCAAGTTTTTCTTTTCATCTAATATATCTTCAAAAATTTTCTCTGCACATTCTATACTGCCACATTTCGCATAGGCATCTATAAGGCAATTCAAGACTCGAATATCAAACATATTCAACCCACTTTTCAGCCCATAAGCATGTATCATTCGGCAAAACTGGAGACAATTAATATTCCAAATGGCAGGATAAATTGCAAGAAGAGTTACTTCAGTAGGCTTGATGCCCTCATGTACGGCCATTCTTCTAAACAATGATAAAGCTTGGTTGAAGTGATTCATCCGGGTGTACCCATCTATCAAACCAGTCCATGAAACCACATTCCTCTCTGGCATAGTCTCGAAAACAGCCCTCGCAGAATCAATCTCACCCCACTTACAAAACCCTGTTATCAAAACATTCCACGTCACCAAATTCCTTTCAGGCATTTCATCAAACACCTTCTTGGCTTCCACCAAATTCCCACAATCTACATACATATTCAAGACAGCAGTTTGTGCATAGACGTGATAACCAAACCCCAGTTTAGCGCTTAAACAGTGCAACTGAATTCCGATTCTGGGTCGTTTCAAATTGGCAGACGCTTTGATGAGATAGGAGTGTGTAAAGCTATCGAAAGACACAGGCTTAAACCGGTATAGGAGGTGCTTGAAGAGGAAGATAGCTTCGTGAGGGGACGAACCGAGTGAATAGTGTTTAATTATAGGATTCCAAATTGTGATTGCTATATTAGCGTTTTCAATTTCCTGTGCAAGTAAATGAGAGTGGATTTGCTGAATGACTTGGCGGCGGTGCCGATGTCTGGAGAGAAGTGACAAGATGTAGTGGGGTCTGATCATAAGTGACGGAGAAGATAATTGGTTTCAATTTCCGGCATCGGCGGAGCCACTGAGGCTCTTCCCCAGAGAAAACATTGGCATTAACGTTAATCAGACAGTGGCTCCTAATTCACTAGTTGTACGATACAATACATAAGAGCGTCTCGTCATTGTTTATCTTAAAATATTAATTTAAACGCCCATTATATTGCCACTATAAATTTTATGTGATGCACCACACTTTAATTGTGTTAAATAATTTTTACATTTGTCTATTATTATAGTTAGGTCTAACTTTTTTGTCCTATTTGTATAGTTAGTTATTTAATAATTAATATCTTTGGTCCATAAAAATCATTTTATATGGTAAATATAATTTGCGTTCCAATACCAATAAGTTGGTACCATAAAATATCAGCTTATCATTTAGAACGTGAGTATTGATCGAATAAGATGCCCGCCCCCCAATTCAGGAAGTGGATGACACGTGGAAAAATTAGTACCGTAAAGTGCCAATTTATTGGTAGGAGATCATTGGTGATGTAAATATTATGTTAGTGTGCTATGAAGTTAATATCAAATTTTGGATTTTTGGTATTTGCTAATATTTACTTATGTAAAATTATCAAACGTATATAAATCATTTGATGTTCAAATGAGGAAATTTTGGTACATAAATTATTATTATTATGGATAAATTCATTGTAAATAAAAGTTTAAAACTAATAATTGGAGTAAAGAAAAAGTTTAAACTTAATAATTAGGCTAAAAAAATAGTTAAGATGTAATTGTAACAAAAAGTAAACTTTAAGCACTTTGGATCCACCCTCATTTACTTCCACCACCATCCAATTTAAAAAATTAATTAAAGTTTAGATAAAACAATTTACAACACATAAGAAGAACATCTCCCATGCTAAAGGCCTAAAAGTGGAAAGATATAGACACATTTTGATAGTATTCCACCATTTGCAAGCTTCTGAAAAAATTGGAAGGATTCATAGAAGCAGCACCGCCATTCGCCCATGGGCTCGCAGCCTTCTGACTCCTAGGCCCATTGTAATGGGCTAAGCCCATTTTGATTTAACTTGTCCTGTAAGTATTAGTGAGTCCATGACCACATAAAGTAAGTTCATTTAGGGATTAAATGTTTAAATATCTAATTAATATCTCAATTGAAATTTACTACTCCCTCCATCCTATAAAGATAGATTTCTTAACTTTTTCACAAGAATTAAAAAATATAAATTAATATTATTAAAAAATAAAAAATAAAAGTATCTTCCCAATATATCATTTAATAGAGCATCCACAATTGTTATGTTAAATTTAGAGAGCCACATAAACTAAAAAGTAAGTATTGAGTGCCACATAAATATGTTAATTTTAATACATGTTTAAAATCGACAATAGATATGTTAAACTTAGCTATTAAATGCTATGTATCGATATTTAAATAGACTACAAAAGTAAGTAATAAAAATAATATGAAAAAACCATTTTCCTAAAGATAATAATGACACATCATGTGTTAAAATATCTTCTAAATCTATCTAGCGAGTTAATATGTGAGTTAAAAAGATTCCTTTAACATAAACATTAACATATTCATTATAGACAAAAAATCTAACATTTACCTAACTTATGCCATTAACATGTGATTTAACATATTCATTGTGGATGCTTTTACACTTTAATTATTTTATTTTGTTAGTAACAATGCACATTAAATATGAATATATAAGGAATTTAATATTTTAACTACTCTATTTAAAGAAAGTGGCATATCTTTATGAGACGGGCCAAAATAAAATACAAGTCCATTTTTGTAGAACGGAGGGAGTATTAGAATTTAATACCTTTCTAATAAAGAAGAAATGAATTAGGTCAATGATGAAAATTAAAAAAAAAAAGAAAAATTTTACAGTTATGAGAAAAAATTCTAATACTTCTGAAATGCCAAACACTTGATACTCTAAGCTAATAAAAACTATGCACTTATATATAGGGGCCACATTATTTTATTAAATTGTGGGCCCCTATGTGTAGGTAGAAAACTCTTATTAATTTGGAGTACCGAATTAAGTATTCCAAGAGTACTATAATTGTTTCTACGATTATCAGCGTATAAAATTATTTGATTAGAAATTTTTTGAGCTTTGCATTATTTTGGTATACATTGGTAACTATTGGGATTCAAAGTTGGAGCGGTACACTAGGAGGAGGTACGTGGTGATAATTCAAAGAATAACTTTATATAAACATCCCAAATTGACATTATTAAGTGACATTCTAATGTGTCACTTTTTTATTGGATGATGAATATGTGTCCATGTGATTATCATTTAATGCAAATTTACACCATCCAATGAAAATATACAACATCAATAATGTCAATTAAAAATGTCAAATTCAAATATCTATGTAGAATCACTCTAATTCAAATGATTTTGAGATGAAGAAAAGAGATTGAAGAAGGGAAAGCATAGTGATTTTCGAAGCAACTACAGTGTTAGAGATTTTTTCAATATTTCTTTTTGTTTTGTGTTTTAATATTTCTTTGTGTGATTTTAATTATTTTATTTTATGAAATTGAGTCAGAACTGTCATTTTAAAGATGTAAGTGCATACATGTAAAAGATTAGAGCATCTCCAACAGTCTCTTTATTTTTAAAGAGTATATTTCATTAAATAAGGAGCATTTTTAAATTTAAAGTATGAAAATTTTTAAATGTTTCAACAAGCTCTCTAATTTTATCTCTTTATTTTACTCTTTTCAAAAAAAATTATTATTTTATCTCAACTTTAATTAGTAATAATATGTTTAAATATTAATGACCAATAAAATTAATTGTGGATTATATTGTTCAAGAAGTAGAACCTTGAAACTTGTAATCATTTAATTATAAAGAATGAGTTTGGCTCTCCAAATTTGGAGAGTCAAACTCACTCTCTAAATTAAATTATTAATTTAAAGAGTTTGTTGGAGTAAAATTTTAGGACATAACTCTTTAAATTATAAAGAAACTTATGTTTAAAGAGTTTGTTGGAAATGCTCTTAGGACTTGAATTATAAAAACTAAAAAGGTCTAGGATCGATCGTCACAAATTCTAAAAGTTCAGGTTCCGAGGTGCAATTAACCATTTCCATGAAAATTGACTTTTAAAAACGTATGTCGTGCCAATGAGTCCTTTGTCCGGTTGGTTATGAGGACAAGGTTGAGATCCTGAGATTTAAATGTTTCAGGTTCAATTCACATCAAGTGCGTACCAATTGCATGTTAAATGGTTTTGATTGCCGCCAATAGGGTCGCTTTAGTTCCCGCTAATAGGGCGGCTACTTCTTGCTAGTAGTGTGGTTATAGTTTCCGCCTACCAGGTGGTTATAGTTTTCGCCAGCCAGGAGGCTATAGTTTCCGCCAGTAGGGCAATTAATGCATGAATATTGAAGATGGCCATCCTCACAATAGCGACAGTTTCTCGGGGTGGACATTGGACTTTTATGTCTTTCATATTTTCTTGTTTTTACAACACCACAAATTGTCTATAGAACATGTGAACATGGCATAGAAATCGACAAAATCTTATGTGAAATTTAGACAACTACAAAGCTTTACATTCCACTTTTGACAATTGACAAGTAATTCAATTATTTTCATTACTTGGTTACAATTAAATTTATTAAGGTAACAAAATCATCATATTATAATATTGTCGGTCCCAACCAGCACTGATGCTCACATAACCACCACTAGCAGCTACATAACTACCACTAACAGTCACATAACCACTGTAACGCCCCGCCCTCGTAACGCATATGACATACGTACACAAACACATTGCAGCGGATGGAGGGAGCGCTACTCGTGTACATAAATTTCAAAACCCTTCGCGTGGCTCTTGGATCGTCTGATTCCTTTTCCCATTCACACACCAACGTCACATACTGTAGGACCCTTCGCCAACTCCCGCATACATAATCTACAAAACGTAAACACATAGTGAGTCATAATGACCCAGTGAATAATGGATGCAATGCAGTGCGTGAAATGCACGTGACATTCTTTTCTTTATTTCTTTGGGCCCTAGTTGCGAATCATGTGAGTACACCATCATCATCATATCATAGGCCGTCCCCCAAAGGTTCTTTTACGCTTTGGGGCGCCGGGACCGTCGTCTAAAGAGTTCTTTACTCTTAGACCGCCCATAACATTCTAGGCCGTCACCCAAGGGTTCTTTTACCCGTTAGGCGCCGGGCGTCACCTAAGGGTTCTTTTACCCGTTAAGCCGCCACATCATCATCAAGCGTATTGTAAACACATGATAGGCAACTACATTCTACATACATGCTCGTGTCATACATCATGCATGCTTTACCTGATGATCGTACTCATAACGTTCTTAGGCATTACATAGCGTACTTTCTCATGAACTTCATCTGGTCATTACATATCACATAATGACACATATACATACATGGCATTCATACATTCATAAGCCGTCCCCCAAGGGTTCTTTTACTCTTGGGGCGCTACACTAAATCATATCATACGCATTCCATTTCTTGAACATCATATAACATGCATTGACATCACATGAAACACATAAACTCTACTTTCTTGTCTCACTACATATTCATTAACATAACTAGTGTCCTTTCATGTACATAGATAAAGGTCATATAAGGCACAAAAGCATGTCCACATCATTCTATTATCATCACCTAATCATCACATAAGCATAACACAACCCAAAGGAACCCTAGCATGCTTGTAGGCTTGATACTCATCATAACTATCATCATAGGCATACATAAACATACATATACTTCATAAATGCATACTATATCAAAGATACATCCATTACTCACCATGTACTTGCAAGATCATCAAGCATTGACATCCCAAAGCTTCCTCCTCTTCTTCCTCTTCCTTCCTCTTTCTTGGAATCATAGGTTACATATGAATTACATGGACCATATGCTTGATATGGAAGGGTTAAGGAAGTAACATATGCTCATGAGGGTCTTGAGAGAGTTTTGGGAGCTTTGGAACCGAGTTTGGGTGTGTAAATGTCAAGAAATGGCTAGAATCTTCTAAAATAGCACTTCTGCCGACTTAAAATTACGGCCGTAACTTCCACATTCTGTTGTAACCTCTTACTTACTGCAGTAGTAACCTTATTAATCTGGCAGTATCCTACCATCATCATCTGACGTAATAAACTCTCGTAAATCCGCATTTCATCTTCTTTGCTTACTAGTAACTTACATGCCTTACTGGTAGTAACCCAAACCATACGGCCGTATCTCCAGATAATACGACCATAATTTACTCTCTGAAACTTTTGGACATTTTCCACTGTTCACAATTTACGGCCGTAACATTCGACCCTTACGGTAGTAACGACATTCTGGCCGTAATCCTTAAATTCTGGCCGTAACTCGATTCTATTTGAAATTTTCCGTTTTCCTTATTTCGACGGCCGTTTCGACTCCCGACATGTCTCATACATTCCCAAACACTTCATGAATACATCATACACATATACATTATGTCGGGTCGACTTTGAGCGGGGCATTACAACCACCACCACCACTGGTCACAATTTTTGACCGGCATCACAAACATAATACTATAATAGCATAGTCACCGCAATCGCACAACAACCACTACAAATACTAGCAACTCTAGTCACACAACCACCCATCACCAAAGTCACACAAAGACCACCACGGGACAACCACCACCAAATCAAGGGCTTCCACCCGCTGAACTAGTGGTCACAATCAGGTTTGGATCACATGTCACAGTCGTCAATTATAGACCGCCGCCACCTCTGTCAGACTCCCGGCGGGTGACAACTTATGGTCACAGTCGTCATCATTAACACTCGATCCAACGAGTCAAAATTCATTACCAAAATCAAATCTCCGAAGAGTCACAATTCCGCGCCACAGTGATACCATCACAAACCACAGTCATATAGAACCACATAACTCCAATCAACATGTTACAATTTTTGTTAGAAACCTAATCAAATGAAAACCTCATCTTCCTCATCACCAAATGGGAGAAAAAGAGATTAATTCATTAACTGAGAATAAAGGGATGGAGGTGAGGTCTTGATCTCGCGATGTTGAGGTTTTGATTTGAGGAATAGATTTGATAGTGGTAGTCGGGATGTTGATGGGAACTGGAAAGACGTGGACATAGGCAATAGGGATGGCTGTTGTGGTTAACTATATTTGGTAGGGCGGGATAAGATATTTTCAATTAAAACCTCTATTTGTAAATTTATTATTATTAAATTAAAGAATATAAAATCTAAAATATGACCTGAAATGCGATTAACAAAAAAAATGTTTAACCTGATTTTTAAAAAGTGTGGCGCCAAGGGATGGGGGTGAGATCTCGATCTCGTGACGTTGAGGTTTTTATTTGAGGAATAGATTTGATAGTGGTTGTCGGGATGTTGGTGGGAACTCGAAAGACATGGACTGAGGCAATAGGGATCATTGCTGTGGTTAACTCTATTTGGTAGGGCAGGGTAGGGTATTTTGGATTAAAATCTTTATTTGTAAATTTATTATTATTAAATTAAAGAACATAAAATCTAAAATATGACCTAAAATGTGAAAACACAAAATGTTTAACCCGATTTTTAAAAAGTGTGGCACAAATAACATGATTTGCCTAATTATCCCAAATCTTATCCAACGACCCCATCAAAAAGTGGGCCTAGTTCTATTAACTTGGAATGAATATTAGCTTGGGACCTCAAGATCTCAACAAATTATATAGATGATATCTCACATTATCATTTTTTTTAAATACAAAGTGGGGATCATAGGGTGGGTGGTGTCTCGATCCTGGGCAAATTAATCTTTATAAAAAAGAATATATTTCAATCATAAATATTCAACTGCTTCCGATAGTGCCATTGTATGGCACTAGCATCCTGCATGGCAATGCCATATCATCACTCTACCTAATAATGGCACCTAGTGCCAACTTATTAAAAAAAAAAAAGATTAAGGGTCTTTTGGGCAATAAAAAAATCACAAACCCAACTCCTTTCCCTCCTCCGATCCCCAACCCTTCTCCGTGTCCCCTTTTGCGACCAGAAATGGGTTTTTTCAAGGGAATGGTTGGGGTTAGGGGGAGGAAAGAGGTTGTGTGAGTTGTTTTTTTTTTCTTTTAATTAAAAAAAAGGCCTCAATCTTCCAATAATACTCAATTTAGGATGTTGATGCTAGGGGTGGGTGTCGGGCTGTTCGGTCAGTTTTTCCTTTTTTAAAAAAAAAAAAAAACTAATCGATTTTTCGGTTTGGTATAAACCAAACTGAACCGACCCAATACGATTGGTTTCAATCGGTTGGTCGATTTTTCGATTGATATGCCCAACCCTAACTGATGCCATATAACGGCATCGGCGGAGCATTGGAACATTATTAATATTTCAATTGCTTCTATGTTTATTTATTTTTTTTCTTAACTTTTTCATGTTGTATTATTCTTTAATATATCACTGCAATTATAAGATGACTCATATTAGCATAACGTCAAGGTCAAGTTTATTCCTAAGACTAAAGTATGAAAGATCTAATAATGTGCTCAGAATGCCAAATCGACGATTTTTCGATTCAAGCAATCGGTCCGATCCTAGTTTAATAGCATTAAAGATCAACTCTTCTTCAATGTGTTCTACCCACCAACAAGGCAACAATTATAGTGCACAACTTTGTTACAAAATTGAAAAGTCAATAATCATAAATCTAAATCGAATAACAATCTAAGTAAAATAAATTATTTTTTACCTTCTTAATTTCGCATTAATCACATCATCTAAAATTCTCTCTCTCTCTTTTTTTTATAGTGTCACATCATATAAAATTCTAAATGTTTAAAAATATTTATATACATGAATATATTAGAATATATCTTTAAAGACAATTTGCATGATAGCCTAATACAAACAAATCACTTTTCATTAGTAGGTATACGAAGTAGTTTTTAAAAAATAATTACGTGATTAGTGGTGTATTAAATATAATAAGAAACATTAAAATTGATTTCACATGCTTTGACATGATACTACAAGACTAAAGTCCTTATACTTTTATTATAAGGACTTGATATATAACTATGTAAACCTAACACCAACAAAGACCGTTTCCTTGGTAGGTATGGATATCATAACGAAATTTCTAGTTATGTAACAAATTAATTATTTCTTTTTTTTTTAATAATGTTGCCATCGCTATTTTAAATTTTTAACATTTATGTTGAGCAAGAGATTTTGAGATCTTCACATAAACTTCTTAAAGAAGTAAGCCATTCTCGCGCCATACACGTGAGAGGCGTAATATTTATAACTTTTCGTAATTGATATATGAACTCTGTAAGTTTGAACAAATCCAATAATGATTTATAACAACGTGAATTAAGTAGAATATAAAAATTTGCTTCAATATGATTTTTAACAAAATCGAAACAAGTGGATGTATATTTTTTAATGCATGAACATGTTATTGATAAGAATTTGACAAATCACATATGGCTATTTTTTTTACAATACCTTTTATTATATCTTCTTTTACTTTAGTTGTTTGGTAATATTTTTCAAAATTACTTTTTAAAATTCATTTCTAACCACATATCTTGTCGGACTCATATATCTCTTACCTCATTTTTCACTCGGAACGATTACACTAACCAATGTGATCTAACAATTTGGAGGTAGAATTTGCATTTTTTGGAAAAGGGGTTGTGAAAAATTATATAACTCTAAAAAGGAAAAATGTCAAGTTAAAAGAAAAAGAAAAAGAAAAAAATCGTGGAAAAAAAGGGACCCAACAAGTTCTAAAATTTACGTGTCATTTGTACCCTCCCGCATATTATGTTGTGCTATCGTTTTCTCACAATGACATTTTAATTCTAGTGTAATGTACCCTATATAATATATGGAGGTGAAACAAACTGCCAATAACATTTTACGTAGATAAAAGATAATAATTTATTAATTTTATGCGAAAGAAATTATTGATGATCATAAAACTAATTACAGTAATAATTAAAATAATTCTATGCCTCCCACTTTTCAATTTTCGAAATATTAAAGTCCATGCAATTAGGGTGTGTTTATGATTAGAAAAGAATTAGGAAGCGAATTAGAAAAGCGATTCTGTGCTTTTCTTGGATTGAGTTTTAGGAAAAATCGTTGTTTTGTCTTTAAGAACATCGAAAAATGAATTAGAAAAAGCAATCTGATCAAACACGAGTTGAAAAATAATTTTCTTGATTTGATATTTTTCGAAAAAATATTTACCAATCAAAAACACCCTTACTTATTATAATAATTATTATTCATTTCATGCCCATCATACTCTACTGGTATTGAGCAATGAGCAGCATAGGATCCTACGAATATGACAGCGTTCAAGGTTCAAGCAGTACAAGCATGTCCTTTGTAGCGTTATCCTGCGCCGTGCCGCAGACGATAATATTCAGCCATGCACAGGAAAAAGTCGGGTCCTAGATAACATGCGCACATGGTGCACCGTGTCCATCCGTTATCACCTCCATCATCACTCTGTCTCTGCACTGGTCTTACTCTCTCTCTCTAGGACTCCCAACACACCAAAAAGTCTCTCTCTCTCTAGACTTCCATTATCGATCCCTTCTCTCTCGCTCGTTGTAACGAACAATATGGATAGTCAAGATCACAAAAATTCCACTGTTTCTACAGGTTCGTGTCTCTTTGTATCTTCACGAAACTTGTTTTGGGATTATTATCTGCTCTACTTTTGCGATTTTCAGTCTTTTCTTGAGAACAATCAAGTGGGTTTTGTTTTTCTTGCTTGATTTTTGATGGGTTCTTTTTGGGGTTCTGTTCAATGTTCATCTACCCCTTTCTCACACACACACACAGAGGAAACACATAAACACATTGACTGAACCCTATAAAGGTCTATATACGCATGAAGTGTTGAATATATACATATTTATGTTCAGTCTATTGATTGCGTAGGAAGTGACAAAAATGGAAGTAAAATCCTTCTATAGTCTCACAGAGCACACACAAACACAACAGTGCTCAGGGCTGTTTGAAACTAGATTATAAGAACATCAGAACAGAATTCCCAATTTGGTTTCCAAATTAATGGTTTTATTTTTCTCTTTGATTCTTAATGGTTTTAATATTCTGTTTGATTCTTGAAGGGCATGAGAATCATGGGGTTCACCTATGTCACAGATGTGGTTGGCCTTTTCCAAACCCACACCCAAGTGCCCGACACAGAAGAGCCCACAAGAAGGTTTGTGGAACACTTGAAGGCTATAAACTAACCGCATCACAAACCGAGGAGGCCCGTCTGGCTACTTCAGACGAATCTGATGATGATCATCGAACCCCGAGTGAGATTTCTTGATTTTTCTATTCATAATAACCATGTGTTATATTATAGGCATTTGTTTTGACTATGGTTCTTAAATTTGAATAAGGAGCTTTTCATTGATTTGCTCTTTTTTTGTGAAGGTCCTAAGATTGATCAGAAGCAAAATATCAAGGAGCCTGATAGTACCGGTGGACGAGGTGAAAAGTCGAACAGATCAGAAGATGAAGTGTTTACAGATGCAGTCTCAGAGTTTTCAGAGAGTGGAGTTAGTCCCATCTTGGAGAAGCGTTCGGAGAGTGTTTCAGATAAGATTGTGGAAGAAGGTATAATTGATCATCATAGTATGAACTTCTAATATCAACTTCTTTCGATCTGTTTATAAACACCCAATTAACATACACTTAGGGTTTCATTTGAATTCCTAATATCAACTCCACTCATGTAACTGCAGAGACAATTAAACAACTGAATGACTCCTCAAGCAGCAGCCAGACGAGCAAGCTGGAAAGTTCGACCAAGCAGTTGGAGAGTATTATTCCACCCACCGGTACATCTGAAGCAGTCTCTGTTGGATTCACTGATGGTCTAAAGTCTGATCCTATCAAATCTAACATTAAGAATGATATAATCACAGATAATATAAATGAAGATGGTGATAAAAATATGCAGCAAGAGCTGGTGAGTGATGAACAGCTTGCAGAAGTTAAAATGGAAAATGCTGAGGCGAAGATCAAAAGCTCAGAGACAGTGACCTTAGATTCTGAAGAAGGAAAAACATCAGACGTTGAGGTAATAGTAGTGGACAGAGAGGAAAAGCTTTGTGATAAGGTGGAGCCTGAAGTGGTCAAACATGAAATTCATCCTCAAAATGAAACAACTGAAAACACCATTGCTTTTGCTGAGGTCAAACAGAATGCTGATTTGAATGGTGAAAGTGATGACAAGTTGATTGAGGTATGCAAGTCAGAGACTGGGGAGGAACAAAATCATGTGCTTTCTGTAAATTCAGCAGGAGTGGATAACACTGAAGTCATAATTGAAGAATTTAAAGATCATAATTATATTCAATCTAAGCTCCCTCAGGACCTCTCTTCTGATGAAACAACAAGATCCGTAGAAGCTGATAATGAACGTACTATTGTAGAGGAGAGCTTGAAAACCCATTCAGTCAAGCCAGCTGGAAGCTTGCCAAGCTCGTCTTTAGCTTCTGGTGATTTCAGTGCCATGGGAGATAATATTAAAGTGGAAGCTGATACCCAAGAATTGCAGCTTCCTTCTGTTGACTCATCACATAATGCCAATGTCTCTGATACCATTATTTCTTCTATGCATGAGGAAGTCAAGCAAGAAACCGATGTGTGTGGAAGTGAGAATGCAGACAAGGGTGACGTAAGCAAGAGTGACGAGGGTGTTAATGGTGGAAATGAAAGGAGTAATGGGGACTCTGAGGACATATTATGTGTTGACTCAAAATCAACCCCAGATTATGCAGACAAGTCTTCTGTGACTAAAGGCGATCAAACTACCATAACTCTTGTCGACGACAGCAAGCATGATGATGAAAAGCCTTCTAGTGTGCTCTTGGATGCAGGGAATAGAAGCGAGGAAGTGGGTTCCCAGGATAATCAAAGGAATAATGTAGAAGCAAGGAGTGGTTGTCTGATAGAGTCTAGCCCAACTGATATATCAACTTCAGTCCAAAGTGTAGAACAGCCAATTTCTGGTGAGTTGGCACCTCTGCCCATACAGTCTGAATCTTTGAAGCAAAACTCGGCTGAAGAAAATAGCTGTGCTGTTGATGGTGTTGTACAATCAGAACCCATTGAGGGAAATTCTGCAAAGTTGGGTGAAAATCAAGATAAACCTACTTCAAAAGAGCAAGAATCAATGCCTACTTCTGCTGCTGTTGAGAATAATTGTCAGGCTGATAATGGTGACACAGTAAAGTCTGTTGGAATAGATGTAGCTTCGGAAAACCATTCGCCCATCTCAATTTCAAAAGAGCAAGGAGCTCCGTCTTCAGATCCAGAAGTTATAAATGAAAATTCTGGTACTGTTGATGATAAGCATATTACTCAGGTTGAAGAAGTCGCTCGTATTAGTGTTGAGCCATTGCAAGGAGGAGAATCCGATGACAAGCTCACAAAACAGAAAGATGGCGATTCCTTAGTGTTCATATCAGGTGCTTCAAGTAGTCCAGCTGAGAGTGTCGAAGGGAACTGGGGATCAGGTAAACTATTTTCCACTTTACATATATATCTCGTGCAGAGTTTTGGAAATGAGAATTGATTTTTTTTTTTCCCTCCTCCAAAGGAAATGTGTAGTTCAAAAATGATTAGAAAGGGCGAAGTTCGGGGTTCACAGATACACGTTTGAAAATTTGTTTGGAGACAGATAGGTTTTGCAGAAATCTATAATAAACGTTTGAAAATTTGGATACCTTAATGTGCCAAAATCTGATGTGGCAGCATGGCACACCATGCTGTTCATGTTGCCACATCAGATTTGGGCACTGGATCCAAACTAATCATAATCCTAATAGTAGAAGAGTTGGATCTGAGTTTTCCATTCCTCTGTCCATATCTGTCTATCTATTGTAGCTTGCAGTTCTAATATGGTCTATAGAGATATAATGAGTTAGTCATTCTAATTTTATTACCTGCTTCATATGATGGATGAAAACAGTACTATCCTCCCAATCCGACCTGACAACAGTGACTGAAACAAATTCTCGAGCAGCAGAAAAATCAGGAGCTGATGTAGAGAAGCATGATAAGACTATTGTGAAAGGAGGACATTCTCACCAGTCAGATGATTTTGAGCCTCCATCTTTTGGAACACTGGTCCAGTCTGCAGAAAGAAG
This sequence comes from Jasminum sambac, assembly GCA_018223645.1. Classification (NCBI taxonomy): domain Eukaryota; kingdom Viridiplantae; phylum Streptophyta; class Magnoliopsida; order Lamiales; family Oleaceae; genus Jasminum; species Jasminum sambac. The sequence continues at coordinate 20,802,356 of CP073649.1, forward strand.
CAACCAAAAAGGCTCTTCTTCAGAAATCGAGATAGCTCAAAATGCTCAACAGCCCAAATCCGAAGCTCTTCCCCAGGGCTGGTTCCCATCCATTACAAACGTAGTAAATGAGTCGAAGGTCGGAAGAAAAAACGAGGAGGCTATCGCCAAAGTGACAAGCTGGAGCTCAGGGAAACAACACAGCCCACTGAAAAATCTTCTGAGTGAAGCTAAGTCTCCAAATCCAAAACAAGTGCCTCCTGCAAGTGCAAAAGCCGAGAGTGCCCCTAAAGATAATGGTCGAGTGGCAACGACCATGAATTCAACTGGAGCAACCAGTAAAGAAATGGAAGATTGGAATTCTCCGGCAAGGTATCCGGTTGAGATTAAGAAGGAGAAGAAGAAGGGGAAGCCATATTGGGTGCCGTTTGTATGTTGTTCTTCGGTGCATAGCGACTTGTAATCCCTTGGTTTGCATTGTAGAGATGAAGAGATATATATACATATATATGAGGAGTAGTTTACTACAGTTTGTTATATGTCGTTGTTATCCAACTGATGGATTATGTGTGGTGTGTGTCTTTTGAGATTTCTTGGTGTGCATTTACAGATTCAATGTAGATATTTTTCCCTTTATATTTGCAGTTGCTTTCAGTGTGGAAGATGAAGTAATCCATATGGTAGATATAAACTAGCTTAAATTTCAAAACAACATTTAGCTATCTGTCTTAACTTGTAATGGGACCTGGTTAGTTTTCAGTTGAACTTTGATAGCTTGTTGTTCATGTTGATCTTGGAACTTTGTTTGAATCTTGTTGGCACAAGATTTGAGACCTATTCATGAGTCCACTCTTCTTTCGTCCTACTTGCGATATGAAGGGACGTGTACATCTATCTGCTCACATTGTCTAACGAATTGTCCCTTACAAATGCAGTACGAACAAGAATATCAGTGTTCAAGGTGCTAACATCAACAAATCCAATTTGCTCACCGCTGATATTTCTGGGCGCGCTTGATCAAGTGCGACAGATTATTAATATTCTTGTTGGCACTATGCAGTTTCGATACTTGGACATTCCACTTGTTGCATCCAAACTAAAATGACTTATTATGCACCATTTATCGATAAGATAGCAGCTTATCTTAGTTCTTGGACTAGCAGCCCTCTTTCATACGCTAGAGGGCAGAATTAAGCAAATCTGTCCTACAAGGTGTTTTTGGATCTCGATCTTTCCCATCCCCTGTGTTGTTGCTGTACAAAATACTTTGCTTTGAAGATTGTCTCTTTGGGGCAACAAGAAGCCGTTGGTTTCTTGGAAAGACGTGTGCCTTCCTAAGTCTGAAGGGGAACTTGGTTTTAGAGACATTTGCAATTGGAACGCTGAATAGCTGGCCAAAACACTTTGGTGCATCCACTCCAAAAAATATTCACTTTGGGTAAAGTGGATTAATCATGTTTACTTGAGTGGGAATTCTATTGGGGAATGCACATGCGGACTCTCCTCTTCCTAAGAAGATTTTCCGCATCAGAGACTCTATTGTTGAAATGGAAGGAAGTAGCCATCTTGCCATTCAAAAACTAGACAAGTGGATTGAAAGTGGACAGATCTCTATCTCCCGAGCATATGAATATTTTAGACCAAAGGGGCATAAACAGATCTGGGCAGCTGATACTTGGAGTTCATTCATCACTCTGAAACAATAATTCATCCTTTGGTTGACTGCAAAGTCAAGATTGCTCACGAAAGAAATGGAAGTTCTGAAAGCAACATAAACTTCCAAGCGCATAAAATCTTTCATTTTCAAATAAGCTAGAGATACAATGTTTGCAATAGTTGTATTCCATGGTACTCCATTTCCTGGATGACGAAATCATTTCCTTTCTGGTCAAAACACATGCTCGTGTGAGACCTCGCAAACACCATAGTAAGATCAGAGCAACCTGTTTTTGCTCTAGAAGGCCTAAGTCCATAGCATTTCATTTCTCGTAAACATATTACTGCTTCTTCGATCAGTCCCCCCTTAATTAATCTCTCTATGATCTTCAAATAGTCGGCTTCATTGATTCTTGATTTTTCCATAGACTTCCACGAATGAAATACCTTTACATATAGAGAGCATGAAATTAATGCTCATTTCTTAGAAAAGAGTAGACTACTGATTTCTTAAGTTATAATTCAGTTCAGTGGACCTTGAAGTCTGTCTGAGGAATTCAACAGCATCCTAGAATAGTTGATTACTCAAGTTGCCATCGTCAACTGTGTTAAAATCTTGTTTCCCTCAAGCTTCTTGAGAAACGGCATGTGTTGTTTTTGGTTTAAAACCACGGGAGTAATTTCGCCAATGAATGTGAATATTTTAACAATGGTGTAGGTTTGGATTTCGTCAGTGGGGAGTGTAGTGAAGAAGCTGATGGATGGAGGAATAAATTATGATGGCCATTGAAGGTTTTAGCTACCAAATGAGCTTAGACATGATCCACGCTGTGAGTCAAATCAATTAGTGCTTGTTTAGCACGCTGTGAAGTGAGAACGCCCTATGCTAAAACAGAATCTTTGAATGCAAATTGCCTTACACATTAGTACACCCGGACCGTTGGTGACAGCATATGTGCCAAGGGTTGAAGACAACCTGCGTTTGCCCTTTTGGTCTTTCATGAAATTCTCCCCACAATGCTAATATTATATATTTTAGACTAGAATACCGTTCTCTGGCCATCGAAATGGACTGCAAAGTCTAGGAAGAAGCAGATGTATTTTTGTTGTGTAATGGTAGGAGGAGAAAAAGCTTCCTTGCAGTCGGTGATTACTACACACTTTTGATGGTCAAATTATATGAAGAATCACTCAAGTTCGGCATAATAAAGAAATATAAGTCAAATGCCCATATTGGTTACATTTAGCTTGTACTTTTCAAAAACAAAAATTTGATTCACCAATTCACCAAGACTATCTCCACTAGACAATGTGCTCAATTATTGTGAAACAAACCAGACTTCAAAGACACCTCTCATCATACATGTAAAAACTATAAACTATATGTTAATCATGCTTACTGTCAGTGTGCAGTTGAAGCTTCATGTACATCTGCTACCATAACTGTTATATAAGATAATTCATTGTCCATTAACCCCAAGAAGATTGCTTATGATTAGTGGGTAGTCTACATTACTCGCTGGATTACTGAGATTTCCTACATATCATCAGCCTTAAATTCTGTTAGTTATAGGGCAGCTTGCAGTGCACAACGTTGAGTCAATACTCAGAAATAATGTATTTAGCTTAGCCATCATCTTCCATTAAACATTTGGAGAATAGTTCTATTTCTTCTAATAGTCGTTGCTTCCAACTTGGAGATCTCACAATTTCTGCACAAGGAAATGACTGGGACATGAAGCTTATGAGAAATGCTTGACCCTTCTGTAAGTCGTCTGGAGTTGCACTTGTCTTCTTATCTGCCTCTGCTCCGGTAACTTGAATTTCATTTGTGTACAAGTGTCTCCGGCATGCCTAATACATGAATGAGAGCATTAGCTTTCAGATGAAACTTCTTAAACAGATGAATATCTACACTCTTATAGTTAATAGAATATGGAAAAAACTGGAGTGAAGCTGACTTTGGATGCAAGTAAATGCATAAACAAATTGATACATATGATATAATCCATAAGAGCATATGATGGAGTTAATCCTTCATTGCCTTAACCATAACTACGGAAGGTTTCCAAGATCACAATCTTCCTCAAAACCAACGGTTTCCTTCACTTTGCCCTCCTTTTCAGTTAAATCCCAAGTCTAAGACCTTAACAGATTGAAGCATTAACATGTATGTGAAGTGTGAACCACCTGATTTGAAGCAGATATGAGACATACAACCTCTAAATGATTATCTTCTTGTCTATTCTCGATTGTTCATGTAAGCCATCAACAAGTCAGAACAGTCAAAGAAAATCCAAGAAAATCAGTGAGCTAGTAATGTTAGTGTACCTGGAAAACCCGATTTAGATCAACAAGATGCTCAGATTTCAGGTACCCAGAATTCAAAAGTTCCCGGAACAAAAGTACCAGTTCGGTGGTAACATTGTTTGGCGATATGTTCTGAATAATCCTGAATATAGAAGAATCATCAAATATCGTAGTTATCCAGCGAGGAACTTGATCTAGTTTTAGCAACGAAACTGCAATATTAACTGCAGGCTTGTGATGAATCATGAAAGAGTTTGATGCCACGGATGGAGTTGCCAGAGACATCACTAGCTCCTCTATAATCAGTCTGCACCAATTGTTATTTCCAAAAGTTACGGATTCAATCTCAACCTCTTTCCAAGTCATGAGAGTCGATAAACATTGGGAACAGTATGTGGAAACACGGATGTCACTATAAAATATCAAGCCTTCTAGTACAGTTTTCATGGATGACAGATAGCCAGTTCTGAATTTTAATTGGACTTGTTTTCTATGGTCCGCTATTCCAGTAAATATTTGCAGAAGGCACAATGAAGCAATCAGTTTTACTGGAGGTGATCCAAAATGCATCAACTTGCACAAGTCATGGCATCGAATGCTGACATAGGATAGTGGCAGCATGTCACAGCTCTCACTAAGTAAATTTTGGAAGTCTATAATGCTTGGTAGAATAGCTTGTGCACTGGTGCATCAGCAAAGTCAGTTTAAGCTAGTACTACTATAGGGATAGTAAATTGTTAAAGGAAATTTTGGTAAGTTTTACCTTCTGAGAGAGAAGAAGAGTAGCGAAAGCACAGATATGAGAACTTCTCCTGTCTTTGTTTCCTCATCATGGCCAAGCAGAGCAGGTCCCTTCGAACAGGCTTTTGAGACTGTGTCATTGATTCTTGAGACCAAAGGAGCACTCAAAATGATAATCTTTGAAGCTTCTATCAATGCTTGATTTGCAGAGTGGTGCAAAATTAGAGAAAGAATACCAATTATTGTGAGACCTTCTTCAGTCCATCCATCAGTAACTACATTGGACGTCAGGTAATCCATAATCTACAAAATAAGACAAATGTTATGACTTTCAAGACGTAGATAAAACAGCAGATAATTGGGCTAAAGTTTTAGTACCTTCACTGTAATCCCAACCCAAGCTTCATTGTCAGAAATCGATTCGGATTTTACCGATCTGAGAATGGTAAAAACAAGTCGAACGGTGGAAGTGAATACTTCAGGGAAAGAATAATTTGACCCATAACTGATATTCTGTAGAACACCACCAATTCCGTACATGCAGAACTGATCTGAAGCAACTGGTGCTATTTCAATAATTTTGGTGATTGTATTTACTACTGAAATGATATCACGCTCCTGGTTGGCTTCATCCATCAGCTCTCCTAATAAGCATACGAAAATCAATGCTCCGAAGCTGTCTCCAGATGCTATCAACTCAGCAAGTACTTGCAAATCAACATTTTGACTAGTTTTGCGATAAGGAACTATCTGATTGCAAAATGAGTTGTCGATGCAAAACTTCAATATCTGTTTGGACAATGACTTGCAGAGTTTCTCTTGTTGGAACAACCATTTCAGTGATGTCAAATGGATTCTTGTGGAAAGAGAATCCCAATCATTTTCAGCCAATAGCTGAAATAGGATTCTTTCTGCTTCTGGGCTGTAAGGTATTTGGTAGCTCATCTTAGCGAAACCCCTATAAAGCCCATAAAGATTTACAACCATTTCTAATGTCACTGAAGGAGTAGATCCAGAGAGAAATTCACTGCTATTAAGCAGGATATATTGCTCCAGAGAAGCTAATAGCAACCTATCATCTGCAATCCTAGCAAAAATATGAACAATCGAATGAGCATGTTTGATCGTGCTTTGATGTTCCTTTTTCAGATAATAAATTAAGACTTACTATCTGAATAATAAACATTGTCAACTAACTATGAAGATCATGTTTGGCAAAATAGGAAACTCAAATGTAAGTTTGATTTAGATGTCCTTTTAAGCACAACAGAAAAAATTAACTTTGACTGAGGAGTCATTTCGAATTCGAAGATACAGGAAACTCGGTTACCTATCATTATACAGAGAGCTAACGTATAGCACAAGCAGAACTGCAGATTGATAACAAAAAATTCCACGTTATGAGATGTCTTCTGGCCCAGAAGGAATAGCAAATCTGCAGGGTCCGATGGCAAATGGGGAGCGGCATCTCTAATGAGCTGACCGCTATCACTCCCTAAAAGCACATCTGTGATGGAACTAAACATCAGATATACCCTCCACTTCATCTTTTCAGTAGAAAATAAGCCCAGACATCCAAATAAAATGCTGAACCAGGAGGACGAAACTAGAGCATCAGCAAAATTCTTGGCATCAATATCAGAATCTTGTAGTATTGAATGAAATGTTTCAATTACTCCCAGGGCAATATCCTCATCTTCCATCTCATTAATGGTTGTCAAGAACCAAGGTAATATTTGCAATTTACATATATCTATGATACAGTACCTTAGTTCTGAGCTCAAAGAATTAGTACAGTTATCTTCACGAGCATATGCATATGCCTCCTTCAGTAGGTAAAGAGAGTGCAAAATTTGTTCAGAGTGCATGGTTAGACAAGTCAGAATAGCAGATTTTAAGGCATCCCTTAATGATGCTGACAAACTTGAACACCCAACAGAACGAGGACATTTTATAAGAGAAACGAAGGTGGAGCATGACAAAATGAATGTCTCTGGAAGAATGCCTATCTTGCCATCAACATGTCTCTTAAACATTCCAGCCAAGATAATACTAATTTCTTCAAACTGAGAGGTGGATATCGTTCCGGGACAGTTTGAAACACAGTTTGATATAAGCTTCAGTGATTGACATTGAACAGGATGAAAAGGAATTTCAGCGACATATCGCAAAACTGAAACTAATGTTGTGAATCCAATGGCAAGTCTCTGCCTGAAGGCTTGTTCAGCTGTTGATAGAAGATCGAGAATCTGTATGGAAGAGATGATAACTGGATCTTTGCATCCTGGAAAATTTCAAAGAGAAAAAATAAAAGAGAGAAAATATTTAAGATATACTAACATTTAGTTGTTATCTGAACTGCTTTGCATGAATGAGGACACATGAGCTTCTAAACCTGGATCGTTTAGAAAATCGGCAAAGCAAAAATGATGGATAGCATATCAGTTCATGAAATAAAACAAATTAACTGCACCAGTAATTGAAAATGACCTGCACGAACTATTATGATACTAATTCTGAATTTTACTCCCAAACAAAAATTGCTATTCAGGATTTTATTAATGCATGAGGTCATGATATTGTGGTCAACTCAGTCACATATTACTATTTCCATATTGAATTTCCGGAAATGATGTCGTCAAATTGCTAATATCAGCTTCTATTTCATTTTTTGAAGGATCGTCTTTTATTTCTGGATAATATAGCATCAGTAAATATTTAGTCAAACCTCTTGTGCTTCCTTGTAGTTTACCTGACAGTCTCAGTATTTCAAATATGTAATCTGCAAGATTCTCTTCCACAAAAACTTGGATTTCTTTTCCTGATACAACATCACTTGAAAGATACACAAGGATTAAATCCAATGTCGAAATCTGAACTTGGCTATCTGAAGAAAGCAGAGGGCCTTTGACAGCCTCAGCAAACAAGACTCCTATTGGTGACCCTTCCATCATAGACTCCGCAGTCGACATGGAGTTGTCAGCTTCAAAGGAATCTGTGTAACCTATATGATTTACGCATGCACTCTGGAAGAAACCTCTCCGGGCCAAAACTGTCAAAAATGCTACACGGCAGGTGGAAGAAATAAAGATAAGATGTGCAATAAACAAGCAAAGTTGCAAATAATTTAAATCCTGTTGCTTATGCGGAGAGACTCTTCAGATAATAGAAAGAGAACTTATTCAATCTCAGAACATGATTGTCAAGATGTTGGCTGCATGTCTAAAAGGTGAAACATAATTGCAGCATAATTACCCTGTGAAGTGTTTCTGATTCTTAATATGGCAATTTTAATGCTTATCATAGTTCACCCAATACACTATAAAAATCATTTGCTTATGGACTCGCTATCAGATTGGTAAGCTGAAGTGTGCAAGTACCATGAGAAAATAAATTATGACAGGTGGAACTATGAAATCTCCATATGTGTTACGAATGGCTGTAAACAAAAAATTGATCATATACAATTGTATTAGCGAAAAAATAATATTTGTTGAAAAGCAGTCTATTGGTGAACCACAGCCAACACCCAGCCCAAAGTTCAACTTGGAAATACTCACACTGCTATTTGCAGTGGTGTTCAGAGGCAGATAACAAATATTTCACATTGAATGTATTAGCAAATCAAACCGAAGTGTCGGGAAGAAGCCCACCTACACAGTTTAAGCGAACATCATCACTTTGAGTTTTCACAAGGACTTCCAAAGAGAGGTGCAGAAGCTTGGGACAACGGGGAAATAACACATCTGCACAGTGATCATCCATATATGTGTGCTGGAGAAGAGATAGCTTGTACAAAACAAACATGATCTCCCCTTGGATCTCTTCACTATATTTCAACAAAACAAAGGTGTCACAGGAAAAAGGTCGTGCAAGACAGAAAAATACAGTTGTTGAATTAGTTCTGCCATCACCTTGCCAGCTGAAGGCCTGTGACAAGATTTAAAACAAGGGCGTCTTTGTCTTTGATGCAGGCATAGGGATTATTTTCCTCATTATTCAGAAGAACACCTAAGCAGTGAAGCTGCACTCAAGAAAAAAGTAAGTCTGAAAAGGAGTGTCATAAAGAACACTTTAAAGATAGCATATACTTGGCTTTTTCGGATGTAAATGAAAGATACAACTGAATCTGATATAAATATGAAGTTGACCATGCTACAAATGTGCTATACAGGCATACCCTGTTATGGCAATACAACCACCTAAATCTGGGGAAGGAGCTCAGATTGAGTAAAAACCTTAATGATTTAACGAAACTTATCAAAAGCAAGAAGAAGAATGAATTACCTTGAACATTTACATTTTTGTAGCAGGGATCACTAGTGTTCAACAGTCTCAACCACATTTTTTCTTTATCTCATCGTTGCTCTCAAGAAATGTCAGTAGATCAGTACTCATTTCTCATTAAACAAATCAGGAAGAAACATTCCAAAATCAGAAACAACACTGAACAAATCGTAGGCAAACAAATAAAAGATCAAGAGACATAACTGTAAAAGGATCTTAATACCATGCCTGCAGTACAACTACCTAATGGCCAACTTGACATTAAATATTTTAACCTAACAGTTTTTGCCTTTGGCACAAAATCGCCACAGAAGCAGCATTGCTCAGTTCTCTGCTCCATCTAAACCACAATTAAGTGTGTGCTTTCCAGGAGACTAAACTTGATTCTCTCAGTGACCAGAAAGGATAAAAGACTATAAAGGAGAACAAGGAGAAATCACTTTTGCAGTTTAAATTGCCAAGATCAAAGAACATGAACAAGGAAAAGTAAATGAGTTCATTCCCTATCATTGTGAAATCTTGGTAGTAGACAAAGTCTTAATACCGCAATTTCAACCAAATTGTTGAAACATAGAATCCACTTCCATTTGATGCACAAAAACAAGCTTAAACTTATTCCCATAAGACTTCGACAGTTACACTGCATTATTTGACAAAAAAGCAAACCACAATACCCAATACGTCGCTCTTCCATTGGAACTATCAATGCTCTAACTCTATTCCACCATCACAGGGTGGTAAAACTATAATATAATAAACTCCATTTTTCCTAACATCTATCAAATTTTATTGTTTTTCTGTCAGTTTTTTCTCACCACTCACCACCAAAAATGTTGGTTATATATTTTACATCCAGAGAACTCGAAACTCTTCACTTTTGGTGTATAATAGCTCAACTATTGTATACCGAGGTGCATGGACATCAGTGACATACATTTGAATTTAACACCTGCACTTGCTTTGAATGGAAGAAAGCTAATATTTACCCAAGAAAACCCCAACCCACATATGACAAAATAAGAGCAAGTCCCATTTCCAAAGGTTCACATACAATTTGTTGGATGATGTCCAAAATAAAACAAGCCGCCTTAATCTCATTAATATTTTTCCAGAACAAAACTAAGCAATATATTGTCCATTAAAAAATACAATTTGAAAGACTTTATGAGCAATGCACTGCTTACTACATTACAATTTTAGTCACATACTCACATGTAAGGTGTTTGCATTTGACAATGCAAGTTTTCTGACCAATGAGGTTTGCTAATTATCTCACTGTTGTTTATTAGAGATTTCAAAAATTAAACACAAACATCTTGGAAAAATAAAGAAATCAATATGGACAATGCACAAGGATCGTATATTTAGCTTATATACTGTTAACTTCTCAATGAGGAAAAAATCCATAGTTAGACTTATCACAAAACAATTTCAGAAAAAAATTATTTCTGTACCTTGCTTGTTAGATACTAAAGCCGGAAATTATCAAAATATCAAGGCATAATCATCAAAATTGGGACAGTAATATACTAATATTTTATTTTCCTTTTCTGGACGTGTATCTTCTTCTGTATACAAAAGTACATTTCAATCCAATACTAAATACTAAACAAGCAAAATTCCTTACCATATACAACTGCCGGCGGCTCCAAGCCAACGCTCCACTGGAGAGCCGATCAGAAACACTAGCAACCAACTGTTTAAATACATCCTCGTTATTGTACTCACGGTGATTACTTGAAGCATCGCAGATATTGACAATTAAGTCGATAGTCTGTTTGGCTATGGGTTCATCGTCGAATGTTGATAAAACCGAGACCAGAGGAGAGATGAGGAAGTGAGAATGGAAGATGAGAAAGGTGCGGAGAAAAAGTGGCTGAGAGAGAGCTTGGGAGAGCTGCGACAGAGCATAGGAAACGTGTACAGTGGGGGATTTCGCGTTGGAGAGTAAATTGGAGAGGCAGTAGAGGCAAATTGAGCCGCCCTCGATGGTCGGAAGGATGAAACTGGACAGGTGGCCCTGGGAGCACGACGGTGGCGGTGCTGAGATGGTACAGTACATCATTGTTTGTGTGATCTGTTAGAAAGGAATGGCGGGCAGAGGACTTCGTATGGGTTTGAGAGGAAGCAATGTCGTAATTTTGGCGGCCTCTATGAGGTCAAAGGAGAAATTGCACAAAATTCGAATGGCACGGCTAGATGCCCCACCCAATTTTCTTTCGGCTACGACTAAATACGTCCACTACTTTACTGCGTGCATCCATATTTTAATAAAATTTCAATCGTATTCTTGCTTTAAACAAAAAAAAAGGACTTTCATTTAAAGTGGAGCTAACGCCGAAAACAGCGTTCGCGAACGACGTTTCTTTTAAATAAAAAAATAATAAATAATAAAAAAGAAAGGAAAAATAGTAGACAAAATTTTTGTATTATTTTTTGTTTAAATTTTTTTCAATCACTCAAAGTTTTTTTTTTAATAATTGTATTTAATACTAAGTTTGGATAAAGCTAATTATTATATGATATAAAAATTTTGAAAATTTGAAATTAGAGTAGTTACACAAAAAAGAATTTTTGAAATTACTCGTAAAAGCGATTGTAAAAATTTAAATTTTTTAATAATTCGACAATAAAGCTAATTATTGCATCATAACAAATTCAAAATTCATCATCAAAGTGGTTGCAAAAACTTAAAGAAATTTCAAAATTAGAAATTTTAATTTCTAAATTTCTTTAAGTTTTTTGCAACCACTTTAATTGATGAATTTCTAATTTTTTATGATATAGTAATTAACTAACTTTATCCGGTTAGTGTTAAATACAAGTATTAAAAAAAAAAATTCTGTTGCTGCAAAAAATTTAAAGAAATATTAAAATTACTCATTAAATGGTTGCAAAAAATAATAACAAAAATTTTTTATCCATCATTCTCCCTTTCTTTCTTTTCTTTTCTTTTTTTTTTAAATTTAATTGTTTTCGCTCCACATGGAACGAACATACAGTCTGTGTAGGTGCATTTCAAAAATTACTCGCTAAAGTGGTTACAAAAATTTGAACAAAAAGTGATGGTAAAAATTTTTTTGGCTAATAATTTCTTTAAAAAATTTAAAGAAATTACTAGTCAAAGTGATTGCAAAAAATTTGAACAAAAAACGATAGCAAAAAATTTTCAACCGTCATTCTTTCTTTTTCTTTTTTTTTATTTTGTTCGCTCCAGGTGGAGCGATCACACAAATGTGTGTTCGCTCCAAGTGGATCGAACATGCAATTCCAGGAGGAGCAAACACGCAATTGTGTGTTCGCTCCATTTGGAGCGAACATACTTTTTTTTATTTTTCTTTTTTTTTTTTTTTGCTTTTTTATCAAGGGCATAATTGGAAAAGCCGGCATAAAATGAGTGCACAAAGAAATTGGCTGGGTGAATTTAGCCACGCCCTTTTCTGTTCTCTCTCTTTAATTAATTTATACACCCCCCATTTTCAACTTTACCCCTTCACTAAACAAAAAAAAAAAGAGAGAGAGAGAGAGAGAGAGAGAGAGAAAGAAGTCATCTCCATTTTCTAGTGGAGCAAAGAAGGTGAACATCAAAAGAGGGGCGATTTGTAAGAGCACAAACAACGGATTGAACAACAATGTTGTAGGAATCTGAACAAATTTTGCAACAGATAGATCTAAGATGAAATATGCTACGTTGGAGACAAACACCACCTTTTGATGTTCGTAGCGATGTTCATTTCGAACTATTCGTTCCCTTGAGAACAAACAGCCTATGGGTGTTCGTTCCCAAGGGGTGCGTTTGCTCCCTTGGGGTTAAACGCCCCTTTGGGCGTTCAATCCATTGGGGACGAACATCCAAATCAGTGTTCGTCCCCAATGGGTTGAACACCTTTTTTTTTTTTAGATTTTCAATTTAAAAAAAAAAAAAGATAGAATGGTAATTTTCATTGGGCATATTTTTGAGAAAAAAAAGTTGGGGGTGCATTTAACCGGGCCCAAATTGGAAACATGTTTGGCAATTGGCAACTCATTTTAAATTGTTTCCTTTTTCTCTCTACTTTCTAAAATCATTTATTAATTTTGCCAGTGAAAAAAAAATATGACACATAACTTACCGGCATGTTTGTCAAACTATATGTTAAGACTTAAGAGTGACACAATTCTGAACAATGTAGAGTTGTATAACTCTAATCGTAAACTTGTATGTACAAATAATATTATCCAATCAGATCAAACTTGAGTTCGGTGATCGTAAAATACAAGTCGTAACCCAATGACAACCCAAAACAACTGCCTAGAGCCTCCTAAACTCTGTTTACGTAACGCAATGACAACCTAAAACGACCACCTAGAGCCTCCTGAACTGTATTATTATTATTATTGTTTATATATATATACACACACACACACACACACACCCAACATCTCAAAGCTAGCTCCCCATTAACACACATAAGCCACAGATCATATGTACGTACCATCTGCCTCTCTATATTGTTTCATTCATCACATGCCCCTTCTGTGATATCATAGTATATGTAATATGAGATTATATTTTTTACCATTACACTCAATAAATCACCAAAATCCACGCAAAGAAACATTGAGACCTATAGCATACCAGTCAGGCAGCACTTAACAACATTCTTGAAATCAATACAAAATGGTCTCTCGCAATCTGTGTATTAACAGACTAAATTTAAGTAACAAAAAACCTACCAAAGTCTGATCAAGAAAATTACTTTCTTTTAAGTTATACATTGGCCCTTTCCATCCGTGCCATTTGACAACCATCCTCGAACCCCTTATTTCTCCGAATAAGGCAAACACAACCTCACATCCCCAAATAACATTGGGCCATTTTAATTATTGTCTCAGGGTCCGAAAAAGAAGGTAAAAATTTTGAATTGGTAATGAGAGGTAGCCGAGGAGACAAAAACTCAATCACAATGATTTCTGCATATCCATGAAACGATTTTAAGAACTGGAAATTTGAACTCTGGCATCTTCAAGAAGCTTGGACTGCCAAACGCTGTAGATGGTCAATGAAAACTTGTAGACTCACATCATCGGTGAAGATCACATCAGACCCAGTAGACATCTCGTGTACATTGCTGTATGTTGCTGAAGGGTTTAACTTTGCCAAAAGGAATCTTGCCTGTAAACAATGTGCCCAACAATAAGATATGTCAAAAGAGTATATGCCAAAAAGGGCACTCTCATTCTCCTTCCCATGTAGGAAGACCTTATTCGCCACATTACATTGCTGATGTGGACCAATACGATCTCTCCATGTGGGGAAACCCTATTCTATTAAAACCAATATTTTTTAAGTGCCACATCAGGAATTTAGAGAATAAATCTTCCCAAAGAAGATCTTCCCACGTGGGGAGGAGAAAGGGAGCACCAAAAAGTGTGGGAGATGGATTTTTCAGAACACTGAATCTGCTCTAAAAGGAAGCACTGTGGCTGAACTGAAAAAGAAAAGGAGTTCCCAACTTTTAGTCATAACATAATGGACGAGTCAATCATTTTCACAAGTTATATGCACAGATCCTTATCTCCACACAGTTCCCTAAATCGCTTCAACGATCATTTACCTAATTTATAAACACCCACCAAATTACTCATTAATAAACTACTTGTCAGACATGCTAACATTCATGCTATTTACATACAGGAAGGTGCAAGTTCATGAGAAGCACAAAACATTCAAAATTGCCAACATTTACTGTCAACACTCCAGCTAGCTCATTGCCGTGTACAGTTTCAAACATAATCTCCAACAAACTGACATGATTAGGAGAAAAAAGGTGACCTGTGAGCCATGTTGATCACACACCACCAGTCTTGGCACTGGAAAACGGTCACGAATGATCAATTGGGCATCATCATGTGGAGCTTGTAGTAAGTGAGCGAATGCCTGTTAAGGATAGAGGAAGATAGTGTATATAATATACAATTATGCACGCAGAAAACATGGTAATTCCATGAAGCCAGAGTCTTAAATTAAGTAATTAACCATCCTTTCAAGCTATAACACACTAATACTTTAATTAATAAGCCAGAAACAAAAAAGAAAGAGAAAAAGAAAAAAGGGAACATCAACAACAAATAAGCACATACTTGATGTTCTGGTTGATTCTGGTAGCCCATGTTCCTCCATTGAGCTATTGTCATGCCATGGAAAACAACTACGCTAAAGTAAGAATCTAGAAGGAGAATGCGATCAGCAGCAATGGATGACACGTCCAACAACGCTGGTGCCGGAAGTGAATCAAATGAATATGATATTAATGATGGTTGAATCATGACAGTGGCATTGCCAATAGTCTCCCGATTCAACAAAATACGAAAGTATGCTGCCTCATCAGGACTATTATTGAACACCTGAGAGAAAGAGAGAGAGAGAGAGAGAAAGAGGGATCATTACTTTCAATATTGTATATACTATATATTAACGATAAAAAGAAATAAAAGACACCACTGCGAACAATATTTACCTGAACAAATTGTGATCGGCGGAGATTAAACATAAACTGTGGGAACAACGAAAAACAGGGATTTAATGTAAACGAGGTTGGATCGTCCTTTCGATAGTCCCCAAATTTGGAACATAGTCGAATCAAATTCCGATCTAACCACCTTGTTGAATCAAATGCTTCCTGGCAAATTAGGAATACCAGTCAGACTTCTCCTGTATTTTTCACCCCCATAGCAATATAGTAATATTTCTTTAGGTAAAACAAACTTAAATATTTCAAGTACAATCCAACCATATTAACTCCTCTTAAACAAGTTGGGGACCAAATATCTGAATCAGTGAGTGCAACACTTGAGCAATCGTTCATTTGTCACAACATGACACATATATGTTCTCCAGTATTCCAACTTTTGATGGTTGAAATCTAAGTGAGCAACACTAGTGGGTCCTGTGAACTGTTAGATAATAACGAGTGATAGAAGTAGTTCAGAATGTAAGGTTACAATAAATATTTGAATTTGCATGAATTCATTACAACCATTTATAATTTATAATATTTAATAACCGCTTCCCAAAACTGGACAAGTCTCAAACATGTAAAACTTTTCTCTGTCTATGAAGCAAACCAACTCTTCACTATTAGAACCACATGGATAAACCTTATTCAAAAACCAATATACTTAATCCACAACAAAATGATGCAACTAGAATTAGAATAAGCATTCCAGCATGCTGTTAGTCATGCAGGCCAGAAAAGTGCAGGGGTCTGTCAGGGAAGTGCAGGGGTGGTCTGCTTACAACAGTTCAACAAAATAATATTAATTACCTCCATCTCCATTTTATAAGAAGCTAATCTAGCCATTACTACAGCAGCAGCTTCCTGATCAAATCCCTGAACTAAGTCCTGCAACCACAAATATCTTGCAAGTCAGGATAAACCTACTAGTACCAGGTAATTTTATACTTGCAATATTTGTCAGCAACTCACCAAACTTAATAAATTTAAACGACAAAAAGTGAAAATTTAATCCAATTTTAAATGAAATATACACTTAAAAAGATAACAAAAAAGGTATGTCACCCTTTAACTTAGGGTTTGTCTAGTCTAACTACTGTTATAGAAGAATTAATATTAATAGAAAACATGAAGGAGTTAGAGATCCTACAAAATGTGGTTAAAAAGTAAGTTTGAGAAAAGAAAATAGTTAAAGTAGAAACTGGAAGAACAAAGATTTTCTTGTGAGACAACAATAAGACAATTAATCATCTTACCTCGGTGCCAAGAGCACTATCAACCCACCGTCTACCAACCGTTGTTACTCTGAGCCTCGTTTGGCCATCGGAGCTTTGGTAACTGCATTTGAAAGCGGAGGAGGAAGATGGATTAGGGCAAGCAATTATATTCAAAACACTAAAAGATAGAAAGACTAAGATAGAAAGACTTGTCGTTTCATTATAGAAAAGAATTATGACATGTGAAACCCGTTTATCAAGAACTAAAAGATCAGCCATAATCATCTTGAAGCACAATAGTTACAAAAACAATAGAAATGCAAAAAGAGTGCCCAAGTTCAAAAGTGGGAAGGCAAATCTTTTGAACCAAAGAGCTTAAGAACATTCTCCGCGTACCTTGTCAGAAACTGTATAAATAATTGTTGATTTGTTGCAGAGGGATCTGACTTTTCAGTGGAAGAAACATCGAAGAAAACAGTCAAGCAAGTAGTCTTATCGAGACCGCACATCTTCCAGGCTGTAGTATTTCCCTGCCCAATCGCTGTGTTGGCAACAATAGGCCCTTTCTGCTAGGATTATCACACAAGTTTCAAGCTAATATGAGTGAATGTATCAGAACAGATCCTCGGGTCAGAAGACAGCATACGCTCAACTTCCAACCATGTATAAGATGACTAACATGACTAGTTAGCAAGTGTTAAATGAATTGACCTTCTCCAACGATGTGCATGGGCCAAGGATCCCCTGGATCTTAATTTCCTTTGAGCAGTTGATCTCAAGTGTGCCACTGAAAAGGACAAACGGGCATTTTGGTAAGTTTATGCTTTCCATAAACTCTGTGAACATATAAGTGAGAGTCAAGCAAAAGAAAAAAGTGCAAATAGCCACTCATAAATTCCCATTGGTGGAAATAACAATCTCTTAAAAACAAAGGTTCCACATCCAATTGGATATTAGACAGGTTTTATGCTGCAATCCCGCTTGAGGCATTAAAGCAGCTCAGTTTTTTACACTATTTGAAAGGATACAAAAAAATAAAATAAAATAATAAGCACATTATTAGAAAAGCAACAAAGATTGCAGAAGTGATATTAACGAAGTATGGGAGACACGATCGCTTTGTTTGATCTGTTATTGTGAAACTTTTTCTAAATTTCCCAGGAGTTACAGCATTCAGGTCCCCCACTTCCCCATAAACAGCATTTTTGCACATAAGCAGAAGGATTACACACTCAGCATCACTTGCTCCGGCAGCCCTCCTCCCTCCATATGCTATCATGACTTTTATACTCAGGCAGCCAACTAACGAGAGAGAGAAAATAGAAGGAAAAAAAAAGACTTTAGAGTCCAATATCAAGGGACTCACTTGAATGAAAGCCCGAGAGATTGTTCCCCATCTTCAAAAATGCGCTTGAATGAGTTCTTGAAAACAGAGTGCCCAAAACTTTCCGCCAGAACAACCAGTCCTCCGGTTCTTTCAATGGCAACCTTCATCTCAGCAATCCCAACCTGAAAATTAATATTGAATTATTTTAACTAGTAGAGTCAATAAAAGTGCTACATAGGAAAAGTAACAGACACCCCACCCCAATCCGCGAGAGAGAGAGAGGTGTTTTGTAATTCAAGACGTAACATTTAAGTTATTCATCATCCATCTTTCCACCTGTTACCGCCAGAATATTGAAGCATAGGTTTTAGCATATACACTGTCACAAACCTGATCAAGGGCAGAGGCAAAGACATCCAACACGTGACCCTGACTGGCCAGTTGTCTTCCAAGTTCATCATAGAAATGAACAGATTTTTTGAAAAATCGCGCAGCATCCTTGTCAAGATCCTTGTGCGAACGAATTGGATCCGACAAGTCTTTAGATGCAATCTGCACAAAAAAGGAAAAGAAAAGAAAAAAAAGTATCAACAGTTACAATAATTCAAATTTCCAGATCAAATAAAATCAGCATAAAATAGTGATGCAAATTCAAAAAGAATCAACTTCTAGCAAGCAAGGATTGTGTTCCAACACAAGACAGACAAGCCAGCACTCAGTTCTTAAAAACTAGATCACAACAAGTCCGTGGAGTACTAATAGCTAAATCAGAAAAGTATGCAGCACATATGTGGAAGCTTTTTCCTGTTACTTCTTACCGGCAAATAACCAAACGGTCTGTTGTACGTACAATCAAAACACTGCTTCAAATATTCTATGCGATTAAAAGTGAATACAGCTTAGAGTGGGAATAATGCTTGTTTTGTTAGTTCTTTTGAAGTGATAATTGGTTTATTAAGGAAAGGATGGTTGTTGGAAGTGGCTGAAAGTGAAACAATTAATGGGCCCCATAGAATGAGGTTCCGATCAAGGAGGAAGAATGAAATCGAAAGAACTACCCCAACCAAGGAATAAGAAGGTCGAATAGCATGTGGCTTTTGCTCTCAGTCACACTTTTGCATCCAAAATTTGTTTCTAGGCATTTGAATGCCGAATATCACAGTTTTGGGCACAAAATAGCCTATACTCCCAAGTCACAGTCCATCAAATTAAGAGGTCGTTTGCTACAACTTTAAACAAAACTCATTTGTTTTTTCAATTCTTATTTTCAACCACTCATTTGATTGATTTGACAATTTCTTTTTGATGTTTTAATTAGAAACTAACTGTAAGTAGTCAAGTGTTATAATATAATAAATCCTATTTTCTAATGAAAAATGGATGTAAAGAATAAAGAACTAAGCATTATATTCTTCATTAATCCATTATGTTTTCTTTCAAGATCACAAATGAGAAAGGACACAACAGTCACAAGGCACATTGATTTACTAGGTATTCCGCAACAAGCAAACTACCTTTCTTCATTCAAATCAAATATCAATTAACTTCACCAAATCCAGTACAAAAGTGTGGCGGAGAAGTAAGAAGTATCCAATTATCAAATACCAGGATTTCTGAGCCAAAATATAGAGTGAATGATATTCAGTGTTACATGCACAATAATGTCAGTAAAGTAGTAGTGGGTACTGAGCACCAATCAAAACCCTTTTTTACCATAAATTGTTATGAAGCTCAAAACATAGATGTTATTGCCAAACGAATATCATGATAAAGAAAGAAAGAAAAGCTTTATTTTCGTGGATAAACTTTTATACTACCAAAGTTGTAGTAAGATTCAGGATTCAATATTATACTCTCAAGGTACCAAGTAAATCATAAAAATAGAATGGAAATAATAAGTCCAAAAGAGTATGCATCGAGAGAAGAATTTAATTTCTTAGCTCGCACACATTGATTTAGATCTTGTTTGCAACAGCTTAAAAGTTAAAACAAAAATCATTTTCTCAATTATCATTTTCAACCACCATTTGACTAATTCGGCATTTTTTTTTAAACCACTTTTCTTTACTTTTCAAACTGCCATGCAAAAATCTCTACCAAACTACACTTGGACGTTATTTCCCACAGCATTTTGAACAAATCATTTTTTCTAAAATATCGTTTTCAACCACTCAGTGATGTGACAAACTTCAATATTTTCTAAACCGTTTCTTATGCTTTCAACCACACATTCAAAAATCATTTTCTTCATACATACACTTATAATAAATGAGGACAGCATAGCGTAACATAAAAGTTGAGGCTTTACCGCTCCAGGACCTTCCGTGCATGGACCCCCGACCAATGCAACAATCCTTGCACCAGTTCCCACTGTAGATGCACTGAGCAACCCTGCTGCCACACTCAATGCAACTCCAGTACACCTCGATGCCCTATTGCCTGGTGCAACGGGCCATTGGTCTGTCCCCAACTCATCCAACAACTATACCACAAGACACAAAAGGTAATTAATGACTTCAACTACTCTCCAAATAAAATAAGTTATCTCAAACAATAAGTACTTTCACGCCATCAATTAAAAACATTTCCAATTTCCAGACAAAGTGACTTTGGATGTAATTCCTTCCATGTCAACTAAACTGAAACAAGCATCTCGTGCACCGGAAATCAATGTTATTTATCATAAATTTAGATTTTTTGTGAATTATTACCGAGTTGAGTGTGTATTCACATTCAGAAGCTGGCAATAAAAACCGGTTAATTCCACTAGTCGCAGCCCCTGCTGTGGGGCTTAGTTGGGCTCCGGGCTTCTGAACACCAGTCACAGCCCGCCTGCCACTACCAGAGCCGAGGCCCAGCTGCTCCAACACTTGGTCTCTAGACAATTCCTTTGATCCCCTAAACACAAAAACCTTCGACATCTCCGAGAACCCCAGCTCGTGCACCTGCACCTGGGTGCCATATGAGATGAACCCAACCATTGCATTGTCAGGAAGAATCCCAATAGCCCGTCTCAATGCCGATTTTGCAAATTCTAGCTCCTCCTCGAGCACACAAGTATCTAGAACAAAAAGATAGATTGGCGTGGGTGGGATAACAGGATTATAATTCTGGGGGTTTTGGGGGTAATTGGGGATGGTATATTCAATTGAAGGGAAATTGGGATACAATTCGGCAGGTAAATTAGTATGTGAAATGGAGTTGTAATGTTGCGGAAAATGGTTCCTCTGGAAGCAAAAAGGGCAGATCCATATAAGGGCAGTGAAATCAACGCGGCAAAACGGATTCAATACAGATGCACATGACTTGCAACGTAATGGGATGTACGGGAGAACTTGCAGATCGACGTGGGGGCGGATCGGCTGGATCGAGGCGGCGATCGGGATCACGCACTTGGATGCCTCGACCTTTGTACGTGGCCAGTTGTTCCACGTCATTCGAACGCCATCGATTCCCTCGGGATCCGTCTGGGCTAGCTCAGGTGCTGCCATGGATGATTGATTGATTGATACAGTCAATTGGGGTTAGAATTGACGAAATTGAATTGGGGTTCTTCGGAATTGGGGTTTTCGGGATGAAATCGAACGACCCCAGGGAGGGAAAGAGAGACGAATGAGAAACTTGGAGGGAAGAGGGGTCGCTCCGAAAGAAGCGAGGGAGAAGGAAGTCTTAAGGAACAGAGTCGTGAGTATGAGAGAGAGAAGGGGAGAGTGTGTCCATGTTTTGTATTTGTACGAGGGCAATACAGACAATGTCATCTCTTTTTTTTTCCGTGACAAATTATAAATGGCAAAATTACGATATACGTATTTTGTTTTTGGTTAGAATACCATTTTAGTGTTAAGAATGTCTCTAGTGACACTTAGGTTATTTTTCTAATTTATTTACCCAATTAGGTATTTTTTGGTGGTCGGAGTATATTAAATAAATAAAATATTAATTTTATTGTTTGACCACTATTATAATATTAATTTCACATTTTTTGTTTTCCTTTTTTCATTTTCTAATTGGATTATTATGATTATTATTATTATTATTATTATTATTACAACATAAATAGTTCAAAAAAAAGTGTGGAGATTGTGCTTTTAGTGCAAAATAGAAAAAAATCTCTCGAATGGTCCAAACATTTTTTATACGCATTTGTTCCATAATCAATTTTATCGAATTAATTTGACACTAATTAGATAATTTTATTGAAAATTTTTAATGTAATAGCATTTATTTGCGTTTTCTTTTGCATTAGATATGCACACATTTTGATTTTAATCAACCGTTGACAATAAATATAATCATTGTATATTCATAAAATTTTAGTAGACGTGTCTTCTTTCAAAATAAAAATATAATGATTATAAAAACAAAATAAAGTACATACGCACATATTTTGATTTTAAAAAATAATTATAAATGAATTATAGTATCTAAATAAAATTTTATTAGAAATATATTTATGTAAAAAAATATACTGGATACAAAGAATAATTAAAGTGGTGGCAACACCACTAGCTGGTGGTGGCTTGGTCACCACCGCTGCCACCAGATTCTGGTGGCTTAGCCACCACCATTTGGTGGTGGTTTTGAGATGGAGGTGTGGTGATGGTGGGGGTGGGGTGGGGGTGGGGTTTGGGTTTGGGTTTTTTATTTTAGTTTTTTTATTTGATTTAATTAATTTTTTTATTTGGTATATTTTTTTTACATAGATGTATTCCAAATAACATTTTATTTATGTACAATAATTCATTTATATTTATTTTTTAAAATTAAAACGTGCTCGTATGTATTTTATTTTATTTTTTATATTCGTTATATTTTTATTTTATAATAGTATACGCCTACTAAAATTTTATGAAGATGGAATAATTATATTTATTATTAACGGTTGATTAAATCAAAATATGCGCATATCTAATGTAAAAAAATGTAAATAAATGCTACTACATTGAAGATTTTCTGTAAATTATCTAATTAGTGTTAAATTAATTCGATAAAATTGATTGTGGAACAAATGCGTATAAAATTTTTGGACCATTTGAGCGATTTTTTTTCTATTTTGCAGTAAAAAGCACAATTGACACACTTTTTTTGGGACTATTTATGTTGTAATAATAATAATAATAATAATAAATGAAATGATATTAAAATATTATTGGAAAATTAATGTAAAATATTTAAAACGTATTTAACATTAGATATTAAAATATAATTGAATAATATTGTATGAGAATCGAACTAAAATAGTTATAACGTGAAGCGCATTAGTTGAACAATATTGTATTGATGGACATATTTGTTCAAATCCCATGTTCTTTGCATCAAAAGAGTTAAACCAAAAAAGAGTTAATTTAAGATTGAAACAAAAAATATATATTTATTAATATAATAGTTACAATAAACATCCTTATGATATTGCTATGTAACTATTTGTAAAAATTAAACATTTTGACAAACAAAACATTAAATACGATATGGTGTTTAAAGTATCCTTTTAAAATTCAACACACGGAATATTAATGTGCACATAAGTACACAAATATAGCTATTAATACATAACTAAATAAGACTTTTAATAGATATTTTAAATAAAAAAATTATTGAAAATAAACTCCTTTTAATATTTTAATCGTTGATTTTTTATGTGTAACTTTTCAAACCAAATACTTATCAATATTGGACACTGAAATCATATTTCGTTTGAAAGCTCACATGTTAAAATATATATATATATATATTTTCTATATGTAATTTCTTAATTTTTAATATGCATCTTTTATTTCTAACTAGTGTTTCTACCCGTGCGTTGCACGGGGTAATATATGTTCGAGATATTTAGAGAATTGAAACATTTTTGCAAATCTTTGGATGATTATCATATACAGTTATAAACTGCAATTATTTCCGAATAAAGACATGTTCGAGAACTCTGAGAAGTATTTTTGTTGCTTGCGTGAGGGAAGGTTGGAGAAGTTGATGATGATAAAATCAAGAGATTTGTAATGGCGTGAATTCAATTAGAATCCGCTTGAGATTTTTGAAGATTGAGTTCGAATTCTAGAAGAGAAAGGGAAGATTGATTTGCAGATTTGTGATTATCCGTTTATGATTGCAGAATAAAAAATTGATTTTTTAATTCAAAAAAATAAGGGAAGATTGATTTGCAGATTTGTGATTATCTATTTATGATTGCAGAATAAAAAAATTTAATTTTTTAATTCAGAAAAATAGGTGAAAGTGGCGGGAAAATGTGCTGGTTTTATTAATATATAGATAGATGGTATCGCTAAAAATTAAAAAAAAAATTAAAAGGTTTCCTAAACTTTGTGGTTTCTTGTATAATAATTTAATAATATCGAGGCCAATTTAAAACTACAAATAAAATAAAATTATATGAAAATAAAAAATGAAAAACTTATTTTTCTAATCTATATATTAATAAAGAGAGGCACATATTTTGAATTTGGTTGAGCCAATTTTTTCCCGCTCATCAAATTTCACTTATGTTGGCTCTTTTGAATTTTTTGGAAACTATTTTACCACTCACAAAATAATACAAATATCCTTATTTCATCATTATCCTTAAATAACCATAATTATCCTACCATAATAATTATCTACATTTTATAATTCTATATTGTATATTTATATCTATAAAAAAATTTATTTACATCCACGTTTTTTATTTATTCTTAATCTATATCTATATATATATATATATATATATATATATATATATATTAATAAATAGATACCGATTTCAGAGAAAAATTTTCCGCTCACATTTTAGCATTTTTTGAATTTGGTTTTCCCACTCACAACACATTAATTATATTTTAAAATAGATATACAAAATATATATTAACATATAGATTAATAATGATTAACTATATATATATTATGATCTGATTCTTTTCTTTCTTTTTTTATCCGATATTAACATAGACTATATATTAGGAATCCGATATCCATTTTGTTGTCTTTAGCTTATCATCATGTATGTATTGAAATATTTTATTTATAAATAAAGTAAGTATCATTTATAAATAGGCATACACATAAAATTTTAGCAAAAGTTACACATAATGTAATTTATTAGATATTCCGCCAAATTCTCTCCTCATTTCTTACGAAAATTAATTTTAAAAATGATTGACTATTTTTAGAAATAATTGATTTTTATAAATAAATATCTAAGAACCAAAAAATAATTCTATACAAAATAAAATTAATAATTTTGTTAAGATTTAATTTCTATGGGATGCAAAATTACCATTCATTAAATTTTGACACAAAATTTTTTTTAAAAACGTAACATTAAAATTTAAAAATTACATTAGGCTCATTAATTTATTTAGAAATAAATAATTATTTTTAAAAATAATAAGCTACAAAATGAAATTTAATTATTACGAATTTCGCTAAAATTTAATTTTCTGAAGATACAAAATTATAATTCATTAAGTTTTAACATCAAAAATAAAAAGAAACGTGCAAAATGAAAATTGAAAAATTAGATAGAACCTTTTAATTAGTTTCATAAATAATTAATTATTTTTAAAAATAGAAATAGTTAAAAAAATTAACATTAATTGAAATGAGCAATTTTCCAAAGATTTAATTTTAATGTGATAAAAGAAATATGTAACATCAATTTTCCTAATTACTTGAATATATATCTATGCCTATATCTTTATCTATATATCTTTTATACTGGAAGATATATTTTAAACTATAAAATATCTTTAAAGCTAGAATCGTACAATTCTTAAAATTGCGGCTATTAAGCTAATTATTTTGGAAATAATTAATTATTTTTAGAAATAATTATTTTAAAAATGAAAATTATTTAAAATTATTTATATTGCACTTAATTATTATTAATTATCTTACTGACATTTAATTGGATATCGTTTCAATGGACAAAATTTAATAAAAATTAATTATGTTTTTCAAAGGGGAGAAATATAATTAATTTAAAAAACAAAAACTAATGAAAATTCATGAGATTGCTACAGCTAGCAAGACTTTGCCTGCAATAGAAATAATTTTTTTACATTGCAAAATATCTTTTAAATTACGAAATATCTTTAAAATTAGATTTATATAATTCTTAGAACTGTAGATTTAAAGCTAATTATTTTTAAAATAATTAAATCTTTTTTTAGATAATTAGATAAAAATTAAAATTGATTCTGAGATGATTTAATTGGTTTCAATTTCATTAGATAGAAATTTACACAGTTTTTGGGTGAAAATTAATAAAAATTAATTATATTGCTAAAACGGGAAAAATAGTATTAATTTAAAAAATTATTAAAAATTAATTATATTGCAATTTGTTTGCAAGATTTCTCATAAAAAGCGAAAGATATCTCTTAATATCTTTAAAATTAAATTCATATAATTCTCAAAGCTGCAGCTGTTAAACTAATTACTTTGGATATAATTAATTCATTTTAGAAATAGTTAGCTTAAGAATAAAAATTATTTAAAATAAATTGTGCTACAGTTAATTAATTTATTTCGATGACATGATCATGATGCGATATGGATGGGAATGAGAATTTTCTAGCGGAGGCGGTGGACGAAGAATGGGAAGTTCCCTCTTATTTCATTTTCGCTCGACTTCAATTAAATGAAGATATGGCCGAGGCAAAGATAAGAACAAGGCCGGAGTATTGGATTTGCCAAACTGTATCCACTACATTGTCATTTCTACAATATATTTATGTGTTGATTATATTTCACAATAAAATTTCAGAAATTATTATTCATATATTGATTGTCAATACTATGTATCACACGGGTGTATAGTTAATATCCCCGAATCTGTATTTGAATATAATAGAATGCAAAATAATTTCAAAAAAAAAACTATAAGCTTAGCAAAAGTTCATAGCGTTTTTTATTTTGGTTATTTTAATAATTATAGCATTTAATTTAATATTATTTTATTTTGCATTCATATTATCACAATCTCTATGATAAATTGTTATCCCATTCAATACAAGGGAAACTTTATCAAAAATTTTTGTAGAATTCTTTCACTATTATATTAATTAAGTTTAGTACTCTAACCAGTATTCAATTTATATTTTTGAATGTTCTATTTTCATACTATTAATATTTATCAAAACATTTATTTGTTATAAATTAAGAGGGCATTATCATACAAATTTTAATATATTTTTATAAGTAAGAAGTGAAAAAATGAGTGGAATTGATGAATGTGATTTGTTTGACCAAATTTTAATGTAAAAAAGTATGAAAAAAGTATGAATTTTTAAGAGCATGCAAACAAGCTCTAAGTTTTGTACTTTTTAGTAAGTTTCGCCTTTGATGTTTGCAGGATGGATTATTATGAAATACAGGCGAAATCCTGTCGAAATTTTTATGAAATTATTTTACTGGCTATATTAATTAAGTTTATTGTTGTGGCCTATTATTTACTTTCTTATCATCGAGATCTTATGGATTGCTTAATGAGATTTGCTCTTACTTATGCTATTGTAGGTTATCGTGTATATCGTTCATACATCCATTCCTTGTGCATTGTGTGACAAGAAAGCCATGAAAGAAAGACTATAACATGTTGTCCATTGTGCATTCAAGATTGATGTATTTATGAATTTTATAGTATGCTTGGCATTATTGTCCAATGTAATTTTGTGGATAATTAACGAATATTATTATTGTTGGATACGAATGTAAAATTATGCTATTCATGAAGATTTCGAAATGTTGATCGTTACAAGTTGTACCAATATTCATAGGTTGGAATTGACCGAAATACAAATGAAACTCGGTTGTATATTTTTTTGTTTTTTAAAAGTGAATATGCTTTATTTAAATTATTTGATGTTTTAGATTGTAGTGTTATTTTTTGTAATCATTTTCAATACTGATAATTTATATATATTAATAGGAATTACGTATCAATGTACTCGGCTCCCCGTGCAGCGCACGGGTGTTACTGCTAGTGTGTGTATATATATATATATATATATATAATATTAGAGTATTTCACCCTATTTTTTAATTCATTTTTAATTGTTTTCCCGCTCAAACTGATGCCAGCCAATTTTATTTTATTTTATTTTCCAACACGTCTTCTGATAAGTGCTAGAAAAGCACTTAAATAATTCTTCTATTTTACGTATTTGTGTGTTTTATTAGTGTTATATGTTCCGTTTTATGTGTTCTTCCTTTATTGTGGTGTTTAGGGTCACAAAGAATCAAAAGGAGTCAAAATGGATGAAAATTGAATGAAAATGGAAACTCGGGACCAAAACGCAAGCGAATCAAAGATGGAGGACCTCCGATGCAATTTTATGAAAAGTTATTTTTACAATTTTTCTTGTGCTAAAGTCGAAGAACATCAAAAGAGGATTCCTACACTCTTTTCGGATCGCAAATCGGAGTTTCCTAGTGAAAGTTATGGCCGTTTGAAGAAAAAGGACTAAAAGTGTCAAAGCCAAAGCGTGGGGACCAAAGTGCAACTTTTTAGAAGTGGAGGACCAAAGTGAACATTTTCAGAAAGTTAAAGGACCCAAATGCAATTGTTGAAGGACCCAAATGAACAACATTCAAAAGTTGAGGGACTTGGTGTGCAATTTACGGGTGACTCGGGTGACTCGAAGTCACCGCCCGACGCGGATCAGTCGGTCCGCCGCAGTGACTCGAGTCACGCCCGATCATGCTCGATCGGCGCCGCAAGTGACTCGAGTCACCGCCGCAAGTGATCGAGTCACGCTTCTGCCGTCCCTGGCCTCCCAGTTCAGCGCGGTGACTAAGCGAGAATCGCGGCGTGACTCGGTCGTGGCGGCGACTCGAGTCACGCTGACAGCCATTGTGATTTTGACCAGCGGACTCCACCTACCATAAAGCGTGTTTTTGGTATTTTCTTGACTTCTTAGAGATAAAACAATCGAGCACACCACAATAGACTCATGAAGGAAGACTTTTATGATTTTTAATATTTTTTGGTGTAATATTTTGCCTATAAATAGAGGCATTTCCAAGCTTGAATCACACAACTTGTAGAGAGAATTAGCTTGTGATTCTCTAACTTTCTCCTCAATAAAATTCTCTTCATCATTAGTTCTTAGTTCTAGCTTGAAAGCTCTTAGTTTCTCATATTAGTGGAAGAAAAACCTAAATTTAGGTTCGATTAATCAATCGGCGATTCTTGGGAGAATATGATTAGCGGGCATTTCTTCGCTAGTTTCTCTCTTTCTTTTATTTTTCTTGTTTGAAAAGTCTAATTTCTCATATATTGTGGAGGTAATACAAGGTGAACACTCGCTAAAAAAGTATTTAACCCATATATATGAGTGATTAAACTTCTCTATTTATTTCTTAGCATTTATTTTCTTGTTTCTATAGTTTTTATATATTACTTGAGATAGTGAAGTATAATCTATCATATAGCAGTGGTGATACCCGCTAATATGAGTAGTTAGACTTCTCTATCTAGTTCGAGGGGGAAGTTGTGTTCAATTATCATGTTGTTATCTTTTCTAACTCTTTGCTAACGTTTTATCTATTCCTCTACTTCAATTTGTTGATTTGTTATGCTTTTAAACCCGTTTTGAATTTATGTGATTATTGCATTCACTTTGGCCAATTGAATCAATTAATCTTTAAGTTCAAGTTATGTGCTAGGATTGGAACTTTTGATCCGTAATTGTCACTAGATTCCAATCCACGGTAAGCAAGCGAATGTCGTGCATATTTGTTAATAAATCAACTTAGATGTATTAATTCAAGTTTGTGAAATTGATCATCTAATTCAACTCATTCTTCTTGTTCATTTCACACTAGCATTGCATTAAATCCTAAGAACTTATTTAGGATTATCCAATAGCTAGATGTTAAGTTAAAGAACTCACTTTAATTTAATACACTTAAGGAAGAATTCGTTAATCAGAGCTTCTTGGTTAATTGAGAGTTGATAAATTGAAGAAGGAATAGTAACACGTTGCATGGGAAAGATAAACACAAGATGTTGACACAACCGAACCGAGAACTAGATATATCTTCAATTGTTTCATTTTCATCTCTTTTTATTTTGTAATTTTATTTTGAATTGCATTCAACTTCACAAAACCCCCCTTTTCTATATTAATTGATAAAAACAACTAGATCAAACACCGTTCCTCTTGGGTTCGACCCTTACTTACCACTTCTACATTAATTTGTAGTTTTGAAACCGAGTAAGGAAATAAAATAAATTTTAGCGTCTTTGCGACAACACGCCCAAGTTTTGGCGCCGTTCTTGCAGTGACAGGTTTACCAATTTAGTTGTTTTTATTAGTTAACTTTAAAAAAAAAAAAAAAATTTAGTCGAGCTAACGACTTTAAACAAAAGCGCTTCTTGGGAGGCAACCCAAGCATTTTCTCTTATTTTTTTTATTTTTATTTTGAATTTTTGTTGTTTTTGTTTTTATTTCCCAACTTTTTATCTATCGTACTGAGGAAGATATTACTTTGAAACTGTAGGAAGAAGATATCTTGGGATTCAATTAATTGGGACGAGACATGATGGCACACAAATCGGCAATTAGCAATGAGTTCACGATAGCGTGTGAGGATTAATTATTGATAATGAACAATTTGTCAACGCGTTTTCTTGGATACTCCTCCCAACGTACTCTTTACAGCACACTCTGCATGCACGATTGTCGGTTGAAACAGTGCCCACTTTGACTATAAATTAGAGATCATTCTCCACTCGAAACCACAACCACAATCTTCATTTTCAGTGAGTACTTCTTTCTAGCTTGATGATTAGGTAATTTCTTTCTTCTTCATAGTCTTCTTCTTCCTTCTATTTATTTTGTTTTTATAGTATATCGTGTGTGATATTTTTGTATATATATACATTTCTTAATATTAATTGATTATGTAATTCAAATTTTCTTATTTTTTTTCCTTCTTCAGTATCTTTGAAAATATGAAAGAGTGTGATAATCTACTATGCTTATTGATTGTGATGGTTTTAATTTTATTACTTCAGTGTTTCTTTTTCTTTCGTGTGTTACGTAACTAAAAAAAAAAAAACAAAAAAACAAAAAAAAAAACACCTTGAATCTTGGTTTATGTATCAGCCCAAAGGCGTTAAGCTGGTCTTTTTCAAGAGACCTTAAGAAGCGTATTCTCTTCTATTAATCTTCTTCTTTCAAGTCTTTGCGAGATACCTCAAAGTGCGAATTTTCATTTCTTTCTATGGCATCCCTCTACGTATTGTTGCTCTTCTACAAGTACTCGACTCTTTCTCTATGCCTCTTGATATCAAGATTCACATTGTTCGACTTGTTGACAAGTATGAGCGTGCCCTTTGGAGCGTTATCGCTTTAGGCGAGATCATCCCGATCTGCCCGCTCAAGAAACAACGTGCTAAAGCGCCTTAAGAGTTGCTTTAAATGTGGAAAGCTATTAGATGGACCTCATTGTACTCGAAATCAAACTTATTCACAATATAGACATGTTGTTTTCTTCAAGGATGGACCGATTAGGTGCGAGGGCGAAAAGTCTATCGGGAGAAAGCTTGACCCATTTCGCAATCGGTGTGAGAGAGTTTGATAATTTGTTGGAACAACGACAACGTCTGTTGGAAACCAAACTCGATGGCCTAACCATTGAGCGACAACTTTGGCGTGATCATTAGCACACATCCGAAGATGTAAAACTACGTCTCATTCATTTGAGAAGTGTATGCGAGTTGGGCGTTACGCTCTAAGCGTTCTCCCATTTGTTGGTTCTTGTGAAATTTGTTCTTTATTGAATGGTAAACATACCTATGTGTCATGTGGCGCTATGGAGGACCTTTTCATTAAGGTTGGTTGTCAAAGCTGTTTTGTAGAAAGTATCTTTGATTGAGATAGTTTCCATGCGGATCGGACTTGATGGAATCATATCATTAATTTGATGTGAATACTCTTTGCAAGATGTTAGGAGGGTTGTCAACTCCCAAAGTCGCTTTGTATATATTTCTCTTCTTCAAAAAAAAAAAAACAAACAAAAAAAAAAAAAAAAAAAAAAAATTAAAAACAAAAAAAAATAAAAAAATTCGGTTGTTGTTTTTCTTGTTCTATAAATATATTGATTGCGAGGTCTCTTACTCTTGGATTATTGACATGTTCCTCTGAGCGCTACATTGTGCAACAACCATCCCCACTACACGACTCATGGCTTACCATAGGGAGTTTCCATCTCTTCTCTTTTACATGGCATTTATATTTCTACATTGGGGACAATGTAGAATTTAAGTGTGGGGGAGTGGCATATTGTGATCTGCTTGTGATTTTTTTTTTGTATCTACAATTTTGCATGAGATAGCAACTTTTGAATATGATTGAGTTTAATTTGCGTGATTTAGCTAAAACTGCAGGATCCCGAAAAAAAAAAATCAATTTGTTGTGTTCTGTTCTTCTCTATGCATAGCTGGCTAAATTACCTGAGCACGTTTATAAGGTAATTTACTATCATTCTCTGGAACACAAATTGAAGGTTGAAAATGTTGATTTTTTTTTCTAACTTTCTAGACCATAGTAAACTAACTTTTTCTTTTCTTTTTCTATTCATTCGTCTGCTCAAAGTAACCTGAAACATCAATTGTTAGCAAGGCGGAGTTATAATCGCATGGTATCTGCTTTTGTGAATGTGTCTTTTATTGAGAGTTTAAAAAGTTTGGAAAAAGCATTGACCTATCTTTGAGAATGAATTTTACTTTTATGTTGAAATAAGGAGAGGGACCACAGGAAAGAGCTACCTACCTCGAGTGTGAAGCCGTCACCTCGAATGGGTGAAGAAGGTGCCTCCAATGAAAGGGGTAGTGTGAAAGCTACCGTGGGGTAAAAGTGAAAAGAAAATTGCAAAATTCTTCTTCTTCTTCTTCTTCTTCTTCATCAAAAAAAAAAAGAAAAAAAGAAAAAAAAAGAAAATCGCAAGAAATGTGATAGTTACCCAAGTGTGAAGTTTGATAAATAAATTCCTCGGTGGTTTGAAGTGCCCAAATCTAAACACTCTTTAAATTGAAGACATATTTACGATAAAACACCCTGCCATGCCCTTTTTTTTCTTTGCGGTGCTAGCAGTTGATGATTTTTGGTGAATCGAGTAATTTTTAGGATCCATGGGAATCATTGTAAAATAAGAGTGGGATCACGAGAGATGAAAGGAAATATTTGACCACTTCGGTCGATTTGGATAGAACATCGTAAGCTTTCATTTGGTTCCGAGTTAGTGATGGGATGATAACCTTAATTGCACACACTCACAAGCCATTGTGTATTTGAGAAGAAGTGAAATTTTCATGGTTAGGAGAATGTTTATTAAGCAAGTCACTATCTGTAGTTGGATTTCAATGTTTAAAGTTGTTTTATCTCATGTAAAATCCTGTGTTGTTTTGTGTCGTATGGTTGTTGTTGTTCGAGGCGAACAACAGTCTAAGTAATGTGGGGAGTTTGATAAGTGCTAGAAAAGCACTTAAATAATTCTTCTATTTTACGTATTTGTGTGTTTTATTAGTGTTATATGTTCCGTTTTATGTGTTCTTCCTTTATTGTGGTGTTTAGGGTCACAAAGAATCAAAAGGAGTCAAAATGGATGAAAATTGAATGAAAATGGAAACTTCGGGACCAAAGCATAAGCGAATCAAAGATGGAGGACCTCAGTGCAATTTATGAAAAAGTTATTTTTACAATTTTCTTGTGCTAAAGTCGAAGAACATCAAAAAGAGGATTCCTACACTCTTTTCGGATCGCAAATCGGAGTTTCCTAGTGAAAGTTATGGCCGTTTGAAGAAAAAGGACTAAAAGTGTCAAAGCCAAAACTGTGGGGGACCAAAGTGCAACTTTTTAGAAGTGGAGGACCAAAGTGAACATTTTCAGAAAGTTAAAGGACCCAAATGCAATTGTTGAAGGACCCAAATGAACAACATTCAAAAGTTGAGGACTTGGTGTGCAATTTACGGGTGACTCGGGTGACTCAGTCGCGCCCGCACGTGATCAGTCGGGCCGCGAAGTGACTCGAGTCACGCCCGATCATCTTTCGATCAGCGCCAAGTGACTCGAGTCACCGCCGCAAGTGATCAGTCACGCAACTGCCGTCACTGGCCTCCCGGATTCGTGGGTGACTAAGCGAGATCGTGGCGTGACGGTCGTAGCGGCGACTCGAGTCACGCTGACACCATTGCGATTTTGACCAGCGGACTCCACCTACCATAAAGCGTGTTTTTGGTATTTTCTTGACTTCTTAGAGATAAAACAATCTGAGCACACCACAATAGACTCATGAAGGAAGACTTTTATGATTTTTTAATATTTTTTGGTGTAATATTTTGCCTATAAATAGAGGCATTTCCAAGCTTGAATCACACAACTTGTAGAGAGAATTAGCTTGTGATTCTCTCTAACTTTCTCCTCAATAAAATTCTCTTCATCATTAGTTCTTAGTTCTAGCTTGAAAGCTCTTAGTTTCTCATATTCCGGCGGAAGAAAAACCTAAATTTAGGTTCGATTAATCAATCGGCGATTCTTCGTAGAGAATATGATTAGCGGGGCATTTCTTCGCTAGTTTCTCTCTTTCTTTTATTTTTCTTGTTTGAAAAGTCTAATTTCTCATATATTGTGGAGGTAATACAAGGCGAACACTCGCTAAAAAGTATTTAACCCATATATATGAGTGATTAAACTTCTCTATTTATTTCTTAGCATTTATTTTCTTGTTTCTATAGTTTTTATATATTACTTGAGATAGTGAAGTATAATCTATCATATAGCAGTGGTGATACCCGCTAATATGAGTAGTTAGACTTCTCTATCTAGTTCGAGGGGGAAGTTGTGTTCAATTATCATGTTGTTATCTTTTCTAACTCTTTGCTAACGTTTTATCTATTCCTCTACTTCAATTTGTTGATTTGTTATGCTTTTAAACCCGTTTTGAATTTATGTGATTATTGCATTCACTTTGGCCAATTGAATCAATTAATCTTTAAGTTCAAGTTATGTGCTAGGATTGGAACTTTTGATCCGTAATTGTCACTAGATTCCAATCCCACGAGCAAGCGATATGTCGTGCATATTTGTTAATAAATCAACTTAGATGTATTAATTCAAGTTTGTGAAATTGATCATCTAATTCAACTCATTCTTCTTGTTCATTTCACACTAGCATTGCATTAAATCCTAAGAACTTATTTAGGATTATCCAATAGCTAGATGTTAAGTTAAAGAACTCACTTTAATTTAATACACTTAAGGAAGAATTCGTTAATCAGAGCTTCTTGGTTAATTGAGAGTTGATAAATTGAAGAAGGAATAGTAACACGTTGCATGGGAAAGATAAACACAAGATGTTGACACAACCGAACCCGAGAACTAGATATATCTTCAATTGTTTCATTTTCATCTCTTTTATTTTGTAATTTTATTTTCGAATTGCATTCAACTTCACAAAACCCCCCTTTTCTATATTAATTGATAAAAACAACTAGATCAAACACCGTTCCTCTTGGGTTCGACCCTTACTTACCACTTCTACATTAATTTGTAGTTTTGAAACCGAGTAAGGAAATAAAATAAATTTTGGCGTACTGCGACAACACGCCCATCTTCCCTTTTTCGGATACACCATAATCTGACGGCAAGCTCATCCTTTCCAACCTTCCTACAATCACGCCTCTCCCAGTCAATATCCACCCAATCTTCAAAACCTTTCATCCTAATCTCACCAAAAATCTTGAAATTTTCTTCAATCTAATCTCCTCTCTCAAATTTTCCTAGCGTCGCTTCAAATCTCCCCTCTCAGAATCTCTCTCGCTGATCGGCTACAACAAGTAAGCTATGTGGGGTTTGAAGAATTCATCATAAGAAGCTATCAAAGGCTGTTATACAGTCTCAACTCTCATGGCTTAATCCCGAATTAGGTCGAAGAAGAAAGAACAAAAAAGCATATATACAGTCTCAACTCTCATGGCTTCATCCCGAATTCTGGTAATTTTCCTCAATAACATTTTATATGTGAAAATTGAGAATTGAAATGGAATTTAGTGTATACACGATCTATATTTATCATACTTCTATAAGGATTGTTGAAGATCGAAAGTCAAAGCTAAGGCTTAAATGATTCAATCGACATTATTTTCTGAGTCAAAATTCGCTGAATCGGCTCTATTCTAATTTTTTCGGTGGGCTTACAGTGAATAAATCCTAAAGATACCAACTTTCAACATCCTCAATTTAGTGTTCAAATCAATTAATGCAATCAGTATGAGATTTAATACTTCATTGATTTACTTTATTGTGGATATATGAAGTTTCTTCTGTTGTTCTTTGTTCTTTGTTTTTTGATATGTTTTGCACATAAGCTGGGAAAATTTGTTGATGCGTTTATATTTTATTTTGCAGATTATATAGAATCAAACCCATTTTGTTAGGCATTTTGAAATTGAAAATACGACAATTTGGTGATTTTTTTATTGTAACATGGAAATTGATTTGGCAGGAGATTTATCAAGAATGGTTTTCGATTGCTGATAAGTGAAGGTTGTGGCTTAAGGCTTGACAAAGTTAATATAATACATGCTTGTATCGACTAAAAAGGTAAGTTTTTTTACTACACTTTTTTCCATGCATATTATTGTTTCCGAAAAACATTTACAGGACATCTTTCTGTTGGAACAAGTCAATGTTTCTCTTGATGACACTATAATACTACATGGCGGTGGAGATAAGAAGCTAATTGAAGAAAGATGCGAAGAGGTATAATGGCTTTTCTCAGGAGATTGTGAATGTCATAATATTCTATTGTTAGCTTATTCCTTTTGCAAATTTATTTATCAAGAACAAACACTTTTGAACGAAAATCTCAACAATTAATCCTCTATTTTTTTATTTATCTTGCAGTGTCAATTGTGCAGGGACTTCCAACGCTGCTCGTGGTATTGAAATCTCCGCTTATAGTTTTTCTTAACGAAATCTTTACTTATAATTGTGCGGGGAAATCTTCGCTTAGTAAAGAATGACAAAAAAGTCGAAAGTGGTTTTTCTTTGAGTTCACTGCTTTGGAAACTCAATGCATGTCTATTCCTACAATTAATCAAGTTATGAAGATGTAAACAACAATCCTGAGTACACTGTTTTGTCTCTATGAGCAACATATCTTTGCCAGAAGCTCACTGAGGATTTTGGCTTTGCTATTTAGGCTTTTGATTCATCTAACATTTGCTTTTTGTTCAAAAAGTTGTGTGGACATTGAACCAAGACATATCAGACTGCAATCAAATAGTTATAGCAACAACACTATTTTGGATACAGTTACTGTCCCTATTATATAGGTTTGAAATTTTCAGAAAAGCTCTTGGTGGCATTATAAAATTTGCAAAACACGTTGAAACTTATTGACTTGTCTAGACATTTTTGTAGTTTTTACTCTCTTTGTTTCCTACGGCACAAATCCTCCTAGAAGCATAAATTACTATGTGGTGAAAATGAAAATTAGATAGTAAATTGATTCACTCCTTTGAACTGCAGTTTAAGTAGATGGGTGGAAGAAGCCGTCCCGTTGAAAGTCCTAAGATTGTTGGGAAGCACCTGAGAAGAAGAAAGGCTTTACAGACTGGATGACTAAAATAAAACCTATTAATGAGGAGAAAGATCACCAAGCAACAAGATATCCCTCTATTTTTTTAGTCAAGTGATCATGAAGATTTCCATTTCCTATTTTCTGAGTTGTTGTTGCACACGATTCGATCATTTTCCTTGTGTCTATTGGTTGAATCAGTTGATAGACATTTGTAAGTTGATGGTGTTTAAATTTTATTGTTTGAACATAAACACGGGTTATTCCATTTTATAACTTGAGATATTGTGTGTTTGTCTGGAAGTCATTTCAGAAGTATATATATAATCCAATGGGTGGCTGTTAACTTTATATCTTTTCAGCTTAAATGGAAAAAATCTTATATATTCCAGAACTTACTTGCGATTTGAACAAGGGATGTAAGATGATGTCCATGATGTTTCTTTAAATGGGTAAAATATTATTTTGTTTTATTATTTCATCTTCACATGCCTTTTTTAATCGACAATTCACGTGAGAATTATTGACCCACTCCCCTAGGCTTCTGATTTTGATTCCACAAGTGATTGTACTGCAAACTATGGTAATTGGAGGTTCCGAGTGTGATGATTGATGATCATTGTTGAGGAAACTGGGGAGAAAACTGGCATTTATTATATTTAAAAAAATACTCCATCTATTTGCTATTATATATTCTTTTGATTTAATTAATTTCCAATTAGTGATTCATTTTTTGCAACTAATTATTTTTGTCTATTTATGTAGGACAAAAAATTTATTTAGTGACTGTTTGCGACCTTTTCTGTAGATATCCTTTCATGCCAACAGAGAAATTGGCAATAGACCAAGCTGAATTTTGGGAGAGCAGCTATCTGTCGAGATCAGCAATCCATAGAATTTTGTGGGTTGCATTCTTGACATTGTCCAAGACTTGCATTGGTATCCCATGATTGATAGTCTGGAAAATCCCCATTTCTCTACTGCATCACATATCATATTTGCCAACATTTATTCATTCGAAATTGACATATCGATGACAGAATTGATTTCTCAGTATTTTGCTGGTTGAGATTTGCTCTTTAGGGTGTTGAATGTATTGCTTGGGTTGTTGGAATGCCTATATCAGAAAGGCCCTTAACGCCATGTCCTTCGTCTACCACGAAACTTTTTATGTCCCTTGAGTCTGATTGAATTAATGAGATTACTGGAGCCATAATTGATTGTACTGAGTATAAAAGAGATCTAAATTTGAAGTAGATAGATTTTGTGGTGGTTTACTTTTGAGTGCCATGAAGGGCCTATATATACACTCTTGTCCTTAAGAATATAATAATCTATTAATTTGTTAGTTAATTATATTGCTTGCAATTTTCGTGCCTTCTTGTTAGTTAAACTTGTATGTAAACTGCAGCAATAGATATAGGGGGTTGGTGATTGGGTCTGCAAAGACAAATATGACCATAGACAGTATGTACTTCGGTGTAAGTCCATTTAATTACTTGTGCATACGATAGGTTGTAGCCGCTTTTGGTCAATTACTAATACATCATACACGTGTAAATAGTTGTTACACGTGTTGATACATCTTTCTTTTTGTGTAAATATTTAATAGGACTATGTATTGTTTACTTTCTTATTTCAAATACGTATATGAGTGCTTAAATACGTATATTGTCTCAGAAATTGCACGTTCTTAATTTTGCGTTTTATCTACCATCAGCAAAAGAGAAAATGAGCTTTTTCCTAACGGAATCCACTTCCTTGTCTGGTGTGGTAGTTTTCCAACCTCTTAAATAATACTAAACAAGTTTTACACGTTGGATTGGTTGAATTATTACGAGGAATTGAGGATTGTGTAAATTTTTATTTGGTTGAAAGGTCACTTTTATTTTGATAGTAGTCGAATTAACAGATAGTGTACATAATAATACTCACTCAGTGAAACTTGAGATAGAGCAAATATTGTTTTATTTTTATTTTTATTTTTATTTTTAGGCAAGTTTTAGATTCAAATTTTTGTGAATAACTTTAAGATCTTTGTCATTAAGGTGTTACTTTTATTGTTACTGTTTTTTATATTGCAATCGTAGATTCCATTTTTGTACAAAAGGATATTAGTTTAGAGTAAAATGAATTTTCTACATGATGTTCGATGAATTATTATCTATGTATTGAATAGTTTATAATTACATTATGTTATTGAATATTACAATTATGAAAAAAAAATCAGGCAGAGTGTTATTAAATTATTCCCATAAAAATGCTATTACAAAATGAGAGAAAAAAAACAAAAAAGTTGTTAAAATAAAAGCACGACGATCTAAGAATGCTGTGAATACTGGAATTGTAATGAAAACTGAATGCTATGAAACGTAAATAATAACATCCACAAAATGTTGCAATTTATATGTTAGAAAAAATTTCCTAAGTATGAGTTTTTCATATTTTTATTATTATAAAAACAGTCTTTGTTGGTCTTCTACTCGGGTAGGATTTGTCTTCCTATTTTATTTTCTTAAATAGAAATCACGGGCACAAGCCCAATTTTTAATACTTATAAACATTTGTTATGTGATATTTTCCCATAAAATTTAAATGGATTTCTTAAGAGTAATATAATAACTAATAATGGATGTATTTGTACAATAATTTAAGATATAGACGAAGGGTGATTATATTGGCCACAAAATTTTATCGATACACCAATTTTTTAATAATTCATTTATTTATATACTAAAATAGCCTCACATAAAATGAGAAAAACAATCTCCTACATGTATATTTCTCTCAGAACACCTCAGACGATTTTTTTGGTTCTTTCTTTCTCTTGTAGCCATTAAAGCTCATCCATTGTGGTTCCCAAAAGCAATAAAAAACTTAATCCCTCAATCTCTACAGTCACTGACTAGAATGCAAAACCGAATTATAGAAACAATCCTCGATAACAGACATCACCAATCAACAATTCTTCATCATCCACTGCCGCACCGACACTCCTATAGAGTTGAAGCCAAGGTTCTTTATTCTACTTTTCCGATATATGTCTCATCCCATCCCTTCGTTTGTCCTCCACTCCTCCTATATATTTTAAAAATCCTAAAAAGTATTGTTCCTTCTTTTCTTAAAGAGAATAATTTGCAGAGCTATAATTTTAGAAGGATATATAAGATAAAAGCAAAGAGAACTGGATAAAAAGTACACAAGGATAAACGGGTTAATAATCAAATTGTGAAGATTCTAGGAAATAATAACAATTTGCTAAAAAGAAAGACGCAGGGTAGCAATAGGAGAAATGAGAAAGCTTAAAATTTAATGCTCTGAAAATTTGTAGCGCCTAGGTCGTGAATCGAACAATTCTTTTGTGGTGTAAGGAGATATGGGTAATGTTAAATTTGTAAAATTATAGTGGTGTGTTTATTAAAAATGTGTTTTAATAGGTGTGTAGTTATAATGTGGTGTAATAAAAAGTTTTAATTTAGCGGTGTTAATATAATTGACCACAGACGAATTGATGTAACAATTATCCAAATTGATGAAGTCTTTGTCGCTTATCTGAGTCATTTTATTTGACATTTTTCGTAATTGTAATAAGTGTAGATAATTATAAATCGAGATTTTCTTTCAAATACAATTTTACTACTTAAGTTATATATTTAGAAATTAATTATATTCACACTACACATGTTTTATGGACACGACATTTTACTTGCACGAAAAGGGCCTTCAGATTTGTTTATAACTACAATTAGAACTACAATTAGGCCATCAAATTTTTGTTACGTTTCATGTAATTAATTTTTAATAATTAACTTACTTTCTACATAAATATTATTTTATATTTAAATATAATATTAGCAATCTTAGGAATTAACACACAATATTCATGTTTTCCATATATTACAGTTTACATTATCTAAAATTAAGATGGATAAACAAGTAATATGACGCCTCAAAAATAAAATTTGAAGACAAAAACTATCTATACAGTCAAATTTACACGTAATGAAACATTGAAAATAATAATTGAAGAAAAAAGGTAAATATGTAATTACATTTAAAAAAATTGAGAACCTTTAAGATAATTAAAATGTGATGTACTGATTAAAATAGGTGGTTTGAATATAATTAACCCTTGGTAAATACAATGCTGAATTGAACTAAACATACATAGCAGGGATTGAAGGCAAAAGTTATATAAATAATAGGATTTTATCTCCTATATTATTTAAATTCATATGAACTTAATATAATAGTCTAAATCAGCTATTGTTTAATTTCATATCAACTTTAATTTCATTATCTTTTAATAATAAATTTTTCCCGATGAGTAATTTATTTTAATTAAACATACGTTTATCGGTTGTTGTATTTGTCAATTATGGTGATAATGACCCGTCGGAATTCTAATTAGTCTATATTTAATTTTGATAATATTTACATCCAAAATTACATCTTTTAAAATACAATTATAACTTGAACTAAAAGCTTTATTTTGCAATATATATATATATATATATATATATATATATAGATGACCACTCCTATATTATTTAATTTCATATTAATTAATGGTTAAATTATAGCGATAAGTAAAGAAATATCATTATTATTTATTTAATCAATAAATATTAAATAAGCCGATAAGTAAATAAATGCCTAAATGACATACTTCCGAAATTAGGTATTTAATAAAAAGCTGACAAGTAAATAAATACATAAATTATGTATTTAATAAACAATTGGCTATTGACCTAATTAACAGTTGGAAACATGTGACTAAATCAACAATTTTTTTAGTTGGCTCTCGGTTATATTAAATATTTATTTAGGATTTTATTTACTAAATAAATCTATATCTATATCTCTACATACGAAAAAAGAGAATTTTTCCCTATTTTTTAATTCATTTTTAATTCAATTTCCCAACCCTTTTTCATCTTTTATTTTTTAATAATATTATTAGAAAAATAACAATAAAATAAATACCCTAAAATTATACATGTTAAACTCTCCTTCTTAGGTGATTTTTTCCCAAAACCAGAAAAAGTTAAATCATCTAAAAATCCGATCTCTTCAAATCTCTCCCAATCTGTAATTTTCTTTCTCTAAATCGTTATTATTCGCATATTCATTATTAATAACGTACATCGCATGAGTGTATAATTAATATTTTCCTAAATTTAGAATTGCATGTAATAGAATATAGAATAATTTTAAAGAAAAAATCATAAACTCTAAGAAATATAAGAAAAACACTCAAACTTTTTATAAAATTTTTTACGTTACTTAAATCGTGAAAAGTTTAGTGATTTGTCAAGTATTTTTTTAGATTTGTTTTTACTACTGTTAATGTTATACTATTAATATTTATCTAAATTACTATTTGTTTACCATATTTTCCTGTGCAAGGGTTTTGACTGGGATGAGTGCTGGGAAAAAGTTTATGATTCCTATATTGAGCCTCAGTCAGTCGAATATAAAGCTGTCATTTACTCTTCAGAGGAGACATATCTTTTAACTATTTGCTCCGCAATGACCATCAATAAGATTTAGGGACAGATTCTCACTGATGTTGGTGTTTTTCTTTGGAGGCCAGTCTTCACCCAAGGGCAATTGTATATAGCGATTTCAAAAGTTATGAATAGGAAGGGGATAAAATTTGTAGTTTGCGATGAGGATAGACGTCTAACAAAAACCACTACAAATGTTGTTTAAAAAGAAGTTTTTACTAACTTATAATATACTCTATCGCAATTCCATCTGGTATGCTTCTATCTCTAGGAAGTCTTATGCTTTCTAAATGAACATTTTTGTCTACTTATGATTGTAATTGTCTCATATTTGCATTCACTAGGATCTTATGTCCTTCATTTTTAATAATATTTTTCCTTCTATATAGATCGGCCGTGTGGGAGAGGAGATTGATGGTGCGCATACCAATAAAGGTTTTGGAAGGATGAAATAAGTAATGAACGAAATATGTGAGACATAGGTGAGTTTGATTACTTCTTTAGAAGATTCAATGATTCTTTCAAAAAATGATTTTGTATAAGTATTTTATATGTTGTTTGTGTTGTGGAGAAAAATGTATATGATTGTATTGAGAGTGTTGCTGTCATTGATAAGGTTGTCGTCAATATATAGTTATGCTATATTTGAAAATTTTGGTACTAATGCCATGTCTATTAACATGGTGGATTTTTCTGCAATACATGGAAAACAAATTCTGTCAAATTTGTTAAAAAATTATATGGATTTTATTTTTTATTTTTTAAAAAACAACATAATTGTAAAAAAGACATATCTTCCCGTGCAACGCATGTAACGCCCCCTCCCGTATTATCCTTCAGTATCTCAAAATACTTCATTATCTTACCATGTAGAAATCAATAGCAATTACAACAATAAAATGCGCAGCCAAGAGGTGACGTTACTCAACTTTACATAACATGAAACTTCATTTGTAGTAGCAAAACGGTACAAAAGATTTCAAGCACATTCCTCTTCCCAAAGAGTTTTCAAAATATTTGTCCTCAAACACTTAATACTATAACATATTCTAACATCAACAACAAAAGGAAGACGGCTCAGGACCTACGGTTTTCCCCACATATACGCTCATCATGCCTTTGAACTTTCTCCTCCACCTCCCGCATCGCTACTAGAGCTGTAAAATATAACACACGTTACAACCACATAA
This sequence comes from Jasminum sambac, assembly GCA_018223645.1. NCBI lineage: Eukaryota > Viridiplantae > Streptophyta > Magnoliopsida > Lamiales > Oleaceae > Jasminum > Jasminum sambac. The sequence goes on from CP073649.1 coordinate 20,846,651, forward strand.
TGAGTCATTTGACCCAGTGAGCATAGATGTTAAATAATGTACACAATGTCTATGCATTCGGGCCCAATTACCAATCGTGTGTCTAGTGATGGCGCCAACCTTCCACATTGTCGTTCGTTTGACATCATTCTTACCTAGGGCTTTTCTCACCGCATAGGCATTCATTCTTCTATTAAGCTTAACTCACTTAATAGATTATTTCCTTCCCCTAAGGGCTTAGCTCACCCAAGGGAATTCATAAACACGGCTTAGCTCACCCGATCCATTTTTATTTCCTTTTGATACTACACACACGATAGGTAATTTAATTTTCATGATCATGCAACATAAAATGATCAACATGCCTATTCTCAAACTTGAGCACTAGTAATCATCATCTTGCAAGTTAAGGATGTCATCTTCATCATTCTACCATTCTCAAGTTCACTTAGAGTGCACATAGTTCCTTACACAATTACATACCATACATCATAAACACATATCTCAAACACAAGTTGAAGTATGTAAATTCATCACAAAACATGCAAGCATATAGGCAAGCACTCATCACTAATTAATACTTACCTAAAACATACCATTTAACATCTAATACTCACCTTAGATACAATTATACAAGAGATATTGAGTACTTAAGGATCCAACTCCTTCCTTCTTCACTTCTCTTTCTCTTCTCTTCCTTTTTCTAGCTAAGTAAAAGATTCATATGAGCATCAAATCTTGTAGCATGAGTTTAAAGGCTTAGGGATGAGTTTAAAGGCTTAGGGATGAGTTTAAGAAGGTCTCTAGAGAGTTCTTGGCATGTTAGAACCGAGTTTGACCATTTTATATGCCTCTAACCGACTCAAAATGTCCAAAAATTCAGGTTTGCCGACTTTACGTACAGTCGTACGGACTGCACTGGCGGCCTTCAGTGTTTTGGTCATAACTTTTCGCGTCCGATGTCCAAATGAGGTGATTCAAAGCTTGTTGGAAACTAGACTCAATGGGCTACAAATCTTAAGAAGACATCATCTTCAAAATCCGATTCATGTCAAAGATGTGTCATTATGAACCTCTATGAACTTTCAAATCTTCATGAAATCACTTATCACAAACTTCATTCATATCACATTTTCATCTCTTTCACTAAAAATAGGTCTAAATCATTTAGGAACACCTAAATCATGGTCTAAAACATGCGGGGTGTTACAATCTCCCCCCCTTAAATAAATTTCGTCCTCGAAATTACACAAAACAATTCAGGATATTGTTGCCTCATCGTATCTTCCCGCTCCCATGTTTCTTCCTCGATTGAAGCACTACGCCATAACACCCGAACAAGAGGTATTTGCTTATCGAAGTTGCTTGACACTTCGTGCAATAATTAACTGGTTTCTCCTCAATTGATAGATCGGGTTGAATATCAATCGGTGCTTCTTGTAAAATGTCTTATTTGGATCTGGGACATACTTTCTCAATGCCGATACATGGAAAATATTGTGAACTCGACCCATATGAGCGGGTAATAGCAATCGATAAGCAACTTCTCCTACCGTTCTATAATTTCGTGCGGACCAATATAGCGAGAGTCAATTTTCCACGCTTGCCAAACCGCTTAAGCCGTGATCGGCGAGATCCGAATGAAAACTTTATCACCCACGCAAATTCAAGAGGGGCGTGCGTCGAATATCCGCATAACTTTTTGGCGATCTTGCGCGGCTTGCATCTTCTTCTTGATTCTTTCATTTGCTTGATCATATCTTGGATCATTTACTCGGAACACTTTCATTTCTCTGTCTCGTCCCAATGGAGGGTGATACGCATTTCCTTCCGTATAAAGCCGTAGGGAGGCATGCCAATAGAAGGCCGATAACTATTATTGTATGCAAACTCGATCAATGGAAGATATCGATGCCAACTCTGTGAGAATTCCAACACGCAAGCACGTAACATATCTTCCAATATTTGGATCGTCCTTTCCGTTTGCCCATCCGTTTGGGGATGAAAAGCCGTACTAAACTGAAGTTTCGTTCCTAAGACCGCTTGCAACTCCTTCCAAAAATGAGACAAGTATCTGGGATCACGGTCAGAAGTAATCGTCGTGGGTACTCCATGGAGTCGAACCACTTCCTGCACATACAATTGAGCTAATTGCTCCATTCGAAGTGCCATTTTAATTGGAAGAAAAATGAGCCGACTTTGTGAGCCGATCTACAACAACCCATATGGCATCGTAACCTTTACTCGCCCTGGTAACCCACTAACAAAATCCATAGTGATCTCACTCCATTTCCACTTTCGGTATCGGGAGTGGTTGAAGAATCCCCGCCGGCCGTTGATGCTCTATCTTGACTTGTTGACACACTAAACATCGTGCCACATATTCTGCTATTTCTCGTTTCATGCCCGGCCACCAATAAAGTTCTTTGATTTCTCTATACATTTTAGTCGAGCCAGGATGTGAAGTATCACGGCGTTAGGTGAGCTTCATAACATATCTCTTCTTAGTAATTCTTTTGTTGCTGGCACATAGTATCGATCTTTATATTTCAAGATTCCGTGTTGCACTTGAAAGTCGGCATTTGGTACCTCATCTAATCTCTTCTTGATCTTTTGCACCCAAGCATCAACTTCTTGTTCTTCTTTAATACGTTCTAAAAGCGTCGATTGTATTGACAAGGCCGCTATCCGCGCTTGGCGAGTTCAAGAAATTCAAGATCAAACTTTTCAATCTCACGTTGTAACTCGCGCGGTCTTTGCTTCGGCGTCTTCCGGCTCAATGCATCAGCAACTACATTCGCCTTGCCAGGATGATAATGAATTGAGCAGTCATAATCTTTTACTAATTCCAACCAACGACGTTGCCGCATATTGAGTTCCTTCTGTGTGAAAAAGTACTTCAAACTCTTATGATCCGTGTAAATTTCACACCTAACTCCGTAAAGATAATGCCGCCAAATCTTTAGTGCAAACACAATCGCCGCTAACTCTAAATCATGGGTAGGATACTTTTGCTCATAATTCTTCAATTGCCGCTGATGCATAGGCAATCACTTTGTCGCTCTGCATCAACACACCTAATCCTTGGTACGAGGCATCACTATAAATAGTAAATGTACTCGAACCATCGGGTATTGCTAGGATCGGGTGAGGTGAGGCGAATCTTCAATTCTTGAAAACTTTGCTCACATTCATCCGTCCACTTTGGAATGGTACATTCTTCCTCGTTAACCTTGTAAGGGAAGCAAGCTTGGCAAAATCCTTTACAAAGCAGCGATAATAACCGGCTAACCCCACAAAACTTCGTACCTCCATTGGTGTAGTAGGTTGGGGCCATTTTAGTCTGACTTCTACCTTACCGGATCAGCTGAAATCCCATCCTTTGTCACCACATGCCCAAGAAAATTTACACGCTCAGTCCAAAACTCACATTTAGAAAATTTCCCATATAACTTTTTGCTCTCGAAGGAGTTGCAAGGCAACTTCGAAGATGCTCTCATGATTCTCACGAGATTTTGAATAAATTAAGATGTCATCAATAAACACAATCACAAACTTATCAAGATAAGGCTTGAAAACCCGATTCATCAGATCCATAAATGCCGCCGGAGCATTGGTAAGACCGAAGGGCATGACTAAAAACTCGAAGTGCCCATACCGTGTACTAAAAGCTGACTTGGGAATGTCATCTTCTTTAATCCTCAGTTGATGATATCCAGATCGCAAATCGATCTTGGAATAAATAGCGGATCCCTGAAGTTGATCTAGTAATTCGTCAATGCGAGGTAAAGGGTATTTGTTCTTGATGGTCACTTTATTTAACTCTCGGTAATCAATACACAACCGCATTGAACCATCCTTTTTCTTGACAAATAATACCGGAGCACCCCAAGGCTTAATGCATTTGGCCGAATAAACCCTTTCTTCAACAAATCATCAAGTTGCATTTGGAGTTCCTTTAATTCAGATGGCGCCATACGATATGGTGTCTTTGATATCGGCTGGGTACCCGGAATAACATCAATTACAAAGTCAATTTCTCGAGATGGAGGTAATCCGGGAAGATCCTCTGGAAATACATCGAGAAACTCACATACAACAGGCACCGAAGATGGTGTCTTCGACTCTTTACTCTTTACATCATGTAAGCTAACCAAATAAGCCTGGCATCCTTGAGAGATCAACTTCCTAGCTCGTGTAGCTGAAATAATCATTCTAACGGAACATTCCAACTTTGGGAATATAATCGGATCACCCTCGGGAAATCTTAAAGCCCGAATAGGACAATCGAGAACTACCCTATGTTGAGTTAACCAATCCATCCCGAGTATAAGATCAAAATCTCGAATTTCAAGTGCTATCAAATTAGCTAGTGTATCATGATCTCCAACTCGGACCATAACAGAGGGAAAATAACATGTAGCATATTGATTTCGTCCCGTAGGCACAATAATATCTAACGGAGTTGATAAAATTTCCGGAGTCATATGAATACGTTGAGCACATGAAAAAGACATAAAAGAGTGCGTAGCTCCGGAGTCAAATAACGCATATACAGGAAAAGAATAGACGGTGACAGTAACAGTAATAACATCTGTCTTTTCAGGAACCTCTGGCTGTGCGATAGCAAATACACGTCCTACTTGACGGGATGTCGATTGATTCTTCAACTCCGGACATTCTCGGCTCATGTGCCCCTCTTTTCCACATCGATAGCATCGACCCGTACCAAAATAGCATTGACCTCCATGATTTCGACCACAAATCGGGCATGTTGGTGTAGAAGAAGAATTCATTCCCTTCTTTGCCGGTGATGCTTGTGATGAGAAAGTATCGCTCGAGGGTCTTTTGTTATTTCCTCGTCCTCGTCCTCGATAATTCGACCCCCGTCCGCGATTACCATAAGATGCTCCTTGGAAAGATTGAGTTTGCCCTCGACCCGTATAAGAAGTACATTGTCGAGCTTGTAATATTCTAGCCTCCGCTCGTTCTGCAATGTAAGCCCTTTCAATAATCTCCGCATAACTAGTGGTGGAAATAGCCGCCAACTGGACATCTCTAGCTAACTCGGGCCTCAATCCGGCTATAAACCGAGCAACCTTCCGGTTAGGTTCATTCACCATATGTGTAGCAAAACGAGCAAGGTCATCAAATTTCTTGCTATACTCCTTTACAGACATACTTCCCTGCTGCAACTGTATAAACTCATTGAGCTTCTCATTCTGTACGGCGTCGGAAAAATACTTAGAGCGGAATCGAGTACAGAAGTCGGCCCAAGAAATTCCCGCAACTTCCTCCGACTTCCTCACAGTATCCCACCAAAAACCAGCTGAACCACGGAGCATAAAAGTAGCACAGTTTACTTGTTCAGCTGCGGGGATGTGGACATATTCGAACATACGTTCTATCGTCTGAATCCAATTTTCAGCGTCTATTGGATCCTTCACATCCTCAAATATTGGCGGATTCAAGCGACGAAACCTGTCAGTTGCCAAATCCCTATCTTTCTCCTCTTTTGACTTCTCATTTTCCGACGCACCGACCGAGTTACTCCCACTGACATTATGATTCCCGCTCCGATCGTCCATCAACTGTTGTATCTGCTGCGATTGTTGCTCCACTAGCCGAGTAAGCCTCTCGATAATTGGAGTTTGATCGTCTGCCATCTATTCAACATAACAGATAGATAGACACCGATATCAAAACCTATTCTACTTTACCTATCCACAATTCACAGCATTAGCCAAACATTACATACCACTATGACAGACAAACAACTCATACCTCCATAACATACAAGTTTCGGGATGGCGGAGAAAGTCCGAGCGTATATGCAACATGGAAAACCGGGCTCTGATACCACTTGTAACGCCCCCTCCCGTATTATCCTTCAGTATCTCAAAATACTTCATTATCTTACCATGTAGAAATCAATAGCAATTACAACAATAAAATGCGCAGCCAAGAGGTGACGTTACTCAACTTTACATAACATGAAACTTCATTTGTAGTAGCAAAACGGTACAAAAGATTTCAAGCACATTCCTCTTCCCAAAGAGTTTTCAAAATATTTGTCCTCAAACACTTAATACTATAACATATTCTAACATCAACAACAAAAGGAAGACGGCTCAGGACCTACGGTTTTCCCCACATATACGCTCATCATGCCTTTGAACTTTCTCCTCCACCTCCCGCATCGCTACTAGAGCCTGTAAAATATAACACACGTACAACCACATAATGAGTCATTTGACCCAGTGAGCATAGATGTTAAATAATGTACACAATGTCTATGCATTCGGGCCCAATTACCAATCGTGTGTCTAGTGATGGCGCCAACCTTCCACATTGTCGTTCGTTTGACATCATTCTTACCTAGGGCTTTTCTCACCGCATAGGCATTCATTCTTCTATTAAGCTTAACTCACTTAATAGATTATTTCCTTCCCTAAGGGCTTAGCTCACCCAAGGGAATTCATAAACACGGGCTTAGCTCACCCGATCCATTTTTATTTCCTTTTGATACTACACACACGATAGGTAATTTAATTTTCATGATCATGCAACATAAAATGATCAACATGCCTATTCTCAAACTTGAGCACTAGTAATCATCATCTTGCAAGTTAAGGATGTCATCTTCATCATTCTACCATTCTCAAGTTCACTTAGAGTGCACATAGTTCCTTACACAATTACATACCATACATCATAAACACATATCTCAAACACAAGTTGAAGTATGTAAATTCATCACAAAACATGCAAGCATATAGGCAAGCACTCATCACTAATTAATACTTACCTAAAACATACCATTTAACATCTAATACTCACCTTAGATACAATTATACAAGAGATATTGAGTACTTAAGGATCCAACTCCCTTCCTTCTTCACTTCTCTTTCTCTTCTCTTCCTTTTCTAGCTAAGTAAAAGATTCATATGAGCATCAAATCTTGTAGCATGAGTTTAAAGGCTTAGGGATGAGTTTAAAGGCTTAGGGATGAGTTTAAGAAGGTCTCTAGAGAGTTCTTGGCATGTTAGAACCGAGTTTGACCATTTTATATGCCTCTAACCGACTCAAAATGTCCAAAAATTCAGGTTTGCCGACTTTACGTACAGTCGTACGGACTGCACTGGCGGCCTTCAGTGTTTTGGTCATAACTTTTGCGTCCGATGTCCAAATGAGGTGATTCAAAGCTTGTTGGAAACTAGACTCAATGGGCTACAAATCTTAAGAAGACATCATCTTCAAAATCCGATTCATGTCAAAGATGTGTCATTATGAACCTCTATGAACTTTCAAATCTTCATGAAATCACTTATCACAAACTTCATTCATATCACATTTTCATCTCTTTCACTAAAAATAGGTCTAAATCATTTAGGAACACCTAAATCATGGTCTAAAACATGCGGGGTGTTACAACGCATGGGTAAAAATACTAGTCTATTTCTATATATATATAATATGAGGTCATTTTCTCGCCTAAAGTTTCATTTTTCTGAATAAAAAAAATATTATTTTATTGTTAATTCATTTTTAATTGTTAATTGTTATTCTTAGTTGTTAATTAACAGTAAAAGAAATCAAGTGCAATCATAATCTATCCAAATCTCTGCAAATCTCTCATATATATCTCATATGTGATCATTCTCAAATCTCCATCATGTGTATCATTCAAATTTCCTTACTATTATCCTAACTCATCATCACTTGTATTTCTTCCATATATAATTTTAGATTTGCAATTCATTAATTATCGCCTACCTACCTCTCTTTTCACGCGCCTCACACACAAAATCGTCTTTGACTATTTTTTTAAAATCTTTTTCAATTATCATTTTTTTTGCACCAATCTATCTATCTATCTATCTATATAATACTAGAGGTTTTTCCCTTTTTAAAAATTATTTTCTTAATATTTGTGCTCATTTAATTTTTAATTAAATTTTTAATTATTATTACTCCCCCCGTCCTACAAAGATGGTCCATTATATTATTTTTGTGCGCCTAAAAGATAGTCTACTTTTCTCATTGAGATGTAATTAATTTTTCTTTTTCATAAATGTCCCTAATCTATCTATATATAAATAAAATGATATCATTTTCCCTCTTGAAGTTTCCCTTTTAAGAATTAAATAATTCATTTTTTATTTTCATTTCGCCTTTCTCATTTCCTTTTTTATATCATTTTGTTTGTTTCCATTTTTTTAAAAGTATTTTTAGTGTTATCATCACTGTAAATATGGATAAAACAGATTTATACAAATTAGCCCGCGATCTCCACGAATATTATCGCTATACTTTTTAGTTTATTTTTTGAAAATCAATTCTTATTAATAATCACCAACACTCAATCTGTTCAATTTTTTAATTGATCTCAAATTTCCTATCCTGATTTTCTTCAAATCTCCTAATTCACATTTAATTCATCGTCATCTCCTAATCAACACGGCTATTTCGCATCTTCTTTAATTGCTTCGACTTAATCGTCACCTCCTACCCTGTTTTGAACTGCCTTTCTCTTTAATTTTTTTCAAGTGAATGATGCATGGTTTTTACTTTTTATTGCTTATTTAAATGTGAAAATATTCTCCACTTCATCGGAAAAAATAACCATATTTAAATTTTAAGATTACAAATTGAAAAATAAAAAACAACGCATCGCATGAGTGATTGGGAGTGAATATATATTTAATGAAATTATTAATTTTGCTATATTAGTTACTTAATTTTTTTTTCTTCTGCTATAAGTGTTAATATGTTGGATTTATATGAAATATGAAAGGAAACTCTGTCAAAAATTTTAAACAATCTTTTGCATTTCTTCTAACACGGGTTCTAAACCATATCTTCAACATACGTCTCCCCGTGCAACGAGCAGGTGAAAAATAATAGTATTTTAAAATTGAAAACCATTTTAAAAAACATAAAAAAATCTAAAAAATGGAGTAAAAATGTGACGAAACCCAAGTCAATTAGAAGAGCTTAACACACAATTATTACACCAACACTTATTGACATATTGCAGCCCATTTACGCTACGCAATCCAAAACACCATATATTAGCATTTCGCACAAAAAAGGGTCCAGCAAAATCCAAGACGTGTCTTAAACCATAAAATGGAAATCTACCCGAAGCATAAACTTATTAAATCAGACCCGATATCAGCCCGTTTACAATAAACATCAATAAAATATTCCTATGTAACTATCTCTAAATATCAAATATTTTGAAAATTGCAAAAAGAAAAAAAAATAAAAAAAACTGTCTTTCATTCAAGAATAAAACCATCTAAAAACCATCTAAAACCATTTAGTTTTTGTCATTAAAAAAACCTAATTATCTAATATTTTACGAATAAAAAACCATTTCAAATAACATACACGAAAAACTAAGGGAAAAAAAATCTACGAAGCTCAATTCAACTAGAAGAGCCCAATTCAATATTTGTGATCTTTTCTTAGAAGCATTGGCGGAGCTACAGGGGGCTGGGGGTGGCCGTCGCCCCCCCGACGTTGGCGGTTGTTTGAAGGCTCGCCCTGCAACATTTTCAGAAGATAAAATATATAAACATAAAGTGCACATTCAACACATAAGTTCTGATCGCTGGAATGGTGAAGCGTGTGTTTTTGACTCCATTTAGATAGGTAGGCCCAAGTTCAACTCCTCTCATGAGCAAGTTTTGTGCTATTATTTTTCAAAAGAAACAATCTCTCTCCTTCACTCTTTTGCAAATCTTTTATCATTAATTTTTAATACAAAAATCTTTCTTTCTCTCAAATCTTATATTTAACAATACTTTTCCAATTCTTATCATTTCATATTTATTATTTTAATTCTAATTTAGGTAATTTAATTTTTGTTAATCGCAAATAATTTCAACTATAATATAACATTATAACTAATTAGAATTTAAAATCAAGGAAAAGAAATATAACTTTTGATACATAAATTTATGCAATAATCACTTTGTTTCATTTACCAAATTGTAAAAGCACATCATAATATGTATAAATTTTTTTTTTGATATATATAGACGTACTTAATTTGACATTAATTTGGTGTAATTTGTATAAAAAAAATTTGGGAGAGGCTTGCCTGCACGCCACCCACCCATCATATTTGGATTTGCCCCTCAAACCTAAAAATCAAGCACGAATCGCTTAGAAGAAACTACAAATAAATTCTTTTTTTGATGAAAGGAAATAAAAAAAAATGATATTTGTACAATTTAGTAAAAATTGGAAAACATCTTTAGAAAAATAAAGCAAAAAAATGTGTTGGATTAAAAATATCCGAAGCCTAAACTAACTATTTCTATGTTGGATTAAATGTTAGAAAATGGAAATAAATTTTGAATAAGCCAAAAAAATTTATTATTATTTTTTCATTTTAAGGAAGTTGGAAGAAATACACATGTAATAACATTTAATTCTTCTATTTTTCATATGTCACACTTATTAGACCGATGTCATCCTTTATAAATTTCTTAAAAAGGCAAAAATTGAAAACATTTATTTTCTTAATTTTTTAAGAATAAAAAGCAGAAATTCACAAAATATATAAACTTTTAATAAATAAAAAAATTATTATTATCCTTTTTAAATTGAAAACTATTTGAAAAAAGTTAAAACAAATGCAAAATGTATAAGGCCATCTCCAATGGGGGCAGTCCATTGCCCCCATTTTCTGACGAGCAGTGGAGAGAGAGAGAGGAGAGAGAAAGGAACAAGGAAAAATAGCATGGCCCACGTGTTTTTAATTTTAAATTTTTTAAATCACTTTTATCTCAATTATCTCACTTTTTCTTCATAAATTCCTGCATTCACGCCCGTGACATGACGCCTCGCCTAAAAATTATTCTACTACTATTTTATTATTATTTTTGAATTTATCTCTATATCTCTCCTCCTTTTTACTTTTCCCTCTCTTTTTTCCTTACACTTCCTTCTATTCACTTTCCATTCACTTTTAAAATAAAATAATAATTTGTTCCTTTCTCTCTCCTCTTTCTCTCTACTGCTGCGTCTTGGGCAATCCACAGCCCATTGGAGATGGCCTAATAACAAATCCATTTAGATTAGCCCAGCTAACATCGATGTTCGTGCCCAATTACACAACCCATCTTGAGGCCCAATAATCTAACCTAACCTATTACACCACCCGGTATGCAAGCCTAATACGCATGTTGACCCATCCCATTCTAATAACCGGGACATTGACCCAACTAAAAACCCAGCCTATTCAACAACCCAAGCCCACAACTCGACCTAATTTGCTTATCGTGTTTTATGTTCTTAGTTCTTACAGGTAAATTTAATGAATGGTCACCAAACTTTCAAAATATTCCTAATTAATCACTGAACTTTGAAATATAACTGGATACTCACTGAACTTTACTTAATGTCAACTAATAATCACTATTTAACTCAATATTTAAATATATTTAAGAATTATGTGTGTATGACTAATAACATTTTTCGTAGAGATACAGTTAAACTAATTGTTAGTAAAATAAATTCATCTATTAGAACTTAAATCAGAGAAAAACTAAATAAATTATCAGAAATGCCATTGTCTGAAACAATACTTGTATCGCGTTTCTTATTGTTTATATAGTTTTTCGTTCTATTTGAGCGAATTTTTTTTATACTATCAATTGATCTAGTTGGTCACATGTATGATATCGTCATTCAAATTGGTGTAATACGCTAATAGAATAAATATTAAGCTAACGAGTGATCGATAAATGACGTTAAATAAAGTTCAGTAAGTATTTAATTACATTTCAAAGTTCAGTGAATAATTAATTACATTATAAAAGTTTAATGACCATTCATTAAATTTACCCATTCTTACACTGTATACTTCTCAAATTTACCTTTCTCAAAACAAAAAACCTACACCGGCGAAACCCCAACGCTAATAACTAAGCTGCCGTATGTCTCTGTCCATCGAGGTCAAACTACGGTGCCGATTGATATATGGGAGACATTAACCGTGAATCAACCATTTCAAATCTAAACCTATTCTCTTATGGAATAGTTTTTTTTTGTTTTTCATTTCTAATTTTCTTTTTTTTTTTTTTTTTTTGTTCTACAATTTTACGCTAAATTGAAGATAATGATAAATCCGTGAATCATCACACACTCGAAGTAAAAGATACAAGGTTATACTTGATTCAAATCATTTTCAGAGTTCATGAGGGACTGTTATGATTCTTCTGTAAGCCAGTCAATACTCAAGGGAAACTCTTTTTTTCATCTTATGCTGTAAATTTTTGTATTTCTCTGAATTTTTGTAATTTTTTATTAACAAATCAAATAGTATTAATTCAATTTCCTTAAATCGGCAATATAGCATTATGAATTAAAAATAGAGCATTGTTTATACCAATGAACCTACGATAACATAAAATTCCTTGTATATATTCACGACATAAAAGATATATAGTAACAGAAAGTGTACCTTATTATGACGGCTACAATAATCTCTCTCTCTTGAAGCATTCGAAGATACTATTGTTACTATGATTTGTTCATTTTTTCCAGCTTTGATTGAAGAGTATTATTGGTTAAAATTTTAATTTTAATTGAAGAGATTTTTTGGTTGTAAAGAATTTTTGGGGGGTTACAGATGTTTGGTACTAACATATTTCAAATTTTGATTGAAGAGATTTTTTGGTTAAATAATCTCTTTGATATCACAAGATTAATCCTTGTAAACTTTCTACTGCAAGAGAGAGTTGTAATCTTTCCTTTCAAAGCATACACTCTTATTTCCATATAGGAATTTCTGTAAACTTTCCATAATTTCATTACATGTATTTCTATGTATAAGACTACTTGAAGTTAGTAGAAAATATACTAAACAGTGCATAAAAATAAAAATTTTTGGAATATGGGCAAGAAATTGTATGTATTTTTACACAGGGGTGGAATGGCTATTATATTATTAAAGATTAAAGATACCACATTTTACCTACATCCACTTTAAAACATATATTCTATAAATATACTACTGTAACTTGACAAATATGTCTCCAACACTTATATTTGACAAATATATCCCCAATCTACATGACACCCACATGATTTCCTTTTGCACCATTACTCGTCCAATCGAAGACATCATTGTTAATTTAGGGTGAACTCAAGAGGAAAATATCATTTTCCATTCTAATTTGAAGAGAATCGAAAAAAAAGGAATCCTTGAGGCAAACAAGTGGTGAAATCCATTTCATTACCAAGTTTAAGTATTCTTTGGAATTTGGTAATGTAGTCTCCGACCATTTTCTGGCGAGTCTCAGAGTACTTGTTGTAGATGAGAATCGCACTTGTCTTAAGATATTGGAGTAGATGGTCATGAATTGCATATATACATATATATACATATATATGACAATTTTTCCTATTGTTTTCCCGCCTATGAGACTTTCCATCTATTGGCTAATTTTTTTAATTAAGATCTAATTTTTCATTTTTCATTTTTTATTTTTTCTTTGCTAATCAATATTAAATTCCTTAACAATTATCATTAATGGTCAAGAATCTTACTCAATCTATCTATAATAATAATAATAATAATAATAATAATAATAATAATAATACATACATACATACATACATACATACATACATACATATATATATATATATAAAAGAGGGGTTTTAATTATTTTTTAATTAACATAATCAATTTTCCAGCCTAGATGTAGGAGATTTTGTTTCAATTTTTTTAGACATAATTAATTATTTTTACAAATAATTAATGAAGAAATAAAAATTAACTAAAATTAGCAATTTCGATAGGATTTAATTTTTGTTTGATACAAAATAAAAATTCTTTAAATTTTTACATAATAAAAATTGAAAGAAACGTATAACATTAAAAAAATTTAGATTAGACCTTTTAATTAATTTTAGATATAATTAATTATTTTTAAAAATGAAATTAATTAAAAAATGAAAAATAATTAAAATTAAAAATTTTGGCTGAAATTTAATTTTTGTGTGATACAATGAAAAAATTAATCAAATCTATTCAAAACAAACATGTAACATTAAAATTAAAAAATAAAAAACAAAATAATCTAAATGTGGAATATCAATCAACTTTAACTAGAAATTATTAATAAAAAAACTCTAACATTAATCATTTTTTATTTGATCGTTCCATTGTAACATTATTCCAACTTTTTAATTAATTGAGTACATATCTATATAGTTTAATTGTAATATATCTTTTAAATTATAAGATATCTTTAAAATTAGATTCATAAAGTTCTTAAAATTGGAGCTATTAGACTAATTATTTTGAAAATAATTAATTCTTTTTAAAAACAATTCGGTAAAAATGAAAATTACTTAAAATTATTTATATTCCAATAAATTAAAATTAATTATATTGCTAAATGGGAAAAATATATAATTAATTTAAAAAACAAAAAATAATTAAAATCAATTAGATTGCTAAATATTAAGAATCAAATAAATATTAAGAATCCTATATACTTTAAATTATTTACTTTATACCATTTTTTGTTAGTTTATATTTCATTTAATTGTTACATATCATCAGTTAAGTCCCCAATTTTAAGTATTAGTCATATATATTTCAATTTATTTATCTTATCTAAATTAACGAAAATTTGATATCAAATCATTTAATATTTGATCATGATAATATAAAATCTATGAGATTTTTTTTTCAACCACATTAAGGTAAAAAAATTGACCAATCATGTCGACTTGATTTTATTTGATTCACACGAAATTAGTTATTCCCGTCCAACTTTAAAATTAGGTCTTCGATCGGTTTTCACCGCGAAAAATTGGTATACTAGTATATAGTGATATTATTATTAATTATTATTATATAAGGAGTGAAATCTCTCATTCACTCTCCCCTAAACTCAAAAATCTATAAATTTCCTCTCCACTACCATCTTTTCTTCCGTATTCGGAGTTCACAAAAACTTAAGATTCTTGAGCTCTTCACCATTCTAAGTTCAATAATTCAAAATTCTTACGCTGAATTGTCATGGCAACGTCTTACCTCACAGGCAATACTGAGAAGTTGGTATATCACTGCAAAAGGCAATACATTGCAACCGTTGGAGGTAGACGATAGAAAATCACTAGTAGTATGCTTCGGGGAAGCATTCCTTCAAACCTTTGTTCCTCCTGCTTTCGAGGACTCGGTTGCCGGAGCTGCCGCAATAACATCAATTTACACCGTGAGATTGGGGGTTTCTCTACCTTTTAATTTCTTGTCGAATTGACATATAAAGATGAATCCACCGAGTTCTATCCTTCAACTTCCTATCATTTTCTTGGGTTCTTAGTTTGCAGCTGTGATGTAGCATTTTCTTTATGACATTATATGTTTTTTTCCCTAGTTTTTAGATCATTACATCAATCCATTTCATGTTTCTTTAGGATTTTAGGGCTTAAAATAGGATGAGAAAAAGAAACCGTGGGCATAAATTACTAATTTAGCTTGTTCGCCAAAACTCTTCTGATTAAAATATTAAAATTTCCAATTACATTTCTTCCACTTGCTGTTTCTAAGGTCTACCTTTTCTCTGCATTCCTGTTAAAACTTTTGCATGAATTTAACATATTATGAACTTTTCGTTTGTAAATTTAGTCGCCAGAGACCTAATATCATGCTCCTACATATTCTATCTTGTCCCCCCTTTTGAATTTACATGATCTAGTTGTTGACTGTTAATTCTTGTTCGATTTTTTCTTATGCTCGTGTAATTATTTTTTGCCCTGTAATTTGTTGGGTAGGAATTGAAAATTATTTTTACTGGCATGATTGATATAGCCCCTGATAGGATTAAATTTTTTATGATTTTTTTTTATGAAAGAGGCGAGATAATGAGTGGAGTTTAATGATGGAGATTTGTGTAGTACATATAAATCCCACGAGATATATGAATGTGATTGGTTTGATGAAATTCAAATTTAGGCAGAATGAGTAAAAATGGATAAAAAAAAATTATCCTAACATGGCTTGAATCTCAAATGCAGGGACCATACCTTGAAAACCCTGCAAAGGGTTGAATTAACAAAAAAAGGTCTCATTTTAGTTGTCCCTTCTACATGACTTACGCTATTTGAAAAATCTGTATCTAAATATTACCTTAGTGATATAAAAACAACAATTCTGTCCTTTTATAACAAGCAGCGGAAGAAAATCATCGTGAAAAAATTCTAAGCTAAAAGTGTGGGCATCTTGTGCCTCAGTTATAAAGTCTAGATCGAATTGATTGAGAGTCAATATGCTTGACAGTATGCACCCAATCTTTATTGCAGCTTTAGCAGCAGCGTCTAATTCCCACAATGGCAATGTTGCCATAATATTCGGATTGAAACTCCAAACACAACCAGTATCATTTGATACTCTAACGGTAGCCATCTGGTCGGATTTTGATGGTTGCTCCATCAAGCAGTTAGAATTGTAATGCAAAACTTTACCCATTCTAATAAGAGGAATATCGACTTTACGACTCTAAATACATCCGTACGTACTTGGGAAGTCTCTTGTAATGAAACTGGAATAACCCGATTTGCTAAGTTGAAAATAGGAGACTTCCCAAGTGCGTACGCATGTATTCAAGAGGATTCCTATTTCGCTTGAGATTCAAAACCTAAAGGATTTGTCTCGTTACGAAGATGCTTTTATGGTAGGATTCCAATTTTGCGTCGTTGGTGATCTGAATCTCTATTAGGTAGACAACTGACTGATGACTAATCTTATGAAATACTTTCATTCTAAAGTCACTTATAACTCGTGATATGTATGCAGGAGGAGAGCTTAAGAAAGGCTCTAGTGTTTGCAAATTCCTGTGCTTCACTAACTGTTGAACAACGTAAGGTGGACGCCCTGCCAACTAGAAATAGGGTGATCCAACGTATAGCAGAAATTTATAGAGCATGTGTGTACGTTGAATTAATTTTACTTATCAGTTGTGTCTATATATATATATATATATATATATATATATATATATATATCAGCCGGTCCTGAGATTCGAAGGCCCTTAACAAATATTTTTTTTTCTGAAAAAAACTATATACGCGAATTCCAAATATAAACTTTTACTAAATAAAAACTTTCAAAATTATGATAATGATAATATAAACTTTCAAGAGATTAAAATTAGATTCTAATAAATAACAATTTGATTTCTACTTAAAGAAAGTCACCTTACCCATGAACTTACAAATTTTGGGACCCTTATATTTTGGGGGTCCTAAGCGACTATTTAAGCTGCTTATACCCAGGACCAGCTTTGATATATATATATATATATATATATACATGAAGTTTATAAATCATGCCAAACCGTATCATAGCAATTTTCTTTAATCCTTTGTTCTATTTCAGAGTTTGCAAATGGTTTCTTCTGAACTGAAGAAAGAGCATACAAAATGCAGATTTTAGGAGAGCAGTAAAGCTCGCAATGCTTTTATTTCGTCAATGTACGCCCAATAGTTGTTTGGAAGTTCTTGGTGCAATTTTGTAGATAAAAAAGCTCTAAAGCTACTTTGACTGTTAATATTGTGTTTCATTGTTTGGAATCTGGCCTTATATGTTCTTACAACTATAGTCTATACATTTTTCCTTTGTCTTTCATTTTTTTGAGGAAATCAATGTGAAAAGTTTTTGCATAGTTAAACAAAACCACAAACAACAAATAGTCCTATTTTTCTAGGCAATGCACATAAACTTAAAAACTGTTTGACCTTCTCAAAGACAAAAATCAAATCAAATAATGATTAGTTGTTCTAATTTACTGTTGTTTTCGATGAAATTTTCTAATTTATTGGTCTATTGGAATTTCCAAATCCATCTTTGCCTAATAATCGATTTGCTTAAAAATATAAAAAACTTGTCGTTGAAGTCAGTCATTTTTCAAGTATGGAGTTTAAATGTTCATGCACAGGAAATATGTTACCATAAGGGCCCTTCCAATTGGTTACTACGTACCTATGTCTTGTGCCATTTGTTTTGATTGTTCAATTGCTTAACATTTGTCAACAATGGTTTATTTTTTATGGGAAATTGGTTGGCCCTTGTATTGATTGTAGTCATTCAGCTTTGAGGAAAGAAGGAATTAAAATGAAAGAATTTAATCTATTTGTGTTTTCACCAAAATATCTGAGGACCAAATTTCAACATGCTATTATTTTGGTATTAATCGACTTTCTAATTGATCAATCTAGTCTGTTAAGCTTTTTTTTTTAATTGCTTGTTTAATCTTTATTTCAACATTTTCCATTTGAGCAACAGTGAGCAAAATTATTAGACGGCTGATATGGCAATCAATTCAAATGGTAGTCTACTCTTCATTGCATGGATATTTTATAGAAATGTCAAATCAGGAGCTTATATATCATTTTGTTGAAGGCTTATTTATTAATTAATTTTACTATCTCATGTATTGTGTACTGTACTATTGATAGTATGTAGTTGAAGTTGGAACTCAAACTGGTACTATCTCATTAGGTAGACCGGGGCTTTTATGTTTCATATTAATTACCCAAATCAGGCAAAATGAAAGCAACTTGTTCAAATTCGGTTATTGCGATTCCCATACCCAGCCGACCCAAACTTCCTTTTTCTTTTTCGTTTTTTGTTTGTTTCTTTATAGTTGAGTGGTGCTTCTCATAAGTCATATATACCACCAAACACGTTTTCATAAGCGGGATTGATTGGGAGATCTAGACGGTTGATTTGAAGCTGATTTGGGATGTTGGCTAGTGCAAATTTGGGTTGAATATAAAAGGCTCTCTACTTACCTATTCAACTTATTCTTTCGGCGTCTTAGCATTTCATCTCTCTCTAAATAGTTTCACCCAAAACCATAGTTTAGATCCCCTTCTTATTTCTGTAAATTCACTTTTTGAAATTATTGATTCTTTGTGATGTATAGTTCAAATAGGTGGTAAATCGTATTTCCTTCATGTGTATTGGAGGATTGTAGTATAGAAGGTGATTGTTGGTGATCTTTGTGATCGATTTTTTTGGGTGTAAAGACTCCTCTAGGTCTTAATGATTTTGAGTGAAAATCCATCAAGAGAGGATGCTCAACGGGAGACGTAGCCTTTTGGTGAATTTTCGGGCCCTTACTGGTGAAACAAATTGTTTGTGTTCAATTTCTTTACTTTGCTTTCTGTATCTTTGGTTAATGGCTTGGGAATATCTAGATTTGAGGATTAATTGTATCATAACATTTATCTTACACATGCATTTTCCTACTAACAAACATTATTCTTGCACAGGCGCATGCATGCTCTCTCTTGATATAGAGAATAGGAGACTTTACACCTTTACACGTATACATACACACTTGTAAATATGTACACGTCACCCACCCACCTACCTCCCATACACAAACACTGTAATGGCCATCCTAACTCCGCATCATAGCGTATGTAATATCATCAATAGCAATTACTGAGCACGTTACCCTCGTACACATATACCTTAGAGATCCTTCCAAGTATTTTCAAAATCACAAAATCAAAAATGGCATTAGCGCACAAAACATTTTAGTAGTGACCGTTTAGATAAACACACATCAAAACTATCAATATGTACATAAGATTCTAACGATTTCGATTTCACAAGATTACTTAAAACAGGATCTTGTCTTCCCGTCTCCTCACACATCATGTCTTAGATGGCCCTATTGTCTCTCTCCTGCTTTCTACATCCGGTGTTATCTAATAAAGAAAAGAAAGAATGTAATGAGTAATAAAGACTCAGTGGATAATAGATGCAAAGGTAAGAGCGTAACATGTTTATAAATTGGGCCTCGGTGATAATCATGAGTTTACAGTGACACCAACATAATCATATTTCACATATGGTCTCACATCACAAATTTTGGGGCTTAGATCCCCAATTGGTCATCTTATCACATATTGACATTCTTATCACATTTTTGGGGCTTTGACCCCCCCCAACTCCTCCATTGCCACCAATTCGATCAACTTATCCTTCATATATGTAAACTCATGGTTAACACCCTATATATATATATATATATATATATATATATATATATATATATATATATATATACACATATATATTCATGACCTAAATTGCGTAAACATGCCGTTCAAACCAAGCAATGAAAGAAAATCACACCGAAGCCTATTAACTTCCTCAAATCATAAAGAGACCTAGTTCAATAACATTCAAAACCACTTCTCTATAACTTGCTTCTCATGTATTATATTAAGGTTCTAAAAGAGGTGAAGAACATAAAACACATAACAAAGGATGCAAATTATAGCAACCATAGCTTCGAATCTAAGAACAAATTATAACAACCATAGCTTAGAATCTAAGAACTTCACATATGTTAATTTAAAGTATTCAAACATAGAACCATATGTTATTCAACCAAATTCAACCATAACTCACCTCATGATCTATATGAACACATCTACTACCCACCTTAGAGTAGAAAAAAACACGTAAAAAGATGCTTGATAGCTTTCTCCTTCTCTTTATCTTCATTTGCCTTCTTCTTTTTAGTACCAAGTAGAGATAGATAGGCAAATATTGGTAAATAATTATCAAACAAAGTTTTGGAGAGTTTAAAGATGTTGGATGAGTGATCTTGGGTGTGTATTATAGGATATAAACAAGTTGAAAATGATATTTATCCACCCAAAAGTCAAAAAATGTCTAGAATGAGCCATTTGCCGACTAGGCCGTACGACCGTATGGCAGCCCCTGGACAATTGCCTAGTTTTTCGCCATATGATCATATGCTCCGGCGGTACGCCCGTATGGTTGTTTCTATTTTTTTCCTACAAACATCATTGACATACCACAATCATGATCATTTATGAAACTCACTTCTAGATCACATATGAACACATAACTTACGTACGAAATCATGCCGGGTGTTACACACACACACGCACTTTGTGAATACACTACAGGTTAGCAATTAGTTAGCATCTCAATTAGTAAGTAGTTGCAAAAAACTTTGACTTTAAGCAAATGGCATCGCCGAAAATTTTTTCGAATTGCTGTAGCTTCGCCTCGCCGTACTGGTTTTGAATCTAGTCTTGGTTTTTCCAACGAATGTCGTATATGATCAAAAAACACCCAAGAGTGCCATAACTATGGCACCCGAAGGTGCACTGGAACAAAACCATGTGTTACCCATCCATCATTAAGATGGATTCCGTCTACTAACTTGCACATGTCTCTAATAGAAGTCCAACTATACAACCAATACTTAAATATGAATGCCTTAAATATAAATGCCACATCAGCAAAACACCTCTTATTATATCTCACATAAGAAGCCACCAACAGCAGGATTCCATTGAACCCTACTCTAAGAGCATCTCAAATGGGGCCATGGATTGGGATGATGTGGAGGAAAGAAATAGAGAGAAAGAGAGAGTTATTATTTTAATTAAAAGTAGTACTTCCACCGTGCGTTGCACGGGAAGACATTTGTTCAAGATATAATTTATAACTCAAGGAGTGTATTTTGCATCCCACAAACATTTTTTGGGGGCGGGTCTGAGTTCGCATGTATCTGCCCCTAAGTTTTTCACCCATGCATTGCATGGGAGATTAATTTTCCTACAAATAACAATTTTGATAAATATTAATAGCATGAAAACAGTACCATAAAAGAATGAAGTGAATACTGGTCAAAGTACTAACCTTAATTGATGTAAATAATGAAAGAATTTTATAAAAATTTTGGCTGAATTTTCCCTTTATTTCATACAAGTGCATCCTATAAATATCCAGGGAATGACTTATCAAAATCTACATAACTTAATTTATTATTCTCCTGAAAACCTCAACAACGAAGCCATGATATTGACAATGAATATGTGAATAATTATTTTTAAAAATCGATTGTAAAATATATCAATATACATTTATATTATAGGAAAGGCAATGCAGCAAGTGCAGTTTGATAGATTCCAACACCCCCAATTTCTTGGCTAATTATTTATAAAAGTAATTAATAATTTTTAAAATTAATTAATGGGTCCAATCTAATTTTTAAATTTTAATGTTACACATTTCTTTTATTTTTCTATAAACATTTAATGAATGGTAATTTTGTATCACACAAAAATTAAATGCTAACGAAATTAGTAATTTTTATTGATTTTATTTTTTTAAGAATTAATTTTTTTTCTTAGCTAATTAGTTGTTAAAATAATTAATTTGTCCAATCTAATTTTTTAATTTTAATGTTTCACTTTTGTTTTAATTTTTATGCTACACATTTTTTTTTCAAAAGTCAAATTGAATCAAATCTATCTATATCAAAAATCAATTTAAATTTATCCATATTGAAAATCTTTATAGTAAGAATATTAGAGAAATTTCTGATAATAATAATAATAATAGCAGCAGCAGCAGCAGCGTGGATTGCGGTGGGTTCAACCACTACTTTTCATTGGCTTGATGCCTTGCCATGGTTATGTTGTAACAACAATCATAGATGATCCTTCTTTTTTTCCCCAATGAATGAAGTAATTTTTTACAATAAAGTTGCACAAACACAATCAAATTGAGACAAAAACTGTGCAAGACAACATAATCGAAAGAAAATGTAATTCATTATTTTGATTTCACTGGATTGGATAAGCAAGCCAACGCACATATTAATATCCATAAAACTACAAAAAAATTTAGGAAGCAGATTCTTTCCATGATGGTATGTATATAATTTATAAAGGATAGTAGGCTAGAAGAGCGGAAATATCTTTATCTTTTTTTTTTCCTGAAGAAAACAGCTTTATTCATCAACAATGTCCCAATGAATTGTACATCAATTAACATAATTGGGGGGAAAAGTAAAATATTGCGTGGAGCCTGACATAGAAGGGCCCCGAATCTACTCTAGGAACACAGCTGCATCGACTTTGGCATTCACCATCCCACTATCAGGTCGTTTCCATTTAGAAGAGCCTCACATCTGCTACTCCAAAGGGATGGACAAAGTAGCAGTTGCCAAACCGATTAAGCAACAAACCCGTGCGCACTCATATTTATCTTGTCAATATGCTCAAATAGAGGAAGAAGCCAGGCTTGAAATTATCAGCTAGCCATTGGTGAAATCCCATGCTTGAAGCAAACCAAATTTTCTTAGCAAAGTCACAAAGCACTAAGCAATGCACCACATAGATTTATGCTCCCGAATACAAATAGAACGTCGAACGTTCACATTAACTTGTTTCACATGGAGAACATCTATCATTGGCAAACATTCGACACAACCCTCCAAAGTTGAAATATCTATATACAGAAAAAGTTGAAATTTGGTTCATCGAAACTGGTATATGGATTCAACCGTTCAAAAGGCAATCTTCACCGAAATTCATAAGAACTCACTCCACGATCCATTAACACCACATTTCAATAGACCACAACTCTTCTGGGCCTTCTTTGGTCGAAAACCACAAAGATTAAATGCACTTTTATGCCAATGTAAATCTGCTTCCTAGTAAGCTAGTCATGCTTTAAAGTAG
This sequence comes from Jasminum sambac, assembly GCA_018223645.1. NCBI lineage: Eukaryota > Viridiplantae > Streptophyta > Magnoliopsida > Lamiales > Oleaceae > Jasminum > Jasminum sambac. Next base: position 20,870,192 of record CP073649.1, read on the forward strand.
GAAAATGACAGGAAAACACATGCTAACTAGATCATAAACACATTAGACAATGTAGATTTCTTTTTGGCATGTGATCAAATAATTGTTTTACAATGGAATTACACAACTATGTGGGACCATAAAATATGATATTCTTAACTACTTCATGATGCATGAAACCCATTGATAGTGTAAATCCGCAAGTATAAGGTGTCGTTGTACTCACGGATCGTCTCACAGGGAGGTTAAAGTTGTCTATTCCTCTTTCACCAATTAATTAGCTAAATCGATGGAGTTTTTGATGGTGGAATGAATAAAAACTACTCTTAACTAAAACAGCAAAGCAATTAAATAATGTAAAGGAATGAAGTGGTATAAATTTCAATATTAAAAACGGGGGTTAGGATACCATCTACTCTAATTGACAATGAACATTTTTTCTAGGGATAAATATAGGTGTGAACGATAAAACTAAAGTTGAGAAATTAGTTTCTAACTTTTTCCAAAGCTTAGAAGGTCTCCACGGTTGTCTAGGCTACTCTCGTAATCAAATATTAGCCGTGTCTACGCTAGAGGGTCCACAAGGAGAAATCAACATCTCGGTGCTTGACTCGTTGTACGATGAATTGAAACCGGATGAGCGCTATACCGACATCAATCAATAAGAATTCTAGCATAGAAACCCTAGATTAATTATTCACACTAACAACCACTTCTAATTACACGTTCATTGCAATTAGGGTAGATGAACCCTAATCCCCAAAATGGATTTACTCCTCCATATTAAGAGTTGATGCAATTAAATAAATTAATCCACAATAATTCATGTGGAAATAAATAAAAACCTAATTAGATGAATTTAACTGAATAAAGGAAGAAATACCAATTACAAAAATCAATCCAAGGTAGCTTGAGATGATGGAGAAGTAGAAATCTTCAATACTTGAACAATAATTCCAAAAGCAACTCGTAATCTAATCTAAAACTTGATATTCTTGATGTAGGAAGAGAAGAGAATAATAAAACTAGGTAAAACTATCTTCAAACTAGTCTAGCCGTCTTCTGTTGGCCTTGGGGAACCTTTTATATGGGCTCCAATGGCTAATTAAACCCTAAAATACATGCAGGCCAGAAAATCCCGTCACACAGGCCGTGCAAAGTGGCACAGAGGCGTGCGGAATGGCATAGAGGCCGTGCGCAATGGCATAGGGGGCCGTGCAGTCACCTGATCTGTGCACTTTCTGGTGATATGAAAAATAACTTTTTCTCCCGTTTTTTCGTCCTCATGCTCTTGTATCTCGGGGTCTTCTCTTTGGTGGCGATTCTTCAACTTTTAGCTTCTAAAACGCTTGCACACCACAAACAAAGAAAAGATGAGCAATATCCATTCGAAACAACAAATATCGCACAAAAGCACGTAAACAAGCTATACTCAATCCAAAATGGGATTAAAATGAAAAATGAACAATAGCCAACATGAAGCTATAAATATAAACCCCTAAAAAAAGCTATAAATATAAAGAATAAAATTAAAAATAGCAAAGAAAATAGATCAAAAAATAATATTCACCTTGTAGTAATGGTTGAACATTTTGTAGTGCAAACTATCAACCAAAACTATAATGACATGCTATCGCTTTAATGTGAACCACTGCAAAATTCAAAGTTAATAGTGCAAAGTTAAAATCAAAATATTATAAATTGAAAATGTCATTCACCATTCCCCGGCATATTGAACTACAAATGATTACTAATAGATTATAAAATGAGATATCATAAAATTCCTGCACACCAAAGTGGAGAACGAATTCTTTTCAGGATTTAGTAGGAAATTCATTTCAGAACGCAAATAAGATAATACCTGAAAAGAGTTTCCTTGCACTAATAACGCTCTGATGTAATTGATATTAGATTAAAGCTTGAAAGCCTATAAAAATTTGCAGCAACAAACAAAAATCTCAGAACTCATATAATAATACTTACATAAATTATAAAAATGGGATTATTAGGCATCCTCAAATGCAAATGATTATATAATACTCATTCACGCAAACCACTGCAAATGAAGATTAGACCCAAAAAAATAAAGAATGCCATCCATCGAGATTTTATTGTCCTATCTAAAAAACTAAAGATCCAAAATGGCAGAAAGAATAATTCCACCTTTCAACTCTCGTATCACATAAGGAGTTTCCTTTTTTCAAACATTTGAACAACCAAACAGCATGAGCACGCAGAAAGGATAAGGGTTTGAGTGAAACACTAATAGTTAGCACCAACTTTGGTGATAAGTCTAACCAATTTCTTAATATAAAAAATTGAAAAAATCAATCAATTGGAGTATATTCACACAATCAAACCAAAAGAAAAAGATGGCATAGAAATTCGATTTGAAAACACCAAATTATTTAACCTCAAACTAAATACAACGAATAAAAGAAGATTCTTGGAATGTTTCTATTTAGGAAACATGAGATGCCGTAGGACTCAGTTTATCCAGGAAGATTTGAATTAGGGATATGATTATAAGCAGTGAAGTAGGAATGATTTCCAACTTTAGGACAAAGTACCTACTATATTATTGAACTAAAAAAAATAATTTTTGGAAAAATAAAAATTTAGCAGAATACATTGATATAGGTTCACTAACATTCTTGAATAACTAATTAAAAAACATTATGTGAAAAATATTCCATCAAAAAGTTTGAAGGGAAATGAAACTTACCTCAACACCTACCTCAGTGTGATAATCCATGATGAATTCTAAACCATAACTCCCAAAATCATATTAAAAAAGATAATTACGATTTCAAATTCAGTTTAATTGGCTGAATTATTAGTGAAAGTATGTTGGGTTTTTCACTTTTGTTTTGATTTTAGGGTTGGGGTTTGGGGATGCGTACCTTTCAGAGTGAATGACGTGCTTCTAGTACTACCACATCAGGTTTCATGGCTGGTGATAAATAACATTCACAAGGCTATTGATTTGATGCCGCAATATATGAAATGACCCCAGACTCAAGTAAATCAGATGTCATCAAATCAGATCCGTAAAAACGAAACCCATCTACTGAAGAACAAAGAAAAAATTCAATAATTGGGGATTATAGAATTTCAATCATAGTCAGATTTCCATAAATCCCTTGGTAATGGACAAAGATGAACAACGATGGACCAAAAATTACGAAACAGGACGTCGGAATTTGGACTCACAGTTGAGGATGGAAACTCGACTTCTGCGTGAGGTGAAAATTATGGCTGAATGATAGGACATGTGAACTGGAGCTCTTGTTGAAGATAAAATGGCATGTGTCAGGATGTTGTTGTTAATAAGGAAAAGTGCGTGTGAGATTATAGTGGATAAATATGCGAGTTTATCTAAAAAATAATTTAATCGAGAAAAAAGACTAGAGAAAATATGAGTGGGAAACTAGAATTTTTATTTAATTATTTAATTTTGAAAATTGATAATTGGAGCGGGAAAGTGACCTCATTTTATTAATATATATATATATATATATTGAATAGAAAGGAGTGTAAGAAAAAATAGCAGGGAAAATGAAAAAAGAAAAGAGAGATAGAGATAAATTCAAAAATAATGATTAAATAATAGTGGATGATGTATAGATAGATGTGAATTTTGGAAGTGGCATGGGACGCGAGGAAGAAAAAATGGACTAAAAGTGAGAAAAATAGTTTTAAAAAATATAAAAAATGAGAAAAATAGATAAAACATGGGACCCACCATTATTTTGTGTCTCTCTCTCCCTCTTCCATGTCATCAAAATTCACAACCCAATCCATTATGCATTGGAGATGCTCTAAAAGATAGATGGAGATGATTATTTTAATAAAAAATGAATGGAAGTTTGTGTAGAGAAAAAAGAGGGAAAAGTGAAAATTAGGAGAGATGTAGAGAGAAATTTAAAAATAATAAAAAAATAATAATGGAAGATGTGAAATTGGATGTGAAAAATAGACATGACACATGAAGCAATGAAGAAAAAGTGGGAAAAAAGTAAGTAAACTGAGAGAAAAGTGATTAAAAAAAAATTGAAAAAATATGGGACCTGCCCAAATTTTGTGTCTACCTCTCTCCAAGTGCACATTCAAGGATGACATTGAGCATTGGAGATGCTCTAAGTATCTGTCATGAGATGGAGATAGGCTTATTTATATTGGACTTTAAGTAAAATTTTTGCATCCCAATTTGCTATTTTCTATAACCCAATTTACTAGCCCAACTTGTATTTGCAGCCCTTTCACTTTATCTGCTTCTATTTATTTCTTGAGGATAAATGAGAGGGAGAGTTCTGACTGTGTGTTATGATCGAGAGATCAGCTTCTCCTTCACTCCCCTCTTCTGACCACTTTTCTCATGTAGTTCATTTTCAATTTGGTTAAATTCGATTGTATTCAAACCATATTAATAGAAATTCATATTTGAATTCGATCTGATTAGCTTGTAATTTCCATTCCTGTGATTTTGGTTCAAACTTGTAACATTGGTATTAGAATAGGTCTTCCTCAATATGGTGGAGACTAGAACTAGAACTGTAAGCTCTGTTGAGCATGATGAAGTGAAGTAGAGATTAGATAAGGTTGAGGAAACAAATCAGGCAGTTCAGACTACCCTTAAAATATTCCAGGCTAAGCATGTGAAATATTTCTAGAAATGAATCGGAACTATGACACCATGATCTCGATGGCTACACAAATGATTACACTGCTAGAAGAAAATGGTTCTACCTTACAGATAGGCACTGGAGTTTTCTCATAGAGAAATAGAATTCCAGGCCAACGAATCGGAAGCCTTAATGGGGCAGGTAACTCTATGGCTATCACTAAACCCCCCAAAATAGATTTACCCTATTTCATTGGAGAATACCCTAGGCATTGGATTTTGAAAGCTGAGAAATGTTTTCAGATTCATCAAATACTTGAGGAAATTAAGCTTGATGTGGCTGCTATTTACTTAAAGGGTAGAGCTAATGTGTGGTTTCATGAGTTTCTTAGTAGTAATCCTATGGCTCGGTGGAGTTTGTTTGCTACTGCAATCTGTAAAGAGTTCTGTAAAACAATGGGAGAAAAGGCGATTGATGATTTCTAATTGGGATCAGTAGCTAAAATTATGGAGAAGTTTGTAATGCCAAGACCCCAACCATCATCATTGACCCCTTAGAGAACTTTTCAAAGCCATCACCAAACTAAAGCTTGTCCATTAAAATTCAAAACTAACACTTCTTCAGAATTGGGAGCCAAAAAGACATTCGGATTATGTTATAAGTGGGGCGCAAGGTATGTAGCATATTATGAAAACAAACATCAAATGTTGAATTTAGTAATAGTTGATAAAGGTAGCGAACGAACTCATAGTCAGGAAGATGAGACACTTGAGGTGATGGAAATCAATCTCAATGCCCTATATGGTAATTTGGGACAAAAGAGAATCAAAATTCCTAGACACATACACATTGATGGGGGTAGTGCACATAGTTTTATCAATGATAAGTTGGTATGCAAATTGAATTACGAATTAGAATCTAGACCTCGGTGGGTAGGGGAAATATTCGAGAGTAATGGGATGTGCAACCCACTGATATGGAGTATGCAAGGATAGGAATTCCAATTCAAATTCAAAGCCCATAAGCAAATAGGAAATGACCTAATCTTAGGTGCTGATTGGTAAAGCCAATTTGGACAACTGATATTTGATTATCATGGTGGCTTCTTCAAGTTTTGACATGAAGAAGAAGAAGTCATACTAAAAAGGGAAAAATTTACAAATGGATCTCCAATAGTCAGGAACGGAAAACTTAGGCGGTTGCTTCGAACAATAGTTCATGGGGTTGGGATACAGAATATCAGCAGTAAGGGCAATTGCAGTTCCTCTTCTTTGACTTGTTTTTCATCATATGTTGAATGGGATTGTAGTAGGTGGACATGGCATTTACCTGTGATTGACCAAGCTGAGAGGTATGACTTTGTTCTAAGGTCTCAACTCAAAGTTGCTATCAAGGAGGAATCCAATGAAGCTGCTAAGTTGAAAAAAACTACAGCAAAGGCAACGAAGAAAGATAGCATTGCTGAAATTATTTCTCAATTGACGGGTACAATTGCTGAAGAAAGTTATAGTGATACTTCAGCATCATGGTGAAGAACAGGAAATGGGTGGGATGGTTAGTGGATGGGCTTTTCGAAGGCTTCTAATTCTCTTGGTAGTTTAGTTTGAATTGCTCCAGAAGTAGGCAGATTTCTTGGTAGAAGTTATAGTCCAAGACAAATGGTCATTCATCTTGTGGTGGCTTCACGGGGAAGATATAATGGCTCGGTTAGTGTGGTCGACAGGTTATGGCATCTCAGTGGATACTATATTGGCAATTGAAGAACTCATGAGAGGTTACACATCATCAGTTGTTAGGAAGTGCAGCATAGGGAACATCCCGCAGGTGAACCTTGGGAACAAGGTTCATGTAAGGGGGAGGGAATGTCATGACATATGATGGGGCGTTTACACACGCAATATTATACCGCAAGTGTACGGGCCGTACAAATAATAAAGTGGATTCAATGAGTTCGGATACTGATCCTACGAGGATTGGTATTTGTAATTGAATCACTTATTCTAGAGTGAAAAGGAAAAGAAAATAAGGACAAATGTACAAATGAACACACACAATTACAAGGACGGAAAAAACTAGACTTAGCTATACTAAGAAGGCAAATAAAACTAAAGACATGAATGGGCAAGAATGGGGATAACATTGGAGGAAAAGACAGTTGGGAATCATGTTAACACTCAACACTAGCTTAACTAATCCGTTGATGAACTGAACATAATACTCATCTTTAATGTTAGAACCGACTCTCCAAACTCAACCAGTTACCTCTCTCGAACGTCAAACCGATTCTAATAGATTATGTCGATTGTCAACTAATCTATTGCATTAAACACTGTGAAGGTAGCTCAGAGGATCACATAAGGTTAGGGGTATATCTCTATCCCCTAAAGGAACCTATGGCGGTTGCTTCCACAGTCCAAAATGTGCCCATTTTCTCGAATCATGACACAAATTACAAATACATAAATTCGGTGATCAATCGAATCATAGAAATAGCTCAAAAACAACCACACATGAAATGGGTAATCAATCAAACAAAAATTTCATCAACAAAATTGGATGAATTAAAACTAGGTTAAGCTCCAACAATCATCCCAATATATGCAACTAGCTCAACATAAAGGAATTACAAAACAATACTACATATACAATACAAATGGAAAGACAAATGAAAGAAATAAGAGCAAAGATAAAGAATCCTCCTTTTGGAGAGTTGAGCCTTGACTTTTCCATGTCCACCATTATCTCTTCTTGTCCTCTTCATCATCTACTCCAAGCTACCATCCCCAATCAAAGCCCAAAAGAAAAGGAAAAGAAAAGAAAGAAAGAAAAGAAGAGAAAAGGTAAGAAGAAGATAAAGAACCCTAACCTAATTCTAAGGAATGGAAGCATGAAAAATTCGGGGTGAAAAGTGGTGTAAAATAGCCCCCAATCCATATCTTTTTGTTGCCCAAAAGACCCTTCAAGAGTGGTGAAAGAGAGGGAGAAATTTGAGAGAAAATGGGGCAAAAACTGCGCTAATGCTGGTCTGGGGGGTTACAGGCGTAACCTCCCTAGGTTACACCCATAACCTAGGCTCTGGAAGAGTTTTTGGCAGGTTTTTTTGGGGTTACGGCCGTAACCTATGCAGTTACGGCCGTAACCTATTTTTTTAAGAATGGCGGCCGAACTTCAATTGGTCATAACTTTTGCTCTCGATGTCCGATTGAGTCGATTCAAACTGTGTTGGAAACTAGATTTGATGATCTACAACTCTCTAGTTGATTATGTCCTCCAACTCAACTTGTATCTTTATAAAAAAATGCTCCTCAATTTTGGATATCTTGCATTTTGGTCCATAATATTCGTTTGGCCATATCTTTTGATCCGTTATTGGAATTGAGATCCATAAAAAGCTATAGATTTCACTTTCCGTGTTCTTCCATATAAGTACAAGAAATGAGGCCAAGACAATCTTCACAAATATTGCACCCAAGTCCTCCAACTTTGAAATTGATGTGTTTTGGTTCTTTTTCTCCCACTTTCTCGTCCCAATTGAGGATATATGCCTACAAACACAATATAAACATACAAATAAGTAGATATTTGCTCGATCTAATAATAAATTAATCATTTACAGATTTAAATAAGTGTATAAAATGGACACTTATCAAAAAGGATATGGGCCTATCTATATTGGACTTTAAGTAAAATTTTTGCAGCCCAATTTGTCATTTTCTACAACCCAATTTATTAGCCCAACTTGTATTTGCAGCTCTTTCGCTTTAGCTACTTCTATTTACGTCTTGAGGAGAAATGAGAGATATAGTTTTGAGCGTGTGCTCTGATCGAGAAATTAGCTTTTCCTTCACCCTCGTTCTGATTATCTTTCTTAAACCCCATTTCTTTTGTTCTTTTTTAGTTCCTCTACAATTTAATTTGGTTGAATTCTATCATATTCAAGTCGTAATAATAGAAATCCATATTTGAATTCGATCTTATTAGCTTGTAATTTCCATTTCTGTGATTTTGGTTCAAACTTGTAACAGTATCTTCACTTAGCACACTGGTTCTCCACCCTTTTCTCAGTCTCTCAGTTCTTGGAGAGATCATCTACAAAATTGAGTTGCCAAAGAAACCAAATCTTCTTTAATTGCCGTCCTCCATTGACATCCTCTTCTCTATTTCTCTTGATTCTTGATCTAGATACCTCTTAGAATAAAGCGTCTTCCATGGAAATTCTGATTTATAAAATCACTAATTTCTCAATCCAATTTCATGAATATATGTCGATTGCAATCACTAGCTTTTTCTAGTGTCTCTAATTGATTGTTATATTGCCATGTCCAAGCAATACATGCTGTTGACAATTGAAAATGTAAACTTCCTGAATTTTGATAAGAATGATTGTCATTAATGATAATGTAAAATCTTGTCGAATTTGCTCCTATGCGGATGCCAAGGCGCAGTCGATGTCGAAAGCTAGATCAACACAGAGGACCAGCAATTTGGTCACTTCTAAGGGCGATTTTTTTTGTAATGTATTATGGTGCTTTGTAGTTTGTAGTTTGTATTATGTATAATGCAATAGATCAAAGCAGAATGTGTAATGTAGAGATAAAAAGCTATAGTTTTTGTAATGTAATGTTAGTGGGATCACTCACATTGCCAATGTTTTATGATGCTTTGTTTAGTATTTGTGCTAAGATTTAAGTGTGCTAATACTGTCTTCAATTTACAGGCAGTTTTTTTTTTTTTTTAGGGAATGAAATTTGAAATTTCAATTGCAGTGACTACAACCTTTTGGTGCATTTTGGTTTCAATCCACCTTTGCTCTTACTTTCAGTGCCTGTTTAGGTGGGTGGGTTTGCGATCAATTTTGCTTTTCCATCTTTGTATGAGTGGATTTATCAATTTTTTAAAAAACAATATAGGACTTATTTTATGATGAAATGAATTCTTGAGTACTATGCAGTCTAGATTAATTGGATTAATTTATGAAGATTCATTTTTAGTTGCAAAGTCTTTGTATAATCTTTACAGACATTGTCCTGGTCAAGTATTACCATTTGCTTTGGAGGTTTGAAGAAGTCCCGCTAAGGCGCTAAGTTGCTGTGACATTTAAAGGTGAGTATTGGCGGTAATGTATATCTTTTAAATTGTCTAGGGCATGTTTGGTTAGACTTTTGCTTACGTGGCTTATTTAATTAAGTAGTGGATACAACATCAGACTTTCGTCAGCCACGTCAACATGTTAGTAGACGGAATTTGTCTTGATGATGGATGGGTAATACGGAACAAAGATGAGTGATGAATGGGTAACATTTTGTAGTTCACTCAGTTAGTAGTAACATGTTCCAAAGTTTAATGACCACTAATATATTTTACTCGTAACAATTACGTTTGAATTTCAGTAACTATTTTATGAATCATTTTAGTTCTGAAAAAACACTCAAATTTGTTATTTGGTGGTACTTGTGGTTGCCAGGCGAGTGATTGTGGGTGTTGGCACCAATCGGTGGCCGCGGTGGTGATAGGTGTTAAACTGAAATTTTGAAAATTTGTTATTTCATTTGTTAATTCGATATTTTAATTGGTAATTGTAAATATATATATATATATAAAAATCATCACTGAACGGAGTGATGTTTTCTTCGCTACTTAAGGACCAAAATAGGCACTTGTCCGTGTTCCGTCTTCATTTGTCCTTCTATCTTCACCCGGTCTCTTCTTCCTTCTTCCACTTCTTTCTCTACAAATCCAAGCACTTCCTCTCATTCTTCAACCTCCTCCACGCCATCACCTCCTCCATCGGACTCCGTTCGGACACCACCGTGAAAAGTAGCGGTATACTAGTTTTTATCGATACTTTGAAAATTTGAATTTAGTCAAGCTCATTGCATTTATATATATCGTGGAATCTACATATATTATATAAACCTTCATCATTAAACTTCCATCTGTTTCACATAAAAATTCACAAAAAAATAATAAAACAAATCCTGACGTAGGATAAATTGTTAATAGTTTGTTAAACAGTATTTTTTAAAACAATTTATTATCTATATATATATAATATGAGGTCATTTTCCCGCCTAAAGTTTTATTTTTCTGAATTAAAAAAAATAAAATTTAATTGTAAAATCACGCTTAGACCACGTGCTGGATGATGACATATATTCACGCGCTGGAGCTTTCCCTTTACTGTTGCTCTTTTGCCCTAAATTCGAATAAGTACAAATCTGCAACTCAATCTTCCATTCCTCTTCTAGAATTCAAACTCAATCTTTAAAATTCTCAAGCGGATTCTAATTGAATTCACGCAATTACAAATCTCTTGATTTTACCATCATTAACTTCTCCAACCTTCTCTCACGCAAGCAACAAAAATACTTCTCAGACTACTCGAACATGTCTTTATTTGGAAACAATTGCAATCAAGGTATAATGTTCCCAATATTTTATTTTCTTTGTTCATAACCGACAGACTTATGGTTTGACTTATATCTTGGACATATATTACCCCATGCAACGCACTGGTAGAAACACTAGTTTATAGTTAAAAGTAAAATTGGCAATTGTTTGAATTTTTAGGCATCCCATTGGGGGGAAAAAAAACAAACCCCAAATTTCAGTTGCGACTTGCGATTGTCAGCAAAATTGGGCCGGACCATGATCTCGACACTGCACGAAGGTCCATTAACCCAACATTTTAGTCTTCATGTCACCATATAAAAATCTAGGGTTTCTCGACTCCGAGACAAGGGAGAGGGGAGGAGAAAGAGAGCGGCGAAAATGGTGAAGTTCCTGAAGCCAAACAAGGCGGTGATCATCCTCCAGGGCCGTTATGCCGGCCGGAAAGGCGTGATTGTCCGTAACTTCGATGAAGGCACCCGCGACCGCCCCTACGGCCACTGCCTGGTGGCGGGACTTGCCAAGTACCCGCGCAAGGTGATCCGCAAGGACTCCGCGAAGAAGCAGGCGAAGAAGTCTCGCGTGAAATGCTTTATGAAGCTGGTGAACTACAATCACATTATGCCCACACGTTACACACTCGATGTGGACCTCAAGGATTTGGTGACACTCGATTGCTTCCAGTCCCGGGATAAGAAGGTTACAGCTGCCAAAGAGGCCAAGGCGAGGTTCGAGGAACGATTCAAGACTGGAAAGAATCGTTGGTTCTTCACCAAGCTGAGGTTCTGAGACTGTTTTTTTGGTAATTTTAAGCCGATTTTGTGATGTGCTTTGTATTAGATGATTCAACGGTCTTATCTAAACTCTTCATTTTGGTTAGTATTATTCTGTTTCTATTTACAACGAAATATCTTTGATACTTTCATTTGAAATTTTGGTTTGATTTTAATGATATCTCTAATCTTTTCCTTATGCATTGTGAGATGTTGTTTGCTTGGAAATGGATTTTTGTTCAATTTTTTATTTTGGAATTTGGGTTCGTTTTTGGCCCGAATGATTTGGATTTGCATTATGGTTTGCCAATATCTTTTGGACATGCCTGAAGTATTCTAGCTGTCATTTGCGTCAGTACAATGTTTAATGCGATGCCTTAGTTATCAAGTTCTGTGCACGCATCATATAATTACAAATGTCACTTAATGAATAGAAGAGCTTGGTTCTTTTGGGGATAAGCCTCTCATATGGCACTTAGGGCAACAGCTTTGAGGCTTTGCGATAGCTTAACGTGAGGCTGAACTTGCGGTGTAAGCTTGAAAAAGGTTTACAAGTGCCTTAGCATACCCCTGAAGCTTAAGTATAGAATCTATATGGTTTAGAACTTTTCAGTTAACAGTTGTGTTTGTACGGTAAATGATTCTCCGTCCCTGATTGGATTGAGAGTGATTTCTACTCTTTTTAGCCACGCACGCACACACATAAAAAAAAAAAAAAAGAAAAGGAAACCAGCTGCAATTTTGCGTTCTAATCATAGTAATATACAGTGGTTTCACGCATTCTGATTAAGTTGAGAGTAGTAGCTATTTCACCTGGACGCAATGGTTTCCTTAATCACTTTTCTCTGTATAAAGCACCTTGCTATTTTGTTGTTTATTGATTTGTTTATCCTTTCCTTAGTCCGGATTATGTAGTTAAGGTGATAGAATAGGCAAGTAGTTTTTCATTACCTCTTATAGACCAAGTTAACCATGTTTTTGTTCCTCAAACTTCTGTTTACCAGTTACTCTAATTTGGGCTTCAAATGCCAGTGCTGCCTTGGATTGTTCCTTGCAGAAATTAAACTCCTGTTATTTCCATCCTCCCCATTAGTCCAGCCAACTCCAAACTGTAAAATCTGTTCGTTGGTGCAACCATCAAACATGATCCCAAGCTTTGCTTTTTACAGCAGCCTTTGATTTCTCATCAAGCACAGATGATCATCTCCTTGATGTTGCTGTGAAGGAGGGCCTTCAGGTTTGAGGATAGCTGATTTTTTTCACTGCTACATAAGATGTTTCCTGTGGTCATACATTATATGGCTGTAAACAGGTTTGATGCCCAGACTTTAGTGCTAGCTTTCTCCATTCGAAACCGGGTCTTCATTGTGGGGTTTGCATGTAGTGAGTGTGTTTTGTGAGAGTGTAGTGAGAGAAAGTGTGTGTGCAATCGTGATGTGGTGATGGGACGAATGTGGTGAAGATAATTGGTTTACCACCGGCAATGACAGTGGTGGAGGGCCTGTATTTTGGTGCTAGTGGAGTGCGTGGTGCAACATTGTTGACCCCTGTGGGGAGATGAGTGCTTTGATGCTATGGTATAGTTGTGTGACTTGTTTTCGAAGCGCTTTGCAAAGTTATTTATCGGGTGATTGTCCATCTGTTTTTGAAAATGCAAGTTTGCAAACATATTTGTTGCAAAAATGACACTACATACTTCCTTGATTTTGGGAAAAAATTGGGTTGAAAACTGAAAAGTGATGCTCTAAAAGAATGTGTATATAAAAGAATAATTAATTATATGATGAAGTGCTAAAAATGATGATGATGATGATTATTATTAGTATTATTGTTGTCGTTGTATGATCGAAAATGAGAAAGAAGGTGAAAATAATGTTGCTTATTATTATTATTATTGTTGTTGTTGTTATTATTATTGAATGATCGAAAATGAGCGGTCCAGCTCTATTGCCCACAGTGGGTACCTTACGGTACCCACTGTCCGACGTGGCACCCACGTGGCACTGCCACGTCCGCACACTGGTGGCCAGCTAAACCGGGGTTCTTTTTAAACATTGGCCCATAGTTTATGGGCCTTTTTGAAAAAAAATAAAAATAAAATAAGAAATCTCAAAACCCAAAATTAGTATTCAGATCTGGGATCTCTTCATTCGAACCAATTTCTCCCAACAACAAAATACACTTTGCTATCAAAAAAAAAATCCCTAGATCCCCAAATTCTTTGTTCGTTGCCCAAGATCCGGAAATTCGTCGTGGTTACATCCCCAAGATAAATCACGTTCACATCGTGAACAAGAAGGAGACCCGACAAATTTGCCGCTTGAGTTCGAAGAAGGTACAATGGCACTGATTTCATATCTTGTTCGGAGGCTACTTTGGGCTTTTTTTCATTTGGTATTTCTGCTTATTTTCTCAATCGGGGTGTTAGTGTTGAATGGTGTTTAGGTTATTTTCGCATTTTTTTATTTTCTATGTGAATTTATTCGACTAGAGGCCAAACTAGCGAACAAGAGTGATTTTGGATTTTTTTTCCTTCCAGATATCATCTTCGAAATGTGTAAAATATGGGCACATGATTTAGTTTTTGGACATGATTTCAGTTTTTTTCCTGATTGTTAATGGACTTTGCTCTCTCAGTAAGCTGGGACGATATGGGGTCTATTGTTGGGTAAATTAAATAGCTAATCTTTTGGGGGAGATATATCTTTTGGGGGAGATATATATCATAACAAGTATGCAATTATTTTTTGATTTCCTTATTGACGTTGGAAGTAAAAATGTATGTTCTTTGCTGGAGTATTCATTTTCGATCATTGTACTAAATTGCCAGTGAACTTGAATAGCTGAACCATTGAGAAAATCTGTGGTTTGCCCACAATTTAAATAATGTGTTTTTACTTTCTTCGTGGGAAATCTACGATGATGAAATGATTGCATAGAATGAATATGAAAGGTTTTTTTAGTGGTGTTGGATTAAATGCTATTCGAATTGTAGGAAAGAGAAAACACAATGTCGGCATCAAATAAGGATATATGTCTCAGATGTAGGAAGCATGGGCACACTCTATATTGCTGTCCACTGAAGAAGCGCTGCCCATTATGTAAGAGGGGATTTGTTAAACACCTCCAAGTTGTTGATATTAAGCTAAAGAACTATGGCAAACTTTTTTTCAAGTGCACGTTGGATTCTTGTTGCAAATATTTCAAGTGGGATGATGTAGGATCTTCACGCATGTATAATGAAGGTCAACGTACTCTAGATATGCCACATAGATATGAGAGTGCTGTGCAAATTATGCCTGAGCATGCTGCGCCAAATGTGAATAGGCCTCGACAGGTTAAGGGAGAACTATCGACATTGTTCAAGAATCTTGCTGTTATTACAGATGAGGACGATGTTGAGATTGATTTTGGAATGAATGTGTCGTTCCGCAAGGGAAAGGGAAAATTAATTGGTCATGAGTGATGTGTTGTGACTTATTTTGCATTACAGTTTGTCGTCTCGTTTGTGTTAGTAGTTGATCTAGGATAGTTTGCCATCTACTAAAATTGACCGGCCTAGTATATGTACTGACTTATTTCGGATTGTGACGTTGAATGTTTTAATTAATGTTTTAATTAAGTGTTGGATTGATGTTATAACTTATCTTCGTAATTTGTTGCTAGTTTCATTAAACTGTGCTACTTCCTTACATAAGCATGAAATGGACTTGGGATGGGATTTATTAGATATTCATATTACTGGAAATTGGTATTCAATCAATCAATCCATGAGTACAAGTTTGTAATTTGTATTATAGCGTCGTACATGACAAGACAACAAGCAATTAGCGTGACAATTAACGAAGGAATTCTCTAGTAGGAATGATACAACTTAGAACACATTGAAATGTTAACTCCAAAGCTCAAGGTATTAAACTTTTTGACTCATTTAATATAACCGATTGGCCAGCCAAGCTTAGGGGAACATTATCACCCAAAATTTGTCATTACAAACAGTAAGGATTCATCCCTGGCATGCATATGAATTGTTAAATTCTTCCAGACCATAATAATCTTTTAAAACCCACACTGAAAATCTCAATAAGCAAGCATGTGTTTGGTTTATATTTTTCCCAATCTTCAAAATAATGTGGCAATGACCAATACTTGAAAGCTACATCCCAATCTTCAAAATAATGTGGCAATGACCAATACTTGAAAGTTACATACCAATCTTCAAAATAACTTACATCACATGCTACGTGCCCACACGTCACAATATCCAAAGTAAAATACAATATCCAACATCAAACACAGTGCCTCCTATGTGTCCACATCGCAATCCTAAAAATAAAATACATCACATGGTAGGCGAGTACATGTCACCGAAACTACGAAATTCTTCCCCAACTATCGTATTGTCATCTAAATTACTGTCTGTGTAGAAATTATCATGAAGACCACTATCGATCCCGCCATCCAGGTTTGAGAGATCCGGGCGATAAACATCCTCGTCGTCATCATCTTCGTCCACTAACTGGGAACTGCGTGTAAAAGAAAATGTATCTTTACATATAATTTCATAATACTAGATGCCATGGAAGCATAACAGATCACTTTAAAGAAAACTATCATGCATGTTCATGGTTCAATTAAAAATTAAGTTGCAAAGATAGGAATACACAAGCATTGTCATGAAATTATTTACGTCCAACCTCCTAACATTGACAATATCAATTCTTTACAATCGCTTTGAACTTGAAGTTATTGTCTCACTTTTGGTCTCATAAATAAATAAAATTCATTTTGATACATAAAAGTAACGCTTACCTAGATTGTAGCTTCGGACATTTCCTTATGGTGTGGCCCCGGGCGTGGCAATGACCACAAGACCTCTGTCTCTTTTCCATTCCCTTTTCCTTTGATGACTTTAACCGCTTTGAACTGCCTTTGGTTCGCACAATAGGTGGATCTGCCACATTTAATGGCCTTTCCCTACTCATACTCGTCTCGGTGGGGGTGACTATCGGCCCTGCATCGATAAGATCTTTAATTTTTCTCCCTAAAATGAGCATCTCCGATAAGGCGAACTTACTAATGTGCTCTGTGAGTGAGCCATTATCAACCAACTCCGTGGCAACACCGGATAAGGTGCTACGCCTCATAGCCATTGTTTGCTCCGGGCTGATCTCCCTAGATTGTTGAAAAGTAGGATTTTTTTTGGCCTTCTTAGTCCACCTCGGTAAAATGTACCGATCAGGCAAGAAAATAATTTCGTTTGTGTTTAGCAGCCGTAAAATGTGCCGACATGGATATCCATAAAAGTCAAATAGTTTGCAGCTGCATGTCACGAAATCCGAGCCTGTACATGAAATAAACTATGAAATAACAAAATCAATGGTTCCAATAAATTAATAAGATTAATAAAATTAAACAATTTGTATTCATCATTAATAAAACAATAAACAATCACAACTGCTTGAAAAAACATACCTGCCCACCAAGTAAGAGTACGAGCATGATCAGATACGTGCTCAGTTAGCCCATCCCCAACAGTTCTGCGAACCTCATACACCTTGCCTTCCTCTATGGTCGATATCATGTTCGACCTATACCAAGAACTTTGGCGTAATTCTTTTTGAAAAAGCAAAAACATAGTCTTCGTGTATATTCTAGCCATCTGATTCTCCATGGGTGACGATGTGGCAGAACGTGGGACTTGAGAGTGATCAATATAATCGGATTGCTTCTCCTCGTTCCTCTGGTTGTCGACTGCTTAATTTCCAATAACTTATGATGAAATCTCCAAGCGAGTGTTTGTTGAGCACAAACCTTTTGAAAAATGCATGATTAGCTTTAACTCTCTGACTACTCGACATTCCAGCAGCAAAAACATGACGCACGTAGGCTGGAACCCATCTGGCCCGTATCTCATACATGTTTCGCAGCCAATCATTCGCACCCAATTGTGTAGTACTCATCAGTTGACCCCAACGATGTTCAAATTCCTCGATCGTCTCCGAATCTCTAACGGTGCTGTATAGAGAAGTCTTATGCTCGTTGTACAGCACTATACCCATGCCAGTTTCTCAGAGAACTTGTTCTCAATATGCCACAAACGAAGACGATGCACTGTAGTGGGTAATAGCTCACGCACTGCAATTCCAATTGCCTTATCTTGATCTGTTATAATAATTGATGGGGCGACACCGCGGTCTGGCATACAACGAAGGAACTGCGAGAACAACCACCTAAACGACTCTGCCGTCTCGTCACTCAGCAAACCAGATCCAAATACAATCGTTTGTCGATGGTTGTTCACACCCACAAAAGTAGCAAGAACCATACGGTATGCATTTGTGTTGTACGTAGTATCAAACACAATAGCATCTCCGAAGTGGCCATATGCATTCCGTGACACGCAATCTGCCCAAAAACACCTCGTAAACACTTGTTCCTGCTTTCCACCTTCAAATTCAACTGTTTCTGTATCATAAACGTAGTAAGAATCTGGGTTACGACTCTTCTCCCTCTCCAAGAAATAGATAAGGGACTTCGCATCGTGACCCAAAATGGATTGCCGCAAGTCACGCTTGTAATTGTTTAAGTCCTTTGCAAGAAAACCCACTGACGATGGACCACCCGATTCGGCCTCAAAAATGCGCATCTGTTGACATATAGGAACATTTGCTTCTGAGAATTGATCAACAAGCTTCTTCTTTGACTTCGACACGATTCTATGTGAAGGCATGAATTGTACTTTTCCAGGGCTTGCTAAAGGATGCGAATGATTCTCCACGAACTTACTAACAACCCACACTCCCTGCTTCGCCTTTCTCTTCACATTCATACTAGCCTCACACTTACAACGCGTATGCCCTCGATTTCTTTCACCGGTACGTGGTTGACTATGTTTTATCTTCTCTTGGTATGTTTCATTAGTCAACCCCTCCCTCGAGCAAGTGAATACTCTAAGCCGATACTCGCCCGCTTTGTTTCTTATACAATTGTCCTTGCGTATACTAAAGCCAGCTGCCTTTGCATATGCATTATAGAACAAGTACGCTTCTTCATCTGTCTCGAATGTCCTGCCAACCTTTGGAACTTCTACGCTCAAGACGTAAGGCACGAAAATGTTGTGGTTCATATTACATTGCAT
This sequence comes from Jasminum sambac, assembly GCA_018223645.1. Taxonomy (NCBI): domain Eukaryota; kingdom Viridiplantae; phylum Streptophyta; class Magnoliopsida; order Lamiales; family Oleaceae; genus Jasminum; species Jasminum sambac. The sequence continues at coordinate 20,889,100 of CP073649.1, forward strand.
ACCTACAAGTGAATAATTCACGCCCATAAAATTATCTACAATGAAATCACAACCCAAAAATAAATAAATAAATAACTAAATATCATGGGTGGTTGGTTCACTGACAAGAGTAAAGAGTAAGACATTATTTTCCAACAATGAACAAAAACGTCATTAACTATGCAGACATTACTTTTGTATCTATAGTCTATGCTACCATCATATCAAAGACTTAAAATGCTCCCAAACCACTTTTTTAAAAATGTTCTGACCATAAACAGATCTCACAATTGGAAATCCATGGCACACGTCATGTTAATGAGACACACATTTGCCGCAAATCGTTTATCTTCATTAACGAGAACGGAAAAAATTCTTCCAAAAAATAAAATAAAAAAAAGAACGAAAAAAATTGCTAAACGTGATAACTGTTTACCTTGTTCGTAGGCTACAATATCCACACCGCGTGTTGGAGTTCGGTGGGATCCACGCCGCGTTTTGGAGTTCCGGTGGGCAGCGGAGTTTTCGCGTTCTGCGACATCAATAATTTTCTTCGCGTTCTCTTTCTCTTATTTCAAGCAGAAACAAGTGCACGCTACTTTTGGGGCCTCAAGAACAATCGAATTAGCAAATTCGGCTGCCGGATTGGACTAATTTTCCATGGGAGTTCGAATTTGGGAATTGGTATTTGGTTTGAATGAAGATCTGAATGGAGTTCGAATTTGGGTATTGATTTATCTTGGGGATGTAACCACGACGAATTTCGGATCTTGGGCAACGAACAAAGAATTTGGGGATCTAGGGATTTTTTTTTTGACAGCAAAGTGTATTTTGTTGTTGGGAGAAATTGGTTCGAATGAAGAGATCCCAGATCTAAATGCTAATTTTGGGTTTTGAGATTTTTTATTTTATTTTTATTTTTTTTCAAAAAGGCCCATAAACTATGGGCCAATGTTTAAAAAGAACCCCGGTTTAGCTGGCCACCAGTGTGCGGACGTGGCAGTGCCACGTGGGTGCCACGTCGGACAGTGGGTACCGTAAGGTACCCACTGTGGGCAATAGAGCTGGACCGCGAAAATGAGAGAAAAGGTGAAAATAACGTTGCTGACTAGCACCATCTCTGGTGCATTTGGAAATTGTCCACTGCGTACGTCCTGACGTTAAATTGGTGAACTGCATTGTTACATTGGTGGATTACAACTAGTAGTGGCTTTGTAGCATTTGTGTTTCAGAGGAATTTTATCCTCATCTCTGGTGCATTTGAAATTTGTTTTTAAGTGATGGCATGATATTAAACGGTTTTCTTGTAAATTTTTGTTTCTTATGGAGTATGTGAACTTTAAAAACTTGTGTGCAAGCACGCTCATGATGCGACGGATTTGTGTTAAAACAAGAAAGTATTAAGCGCCTGTTCAGATATATTTTAATTTCATTAAAATTTATCTTTTAAAGTTGAATAGTGATAAAGAGAGATGGAAATTTTTAGGTAGAAAAAATATTGAAATGCATTGTATAACTTTGGTACCGTTAAAGCACCATCTATGATGTCGTAATTATAGTACCATCGATAGCATTTTCAGGGTCGATTCGACTTCCGTTTTGAAATTCGGGATCAAATCTAGAATCAGCAAGAAAAGAGAGAGCTCCAATAATTTTGAAAATTTTCTGCGTCACCGTGGCGGCCGATCAAAGTTTTGGCAATAACTTTAAGCCAAAATAATTGCCAAAACTTTGACTGGCCGCCATGGTGGCAAAAATTTTCAAAATTGCTGGAGCTCCCCCTTACCGTGCTGATTCTAGGTCTGGTCCCAAATTTTAAAATAGAGATTGGATCGGCTCAGAAAATGGCCCGATAATTCCTTAGTTAAGGAACCATCGTTGGTTCCTTAACATCCCCGTATATAACTTACATGTTGAATTTTACAAAATCTTGCAACGCTCGTGACCTCTATTATAGCCACGTATTCTTTTACAAGTTTTAACAATATATATATATATATATATATATATATATATATATGTGTGTGTGTGTGTGTGTGTATATTACAAATTAAGAGTAATGTAGCTTTAATATAATAATTAACATAGGTGTTACTTGTAACATATCTACACGTGAGATATTATGGAACAAATTTTCACTTGTAGTTACTTCGATGTGGATGAAGTAGGCCACAAAATTATTGATAATAAGTCCAAGAACGCCTACTAGAGCGTTCCCAATGTGTGGATGCAAAATGTAGGGGGAAAAGTTAGGGGTAAAATATTGGAGGGAAATATGTAATCTAAAATAATGTGAGGGGGAAAAATTTAGTGGGAAAAATTATAATTTAGATTTTTAGGTTTTTTAGTCTCCACATTAATTCAAATATAATATAGTTGTTGTTTTCTTTTCTTGTTTTTCTTTCTTTCTTTCTTTTTTGAAAAGAGAGTTTTCCAATTTATTCTTCATTTGTTTTCTTTTGATTTAGATACCAACTTTCAAATTGACATTGCAAACGGTTGGTTGCAATCATGGAGTATATTAATTCTGTTAAAAAAAAGATAAAAAGAAAGAAATAAGAAGAATATACCAAAATTGATATCAACAATTATTTTATTTTATTTTCATAATAATATAAACACCCCATATCTACACAAGGGGAAAAATATAATGGAGGGACTAAAAAATACAGTGGAGACTCAAGATGCCCCTCCAATTATTCCCCTTTTTCCCTATTCCCCCAACATTGGAATTTTCTTTTATATTTTATATTTTATTTTTTTTGTAGCTAGGTGGGTGATAATCGAACCCCATGGTCCGGTCGGGAGTTATGACTGTAACAACCCGGATGATCTCTTGGAAATGGTGTCAGAGAGCAATAGATTACATTATTTACTTAATCTATATAATATATAAAATAGAGGTAAAATCACATTTGTAATAAAAAAGTAGTTTTACGAGATAACTAACCAACTTTTAAGTGGATATTGGACAGTAGTTAATTTTATCTTATTGTGATTTTTTTTTTGAATTTATTACCTTTTCAATTTAACCTCTTAAAATTTTTTGTAATTACTCATATTCATCAAGTTTCATTCTTTTAAATTTTATTTTTACGTGAAGCGTATTATGAGGGGGGTCAAAGGTAAGTAATTTTGTGTGTCTTTCAACAATATTCTAAAGTAGTGTTTCTTTACGTTTCTCTTAATTTGTTGCATTACATCTTCCTATTTGTTTTAAAGCAATTGTTTAAAGCTATTTTTAAGTAAAATTATTTGTCATATTATTATGTAAGATTTAAATGTGTTTAAAATTTTTTTAGTTAAGTTAACAACTATTTCTTTATTGAATAAATATGGGATCACACATTATTATCTATTTACCAATTATTTGTTTACATGAATAGATAAATTATGTTTTATAGATTATTTTATTCAATTAAATATTAAGTGTGGAAAATAAATGAAATATGAGATAGATACATAAAGATTGCCATCTAGGTTTTACAACTTCTTATTTTAATAGGAAAAAGTATAAATTTATTTTAAGTTCATTATTATTTATTTAATATATATCAAATGGGGATATACATGATTCTTCAGTGGATTTTGAAAGTGTTATAATACCAATTAGTTATACATGATTCTATAGCTATTCATATTTTTAATTCAAAAGATGTAACGAAAATCATTGTCTTATGTTGGACTTTTTTTTAAAAGACCTATATTTAATTATTGACAACTTTATGTTGTAATGTCTAGAGTCACAAATTGCTTCAATTTGAAGACGCTTTGCTATATAAAAATGGAAGTCAAACAAATGTGACAACGAATGTTATATATAAAAAAATATTTCAAATTTTGTATTAATTTTGTTTCAATCTATATAATATATAAAATAAAGTTTGATTGATAGTTGTTCAATTGCAAAACAGTTATTAGGACAAGATTTTAGTTAGAAATTTATTGGACCAATTATTTTCTGCCAAGTATCATAAATCATGGACAACAATTTTGTTCACCCTAAAAAAGGGTGAACATTATCCTCTTTTTTGTGGGTCGATTTGAGGGATAAAAAATTAAAAATTTTTAATTTTTTTGTTCCGTATTATTCTATTCGTCGAGAGCTACAATATGAGTACAATTTTGATATATAATTTTTATTGATTTAAAAATTACTTATTTTTAGTGATAAGTTATTTATTTACCAGTAAAATAAGTAACTTTTAAAATAATAAAAATTATATATCAATATTATACTCATATTAAAACTCTTGACGAATAAAATAATATGGAACCAAAAAAAAATTTAATTTTTAACCCTCAAATCGACCCACAAAAAAAGAGATTGATGTTCACTCTCTTTCAATAGGGTGAACAAATTTGTTCTCTAAAAAAGAGGGTGAACATTAACCTCACTTTTGAGGATCAATTTGAGGGGTAAATAACTCAAAATTTTGAATTTTTTTGTTCCATATTAATCTATTTATCGAAAGTTTAATATGAGTATAGTTTTGATGTATAAATTTTACTATTTTAAAAGTTACTCATTTTTTATTTTTAGCGATAAATTACTTATTTACCTGTAAAATAAGTAACTTTTGAAATAACAAAAATTATATATAGATACTATTTTTTTTAAGCTCTAGATGAATAGAATAATATGAAACAAAAAAAAATTAATTTTAATTTTTTACCTACTTATATCGATCCTCCAAATTGAGGATAATATTCATCCTTTTTTTTAGCATGGTGAATAAAATTGCTAACTAATAATAATTTATTTTTAAAAAAATGTATTTATTTAATCCCCCAATGTGTGTATTTTTTTTAATTTTTTAAAGTACTATTTAAATCCCCATTGTTAAATTATGTTCAAATAAATTAAGAATATTTGTTTAATCTTTAAGTATAAGTTTCAAATTTTTTTCACTAATAAATGTTTAAATTAATTTTTTATTTGTTAACAATTTATCTCTTATTGTCAACTTATGTTTATGTTTTTAGAATATTTGTATAATCTGAAATGAAAAAATTTAATATTTTTTCCACTAATATTTTTAGTACAGCAAAATTATACCTTTAAGTTTTAATTGAAATATTCTCAACATATCTTGAATTTGTACTTATTAAAGAAAGGAAATATTTTTTTATTATATCTTTAATTTTTATTTAGGAGTAGAAAAATTTCCTAACATAACAAGATTATATCTTAAATTTTTTTACTTTAAATATTTTTATTATATCTTTAATTTATACTTTAAGTATTTTTAATTATATCTTTAAATTTTTAGTGTGCAGAGTAGAAAAATTTCCTAACGTAGCAAGATTTTCTTTATTTGCTAATTTTCTACAGCTTAAAAGGGATATCAATATTTTCTAATTAGTTTCTAAAAGTAGTAGAGAAATTTCTTAGCAATTAGCATACATTGTATTCTACCTATAAATTAAAAATTACAAAGAATCACAATGATTTGACAAATATATAAAGAGGACTTACTTATTAAATAAAACTATTACATAATAATTTTGATTTATATGTTTCTTTTTGGTAGGATTAGACTTTTTTCTAGGTGAATGATATACATATTTAGGAGATCCCACCTATATGTGTCAACTTCGTAACACGATATATTGGTATGATAAAAAAAATACATAAGCGTTATGAAAGACGTTGAGAGAGAAAATTTCTATTGTGTTGTATGTAAGGGCAAGTGACCGAGCTTCCACGAATGAGGAATGTCTCCGCTGTCTAAAGTGATTTACTATATAGTATGAATGAAAAAGTAGTCACTTTGTGCAAACCGTTCGAGTCTATAATATGATGTTTTTATTTACGTCAACGATATGATATATGGATTCTATTATTAATTATGGAAGGCTACAAATGAGTCCTCTAAATAAAGAGTATATCATTAGTTATTCACTAAATTTATTTTATTGTGTAATATATAGTCCGATTATGTTATGTTACTTTTATTTGTTTCTACGTTGGTTATATTTTTTATTATTCTCATTTGTGCAATTACAATTTGTTTCAACAGTGAAGAAATACACTGCACTCTTACATAGTGTCGTGCTACTTAGATGAATAATTTTTATGAATCAGTTTGAAATTAGTTTATTGTGGTTATATTATTCCCTTGTCAAGTTCAAAGTTTGAATGGTATTGAATTGAAATTTTTTATATACATCATTTTCAATTATTATTTTTCTATTCGCACAAAAAAAGTAAGTTTAATACATTGTATATTATCGATTTACAAAAAAGCACAGCTAATAGACTGTGATCATGAGACAAGACTTTTGTTAATACTGATATCCTTGAATTGTATACATTTCGAGCTAAGTAATTATTATTTCAATAGTATTTAATTGATTATATATTTTATATTTTGTGGATTTTTATTGTAAAATCTTTTTATAATTTAATCTAGGATAATAGCCGACCATAGATAAATTTATTGAATTATGAGTACAGTATAAAATGAAAAACTTAAATTTTCTTTTCTATAATATTTCGTTATTATTAACATTATTTACATTTTATATTACGTGATGGTGTTATCGATTAAATACAAATGCTATTTGTTAAAAAAATTATTTTACATTATTTTTTACCCCAAAAATCAATCTAAATAATTTTTTTTTAGATAAATCTATACAGTTTTACTCCCGTACAACGCACGGAGGGTGAAAACTAATTTGAAATTAATAGATTTTTTTATTTGTATTAGAAATCGATTATATTTTATTTTCTTCAACAATTGTTGTTTTTCATTCCTGCACAATATTTATATATTCCTTGAAATGCCACTTTTATTAATTAAATTAATAAGCTCATAGATTTTTAATGTTGCAAAATTGATATAAAAATAAAAATAATATTACTTCCCCTACATGGCACGGGTGTATGGCACGGGTGTGAATACTAATCAAAATAAAAACAAACATCATTTTGTGCCAAATATACCAATTTGGAAAACAATTCCACGAGTCGCATTTGGAGGTTGGCGACTGTTAACTGCACAAGTTTCTGGAGTGTCTGCGGTTGACCCTCTGTTCATTGCTTCCTACCAAAAACCACACTCATAGAAGCTATAATTGACTCCATAGAACTCCACTCCACTCCTCTTGCTAAAATCCCACCTACACAGCCACATTCATAATCTTGAACTACTTTAGACATACAATTTCAATCGATTTGTTAAACGGCGAAAATGGACGACGCATTTGGATTTCCAGGTGCTGGTTATGACGCTGCTTATGGCGGGATGGGAATGGAATGGGAATGGGGCCGATGGGAATGGGGCCGATGGGCATGGGACCGATGGGAATGGGGCCGATGGGCATGGGGCCGATGGGAATGGGCATGGATGATATGGAAATGGATCTCCCAGAGGAAAAACCAGCTCAAAAAGTTGGAGAAGAAAGGGAAATTGGGGATAATGGTCTGAAGAAGAAGCTCCTCAGAGAAGGTGAAGGCTCGGAGAATCCCAGCTCCCATGACGAAGTTGAAGGTACATAGAGTGTTTCTATACTGAAAGTTGCTGGTACGAATCGATCCAAACTTCTCGCCTGTGTTTTGATAGCCTCTCTGTTTTTCGTTTTAAAATTTTGTTTGAGCTTGAGAGTTTTTTTGCCGTAATTGATTCCTAGGCTATTTATAGACTACAAGGACTAATAGGTAATGCAGTGAATCAGTGATCAAGCGGCAACAGCTGTAAAATACATTTCAAGTAAGAGTTCTCGAAGGATCACCACTTTGGAACTGCCCTGTATTGAAGAGATTTCTGAAGTATAGAACAGATACAATTGTAGGGGTATTATGTGAGAGAGGAAAAAAGAAGAAGTATGATTGAGATACAGAAATGTTCAAGCACTCCCGGGTGCGCCATAATTAAATTTTGACCAAAAAGTTTGACCGGCCCCACGGCGTCCAACGGTGTCGCAAAAATTTTAAAAATTACCGGAGCTCTTGCTTAATCGAGATCCGGTCCCGGATTTAGAATCGGAGATCGGACAGGGCTAAAAAAGGTCTCGGGAGCGCCGTAATTATGGCGCACCCGGCTTGAACATTTCTGGATTGGAGATATTAGCAAAGATAATGACAGGTGTAAAATAGATCTGTTCATTTTTGCTTAGAGCCAATAGCTATGACATCTCTTGAACTAACTCACTAACTCATATTACTAGCGACATCCCCTTTTGATTTCTTCCAAGATCACACAAGCCTCCCCTACCTACAAAATCTACTTACCAGATCTTTTAATAAATTTGATTTGTGTACTTCACCCGTATGATATGAAAAGTGATTTGTCGAGTAAATTGGACAAACATTAAACCTCTCGAGTATAGTGAGAAAGCCAATAAACTCTCAGGAGAAATAATGTGGTGCAAATTAATTGATCAACCTTAATCGCATGTTTGGCTAGAGATTAATTATGACTATATTCTTTTCAAAAGAAAAAAAAAAATTAGGACTATATTAGACCTATTAAATGAATACAGAAAATATTTGAAAAAACAAATAATAAATAAGGAATTCCTTTCCACCATTGATTACTTGTTCCATAACTTATATTTTGTTTAGAGTTAAACTATATTATTTGGGTAATATAGCTATAAGCAATTATAATCTAACATTTAATTGGTTTGATGATTGGGAGGTCAACATGGCAATAATATTCGAGGGGAAAAATAGTTATAAATTATTAGCGAGGGCATTATTGTTTAAGAGATGATTCTTAATTCATGTGATATTTAGAGCTTGTTTGGTTTAGACTTTTAGGGAGCCTTTTTTTTTTTGGGGTCTTTTTATAATCATTTTCAACCACAATTTCATTCACGTATTTTTTTTATTTTTTATTTTTTTAAAATCACTCATTCAAATTATTTATTTATTTATTTATTTCGAAAACAAACAGTTTATATAGTGTAGAAGTTAATATAGATGAGGAGCAGTCGTAACTCTTAGAACCTGAGATTCTTATCTGTAACTATGCCCATGTTCTCCTACAAGTTTTAACACATTTTTACACACAAATCTTGTGGGACCTACCTGTACTATACAAATCTCCACCATTCAATTCCACTCATTCTCTCTCTTATATCACATCAAATCACATAAAAACACATAAAAACACACATCCTAACACCTTCTATATCTATGATATGAACATATAGTAGTTGGTGGATGGCTTATTCACTTGATATGTAACTTATTACTCTTGTTGGCAATAATATAATTTGTTTCTTATAAAAAAAAAAGATATGAACATATAGTAGATTTTGCTCCCCCAACTAGAGAAACCTTTATTTTAAAAAGTTAAAATAGAAAGCTTGTGTGATTCTACTTTCATGGTTTCCCTCTCCAATAAAGAGCTTCTTATCTTGTTCAAAGAGTCTTTTGGAGTTGATTTTATGCCCTGGTTTCAATATTTAATGGAGGTTGGCCTTGACAATTTAATGGTTGTTTAATGAAGGTTGGCCTTAACGATGTTAATGGTTATTTTTTGGTTTTCTTGCAGTTCATTATGTGGGTAATTTTCTGGATGGCACGCAGTTTGATTCCAGCCATGACCATGGCACTCCATTCAAATTTACGCTAGGAGAAGGTATGCTTCGTTATCAGTTACAGTGAAAATCTTATAAATCCTTCGGATGAAGTGTTACTTTCTAAACTGGTACCTGGATTATACTTCACAAGGTCAATAAGGCCTTTTGCTTCAGGGGAATACAACAGGTTGGAATTTATTATCGCCAAACAAGGTTTCGCCTGAGATCTGATAGAATTGCTGTGACAATTTGAGGGTGATATGTTCGTAAATCAAGAAAGTACAATTATTACATTGTAGCACGCTGAGGACTAGGATGCAGATAAAATCTACCTTTTTGTTGTGTCAATGCTATCACCATCTTGTGTGTAAATCCTTATTAGCCATATCCATGCTGATCCTCCACGTATCTCTGAGAAGCGTCTAAAATTTTACGTTTTGGGGTACATACCCTCTCTTCCAGTTTTTCTTCTGCAAAAATTAGATAAAAATCATTGGCTCATCGAGTTCTTCTTCCCTTAACTCACCTTTCTCTAATATATTGGTCCCAGGACGTCACTTGCATAACAAATCTGTTTTGAATGTGATCTTTAGTTGACGCTTTTTTGCTTCGAGCAATCCACTAATGATGTAGTTAGCTTGTTTGGCCCGAACTCTGCTATTTTCTTTGAAGCTTTGCCAGAGTTGTTACTTGATGTTGAGCTTACTTCAATTAACATAATAAGGATTTCTTGTGAACGCTGGTGTAAATTATTGCTTGTTATTGAGGACAGTTTGAGTACATTCAGCGAGCTATCATAAATGGAAAAAGTTGTATAAACTATTTGAACATTGCATGTATATGTAAACAATTTTAAACTTTGGCAGCAGTTTTTTATCTGCCAGCAGTATAAATGGCTAAAAACCATTCAGCTTATGAGTATTTCAAATATTACCAACAACATTTTGAAGCATAGCTTTTGCTATAAGAACCCTGGTGTTAATTGAGAAAGAAATGAATTCAAATTTTTACACACTTATAAAGAAGAAACGTGTTTAAGAGAAACACATAAGTTAGATTGTTTTTGATGGCTGATTAAGGTCTCAACGGTCTAAGAAAATAATATTTCTCCGATTGTTTTTTGCAGACGCCACCTTAAATTATATTAAACCGGGATGATTTATGTTTATGATCGTTGGAACTGGTGAATAAATCAAACACCTTTGGCTCCTGAAGAAATACCGAGCTTATCAGCAGAGCTTGAAAATTACAACTTTCATGTTAGTTTGAAACGCACACACTTTTAGAAAAAATATTAGTGAGATTAGAAGAGATTTGTGAAAATGTTCTGTATTCATCCATTATACAAAGGCATATATATAATATTTACAATTATCATATTGGGCTAAGCCCACACTAAACCCTAATTATCAGAATACAATCTAACACTCCCCCTCAAGTTGGAGCATACAAATTGTAGGTTCCAAGTTTGTTACAAATATAATTGACTCGAGGACCCCCGAGAGACTTAGTGAATATATCAGCTAGTTGGTCATTTGATCGAACATGACTAGTAGCAATATCCCCAGAAAGGATCTTCTCTCGAATGAAATGACAGTCAATCTCGATGTGCTTAGTCCTCTCATGAAAGACAGGATTGGCAGCAATGTGGAGAGCGGCTTGGTTATCACATATCAATTTCATTTGCTGACACTCCATAAATCTCAGCTCCTGAAGTAACTGCTTCAGCCACATAAGCGCACACGTAACTTTAGCCATAGCCTGGTATTCTGCCTCTGTGGTAGATAGAGCAACAACTGACTGCTTCTTACTCTTCCAAGACACCAAATTTCCTTCAACAAAGACACAATATCCAGTGGTTGAGTGTCTATCATGTGGGTCGCTGCCCAATCAAGATTTGAATATCCAACCACCGGTATGCCCTTTATCTTCATATAGTAAGCCTTTACCTGGTGCTTTCTTGATGTACTTCAAAACACGAATAGCAAGATCCCAATGACTATCACACGAGCACTAAGGAACCGACTTAAAACACTCACAACGAATGAGATATCGGGGACGTGTCACGGTGAGATAATTAAGTTTCCCAATAAGTCTCAGGATTTGTTAGGATCGATAAGGGCTCCCTGACAAGGAAGGAGCTTGACATTTGGATCCATTGGGGTTTCTATTTGGTTTGCAATTCAACATGCCTGTCTCTTCCAAAATGTCAAGGGCATATTTCCGTTGGGAGATAAGAACACCCTGTTGGGACTGAGCAACCTCTATCCCTAAGAAATATTTGAGTTTCCCCATGTCTTTAGTCTGAAAATGATGGAGGAGATGGTGCTTTAGCCTTTGTATGCCTTTTTGGTCATTCCCAGTGATAACGATATCATCCACATAAACAACCAAATAGATGCAACAATGAGAGAGGCGTGACAAGAAAAAATCAATGGTCAGCCTCACTACGAGTCATGCCAAACTGTTGGACGATGGAACTAAAACGCCCAAACCAAGCTCGTGGTGATTGTTTCAAACCATAGAGGGAGTGACGAAGTCAACATACCAATCCAGACTCCCCCTGAGCAACAAACCCAGGTGGTTGCTCCATATAAATCTCTTCGCTTAAATCACCATGAAGAAAGGCATTCTTAACATCCAGCTGATAGAGAGGCCAATGACGCATGGCAAAGAATTGATAGGAGGAGACGAATCGAGGACATTTTAGCAACCGGGGAGAAGGTGTCACCATAATCAAGTCCATAAATCTGGGTGTATCCCTTTGCAACAAGACGTGCTTTCAAACGGTCCACGCCGCCATCGGGGCCAACTTTGATGGTATAGACCCAACGACAACCCACGGTAGATTTACCAGGAGGAAGAGGCACCAAATCCCAAGTGCCAGTAGTATGTAGGGCAGACATCTCATCAACCATGGCCTGACGCCAACCTGGGTGTGAAAGAGCCTCTGCAACAGATTTAGGAATAGAAACAGAAGACAAAGACGACAAAAGGCGGTATATGATGGAGATAAGCGTTGATAGCTGACAAAATTGTAAATAGGATAAGGATTACGAGTAGAACGAATACCTTTACGCTCAGCGATGGGACGATCCAAGGCAAGATCGGATTCTGAAGGTGCAACCGGAGTAGAAGGTGAGTCCGAAGGGCCAGGCGATGCGGCTCGGGTGACGAGAAGGATCGACTACGGTGTAGAGGCAGATGTGGGTGTACGAACCAGTTTGACGATGGCTCAGTGGGAAGTTGATTAGAGGGCCGAGGTCGGCGATGGTAAGTGATTAGAGGAGGCGGTGAGTCTGTAGGAGGTGCTATACAATCGAGGGAGGAGATATCTAGAGAAGGAGAATTGGTAGCCGAGATATCTGGGAGAGGAGGACCAGTGTCAGGTAAAACATGTGAGAGGTCAGAGGCATGTGTGACGAAAGGAAAATAGGGTGTCATCTCAAAGAAGGTGACGTCTGCAGAGACAAGGTATCGCCGTAGGTCAGGAGAGAAGCAACAGTAACCTTTCTGCAAGCGAGAGTAACTCAAAAAGACACACTTGAGTGCTTTGGCCTGCAACTTATCGTTCCCCGGGGTGAGGTTATGAACAAAACAAGTGCACCCAAATACACGAGGAGGAACAGAGTAAAGTGGTTGAGTAGGAAACACCATAGAGTGAGGAACCTGATTCTGTAAGACGGAGGACGGCATGCGATTAATTAGATAGCATGCGGTAAGAACAAAGATCGCCCAAAAACGAAGTGGAACGTATGTATTAGGAGAGTGCGAGCCGTCTCGACCAAGTGTCTGCTTACGCCCGCCACCCCATTTTGTTGAGGAGTATAAGCGCAAGACGGTGATGAATGATACTGAGATGCCATAAATGTTTGGAACGGCAGTAGAAATACTCGCGTGCATTGTCACTACGGAGAACACGGATTGTAGTACCAAATTGGGTTTTAACTTCAGAACAAAATGTTTGGAAGATAGAGAATAACTCGGAACGGCTTTTCATCAGAAATAGCCAGGTGCAACGAGAGAAATCATCAACAAACGTCACGAAGTAACTAAACCCCAAGGTGGACTGGACACGACAGGGACCCCAAATATCCGAATGAACCAAGGCAAAGGGTGACTCTGCTTGTTTATTGGGACGACTGGGGAAAGAACTACGAACATGTTTTCCCAATTGATAGGACTCGCACTCTAAAGTAGATTGACCTGTAAGATTTGGTACCATCTTTTGTAATTTCTGTAGGCTAGGATGGCCCAAACGGTGATGAAGGATGGAAGGTGAATCGGTCGCAACACATGTGATAGGTGACGGTGATGGCGATGGCGATGGTGTAAGGTAATATAACCCACGATACTCACGCCCTACTCCAATCGTACTCCCAGTGTTTCGATCCTGGACAAGAACCGAATTAGCTATGAAAGTAACAGAATAATGTAGTTTTTCGGTTAACTTCCTAACAGAGACTAAATTAAAAGGACAACCTGGGACAAAGAGGACAGAATCTAATGATAATGAGTGTGAGAGTCTTACTTGGCCAATGCCTTTAATCTTAATTTGAGAGCCATCATTTAAGGTAACAGTGGAAGAAATGTTTGAGTAAGAAATATGGGAAAATAAATTTTTGTTACCAGACATATGATCAGAGGCACCCGAATCAAGCACCCAAGGGCCAAGAGGTGATGATTGTGAGATGTGGGCAACGGAGCTCTCAGTTGGATTTCCCAAGGTGAAAGACAAAAGTTGCTTGCTTCTCTTACAAGGTCGGCCATGAAGTTGGTAGCATCGATCCACCGTATGACCAAATTTATGACAGTGAGAGCAGCGAGGGGGATACACTCCTTTAACTAAGGCCGCCATGAAATACCACAAGAATACCACAAAAAAGAGACAGAAAGATGTGGCTGCTAGGGTTTTTTTTTTTTTTAAAATTATAAATTTCGATGAACAGTACCCGCAGTGAATAGTGTCGCGATGAACAGTAGCGCAGTGAACAGTACCGCGATCAACAGTAGCGCAGTGAACAGTGATGCGTGAACAGTACCGAGGTGAATAGTAGCACAATGAACAGTACTGAGATGAACAGTAGGCTGCTAGGGTTTGTGATTAAAAAAAAGGATGGTTGGAATGAAGCACAACCAAGTAATCCAAGAATCTCTGATACCATGTGAGATTAGAAGAGATTTGTGAAAATGTTCTGTATTCATCCATTATACAAAGACATATATATAATATTTACAATTATCATATTGGGGTGGGCCCACACTAAACCCTAATTATCAGAATACAATCTAACAATATTATTTTCATCGTTTATGTATATCTCTTACGTTTTAAGTAAACATTGTTCACGGTTCAAGCTCTTAGTCTATTGTGAGCTTGGTATTTAAAATGACACATTTAATCTCAAGTACTTAACTCATGAAATTATGCAAGAATTTAATCTTCAAATGAAATGAGAACTTATGGATGTTTATGAATCTGGGAGATGCTGAACTGTACATGTTACATTAATCATCAGCGTATACTTAGTGTTTGCACATTTTTCTTCTGTAATAGCACATTACTCATTATTGAGATATTTGTTCATGTGTGGATAGCTGTGAAATAATAATATTAACTATATTTTTTCATTGTGGTTTCTTCATACATTTGAAACCAATTATCATGCCCTTCTGATGCCAGTTTTTTCTTCCACACTACAGGACATGTGATTAAAGGATGGGAAGAAGGTATCAAGACAATGAAAAAAGGCGAAAAGGCCCTCTTTACTATTCCTCCAGAATTGGCATATGGAGAGTCCGTGTCCCCTCCAAAAATACCTCCAAATGCTACTCTTCAATTTGAAGTGGAGTTGCTCTCTTGGATTAGTGTAAAAGACATATGCAAAGATGGAGGAATATTAAAGAAAGTACTTACAGAAGGAGAGGGTTGGCAAAATCCTAAAACCCTAGATGAAGTATTTGGTGTGTAATTAGCATGCTTTGCTTCTTTTGCTAGTTGTGCTTATTTTGTGTGAGTTTGTTGATTCCTTCTGTAAACTGGTGTTTGGCAGTCAAATATGAAGCATGGCTACAGGATGGAACACTTGTTTCAAAATCAGACGGAGTGGAGTTCACTGTAGAAGATGGTATATTTCCTTCTCAAATAAGTAAGGTTTCTTTTCTACTGAGTGGGACCTTGGGATTCATTTTAAATGGCTTATATTTGTTTAGGGTATTTCTGTCCTGCCTTGTCTAAAGCCGTGAAGACAATGAAGAAGGGAGAAAAAGCCATATTGACTGTAAAGCCTATATGTAAGTTAGCTCCACTCTTTGATACTTTTCAAAGCTGTTTCCATGCACAGTTTGCTGATTGCAGGAGTTGTTGCAGATGGATTTGGACAGAATGGCAGGTCAGCTACTGGTGATGATGGTGATGTGCCACCAAATGCTACCCTTAAAATAAATCTGGAGTTGGCTTCATGGAAGACTGTTTCAGACATTACTAAGGACAAAAAAGTTCTGAAAAAGATCCTACACGAGGGAGATGGCTATGATCATCCAAGTGACTGTGCAACTGTGCATGGTAAGTTCTATGTTAAATGCAGCCAAGATATTTTGGGAGTGAAATTCTGAGTATGTTGTTCAAAATAATCTCTGTCTTGCTCTGTGGCAGTAAAAATGATTGGGAAGTTGCAGGATGGGACTGTATTCGAGAGAAAAGGACACAATGATGAACCATTGTTTGAGTTCAAGATAGATGAAGGTAAAACCCTTTTTCTTTCTTTGGCTTCATCATATTTTTGAACTAGTGTCCTTGCATGTAGAAAACCAGACTCCATGTCTCCTCTATCTCTCTTGCAAGATGCTGCTAACTCTTTTATATGCGAAATTGAATGGATATATTAGTTTCAGTAACAAAAATTCTTTGAATATACTCTTGAAACCAATCAAACTTTAGTTTTTGTCACTTCTCACAGTGTTATTCTCGTTATCTTTTTCTCTGATTATACTAAGTGAATCACTTAGATCAATAACCTACCAAGTGTACTTTAAATTAAAAAAATAATAATTAAAAAAAAAAACCTACGAAGTGTAATGATGTAGACAACAATGTTGGTGGTGTAATAAATCATTATGCCCACTTCCATTCAAGGCAAAAGGATTTGATATAAAACCGTTAATAGGTTACCGTATCCATGTATAAAATATATATGTTACTTTGCGAAATCATATGTTTCCTCAAACTCATTTCAACTATATATTATATTGGCCACATAACTTTATCTACTTTGAATCTTGTATTCTCCCAAACAATCATCTTTCACTTCAAAAATCCATCACTCTTGCAGTAGTAGTTTTTCTTCGGCAATATAAGAATTTGTCTAAGTTTTATGAATTAAAAGAAAAGGAGTATTATTTTATAGATGTATCAGTGAAGTTACCCTCTCCATATTTTGTCAGCTCAAGTCCCAAATAATCTCACTTTTTCATCATATTTTTTTGGTAATATACAACCAATGACAATGAGGGAAATATCACATGTTTGTAACTTTCTCTTACTGACATATTCTGTTCATAAGAGGTGCCATGATAAACTCCTTTATCCGCTGTTCTGGAGACCAGAAGAATAACTCTTTTAGGAAATCCAGCTATATTCTATTTCATTCCCAATTTGAGAATTAACTTTGAATTTGATCCAATCGCAACTTCAAGTATGGAATTCAAAGGGACCATAGGAAAGGATACTCTGAATCATAGGACTATAATGAAATATCTGATCAACCAACATTTATCGAATTTCAAAAGAGTCAGTTCGATCCTCTTAATTTAAAGGGCGCCGGGTGTCACACTTCAAAGGTTCGGGACCTGATTGCAACAACCCCCAAAGTTTAGGGGCCCCTGGTGGAATTTACCCTTAATTTTAACTTACTTTACAGATCAAGTTATAGAGGGCCTTGATAGGGCTGTAAAGACCATGAAGAAAGGAGAAATAGCACTTGTAACAATTCAGCCGGAGTATGCATTTGGTCAATCTGAATTCCAACAAGAGCTGGCTGTTGTACCTGGAAATTCCACTGTATATTATGAAGTTGAGATGCTTTCCTTTGACAAGGTCGGTCAAATGTTAATATGTAATTCTTACTCTACGTATTCATCTATCCCCTTCTCATGACGATTTTATTGATCTTCTTGATTGTAGGAAAAGGAATCTTGGGGAATGAGTGCGCAGGAAAAGATTGAAGCTGCCAGGAAGAAGAAGGAAGAAGGGAATGCATGGTTCAAGGCGGGAAAATACAAGAGAGCCTCGAAGAGATATGAAAAAGTATGTACTTGATCAAGGGTTGCTGATTCAATATGCCTTGTTGACTCGTGTTATTACTCTTCTAACATCACACACTGCTATCCTCAGGCCGTATCGTTCATCGAATATGAATCTTCTTTGAACGAGGAGGAGAAAAAACAAGCTGAAGGGCTCAAAGCCACTTGCAATCTTAATATTGCAGCTTGTAAACTAAAACTGAAGGATTACAAAGAGGCAGAGAGATTGTGCACCGAAGTATTAGAAATTGATAATCAAAATGTTAAAGCACTTTATAGAAGAGCACAGGCATATATACAAATGGTTGAGTTGGATTTGGCAGAAATTGATATTAAAAGGGCACTTGAAATCGATCCGGATAACAGGTACTCAACTTGAGCCTCTTTATTTATATTTTTAAGTTTTTTCTCCCGTATGTTGCACAGTGATTTGAGTAATAATATTTGTGCTACTTCTGAATACACTGTATATACCAGGGATGTGAAACTGGGATATAAATTGTTGAAAGAGAAAGTGAAGGAATACAATAGGAAAGATGCACAATTTTATGGGAATATTATTGCGAAGATGAGCAAGTTGGAGGATACTGAATCTGTAGTAAGTGAAGTTGGATATCTTATTTTCATTTAATTTGTTTTTATTCATGATGGCCTACATGCAGATGAGCTCTAGTTGTCAGTTGTTGATACCATGCTTGTGGAAAATTGCAGGGTGCAACTACAAAGCATGGTAAAGTGACAATAGCAATAGATAGTAAGTCATATATCTGTCTGAATCCTTCTTTTGTTATCATCCTCCACTTTATTCTTTTTTTTTGCTTCATGTTCGACATATGGTCATTGATTAAGCCCTTGTTAGGAATGAATTTTTTATTAATTTTTATGTGAAGTAGGAGAGAGAATGAGTGGAGTTAAATGGTGGAGATTTGTGTAGTACATGTAGGTCCTATGAAAACATGCTTTAATTATCTAATTCTGTTAGACGTTGAAATTGTGGAAAAAAAAAAAGTTGTTTGTCATAAGATGTTTTACACTCAGGCCAAGTGACAATGTTAGGCATGACAAGATTTCATGTAACACTAAGTCACT
Source organism: Jasminum sambac (assembly GCA_018223645.1). Classification (NCBI taxonomy): domain Eukaryota; kingdom Viridiplantae; phylum Streptophyta; class Magnoliopsida; order Lamiales; family Oleaceae; genus Jasminum; species Jasminum sambac. Next base: position 20,908,006 of record CP073649.1, read on the forward strand.
AAGAAAAGTCTCAAAGTCCTGGTCGCTCTCGTTTAGAGACGAGAACAGAGTAGCGTCAACTATTAGGATTAAATGTTTGTTGAAGCATGTGTCATTTTCTCTTCTTTTTATATCTTTTATCATCAACCTATGGAATAGGCAGCTCAATGAGCATCAACATATGCTATAGGCAGCTCAACGAATCCAAAATTTCAGCATATGTCTGTTTTAGCATTTTCCCGCTTTTTTTCACTTCTAAGACTCACTCAAAATCAAGCATCAATATTAATCGCACATATCTCCCATTATTAATTTTTTTTTGAAAAAGAAACAACCTTTGTATTAAGAGAATATTTAGTTACAAGGGAGCATGCTTACGTAGGATAGCATGACATAGACTATATCCTAATACAAGCTAGTAAAATCTAGTGCAAAAAATTGCTCCATTCTCTACTAAGATCTATGAAAGATATTCCCACAAATTCTTTGTTGTTGTATACCCAAGTTGCAACCCAAAACTTGATTTTTTCCCACAATCTGTCCACTGTTTCTTCCTTTTCTTCAAAAATCCTCATGTTCCTCTCCAACCATACTATCCAAAAAACTGCCAAAATTGCTGCAGTCCACATTTTAGATATCTCCCATTATTACTTATCCGCATGGCTAATGGTTTCCATCATTAACCAACCTAAAAAGTTGCATTTTAACAAAGTAAAAATTTTCTTTTCTCCATCGACATCTCACCAGCTAATTTGTGGTTGGAATCATTGTCGACCACTGCTTTGACAATAAATCAATATACTAATTTTCTTGTGAGTTCCAGTAGTGAATAAACCACCAGTATTAGGTCTTTTCTCTCATGAAACTCCCTTCGACTGATAACCATGGCCCCACTGGCCATGGTGATAGAAAATGCCATAACCCCACTGGTTATGGACAACATACTAAAAACTTTTGGAGTTTTAGGACCAGATTTAAGGTGTTCATGCTTAGGTTAATCAAAGATGGAGGTTCCGTCAGAATTGCAGAGAGAACAAGAGCATGGAGTCATGAAATTTCAGTAACAATAGACGCAGCCTTCTGGATAGCAGAGTCGACAGGACTATTGTGCAACAATGCAAATCCTTTGAAATACAAGAAGCAGTTCAGAAATAATGTTATGTGCTTATGGATGGAGTATTTCAAGAATGATATAGAGGTGAGTTTCTGAAAATTTCTACGTTACAGAACAGCTTGGTGAGAAGCATCATTGTACCTTCGGAAGAGAAACGTATGGGATGGAGAAGATTGGAAGAATGTCTATTAGAGGTCACTGGGAAGAAAAGAGGGCAACAACAAGTTTTTCAACCAAAACAGAGAAGAGAAGTACCTGTAAACCCAACAATGAGATCATGGGCCAACGTAGTCAAAGACAAGGATGAAGAGAAACACAAAGCACAAACACAGAGTATCCCCAGAAAAGAAGCTAGCAGAACCACTGAAAGCTGGAATCAGGTTGTCTTGATTTTCAGGGAAAGCAGCCACATTCCATGGGAGGCCATCTTATATGGGCTGGAAAACACCACGAGAAAACAGTATGATGTCAGACCACTACACGATGATGGAGCCCTGATTTGGTGCCAGAGTGAGGAGGAAAAATGCAGATTATTAACACTAGGAAGAATGAAACTCCCAGCTGTGACTACAGTGTCTTTCGCCCCTTGGAGTTGGGAAAACCAGTCCGAAAATGTTAAAATTGATTGCAGATACAGCTGGATTGGTGTGGAGGGCTTGCCTTTGAACATATGGAATATCCATGTGTTCAAAGTTATTGGTTCTATGTGCGGTGGCCTACTTGATATTGATAGAAATACAATGGAGTTGAGATCCCTAAATCATGCCAGACTGAGATTAAGAGGAAACGAACAAGGGTACATTCCTGAAGAAGTATCACTGCCCTATGGAGGAAGGAGCATTACTTTAAAATTCTTTAAACTGAATGATCGTAAACACAGATTCTTTGGAACCTTTGGGACTCTGGGGAAAAAGCTAAACACCATGAACAGAACAAACGTAGTTGGGGAAGAAGATGTTTCTTCAGATTCATCAAGTGAGGAAGATGATGACGTGGAAAAAGCTAAAAAAGATATGGGAAATGACGTGGCAGAGACTCCATGCATCGTTGACACAAGTGGCCAAACAGAGAATGCAATTAATACAAAAGGCGGTGGGAATTTTGAAAGGAAGAAGGACCAGATATCGAAGTACCCGGCTCATAATACTCATGCGGCAAACGAGGAGAGTGTAATCAGCCTTCAAAGGGTTTTTGAGAGAATCAATGGAAACTTGACTTTGGGAACAGCACCTTCAGAGGATCATCAGAGAATTACGGCTCCTTCTCCAATCGAGATGACAGAGGTGGAGGGATTTAAAGAACCCAAAGAAAGTTGGGCCCTATGTCAAATGGGCTTCTCAGAATGGGCCTCGAATCAGGATGAGGAACCAATCTCGAGAACAGATCTTACAAGAAGCCTAATTAAATTTTCAGGTAAAATATACCAGAGGAAAAAGGCCATCGAGCCCAATTATGGATCTGTTAAGGTTATGAAAGCCCTAGAAGGCTTTAATTTTGGGCAACCCAGCAGCTTCATTCGCCCAGATCTAATACAGTGGCTAAGGAACACTCCCAATCACAGACCAATTTCTAATGGGCCTCCCCTGATGAATTCGATAGAATTACGTATAGCGAAGAAGAGTATCAAAGCCTCTGTCTTCCTTGTCGATAATCAGATCTTCATGCGTGGTGAAGTTTTTAGCAGTGAAGCAGGGGAAATCAAACAAACTGAAGACTGTGTCAGTAAATTCAGCAGTAAATCAGTCCTGTGCTTTGACGACCATGAAGAGTGTGAAGTTCATGAAGATATAGTTCAACACCCGGAGGAACAAGGGAGACATATACATACGAGAATGGAGGGAACAATTCAAGATGATGAAACAGACAATTTCGTGGATATGGGGCAGCATACTGAGGATGAGGAGAATCTGGAAAACCAGTGGAATTTTGTTGAAGCTACAGAGGAGTTAGAGAACAGCGAGGGGGATAATTATGTGACTGAAACTGAGGCTGATGAGGAAGACATTGACAGCGGAAAATTGTTCATGGATGCAAAAAGACCTACTCTAGATAACAATGACCAAGGAATACCGAATTCAAAGACACAATCTGCAAAAGCACCAACAGAGCCACACTTTTCTGATGAAGGAAATACCAGTAAACAAGCTGAAGAGCTTGATCCAACCTCAGATATTCTTTCTACTAAGGCTTCTGATTCTCCGGGCCCCTCCACCAACATCCAGATATCTACTGAACCAGGTTTTATCTATCCCTCTTGCTCTAATCTGGTAATTTCTGAATGTATCCCATATCCATGCAATGAAATTAATCGTGTGTTGGGTAAGGGGGGATTAGCGTTAGATGCTACAATCAACGATTTGAATGGACAGTCAGCTGGTTCTAATTTTCAGGGGACTAGTGAATCTGATTCTTTGGGGATGTCATCTTTTCCGGTAGGAGATAAGGAAAACAGAGAAATCCTGATCATTAATAGGGACAATCCAAAGTTGGAAGAAGTCGAGAAACTGGCACCGATCCTAAGTAGATTGAACTTAGCCCTTGTCCCCCTACATGACAAGAAGAAAAAAGGATTCTCTAAACATCATGAGAAAGGAAAGAGTTCTTCCTCTACTAGTAAGAATAGGGGAAAGAGGGAGCTGAAAAATCTCTAGAGTTGTATCAACTACGAGGGGAGGAAATCACGTGGTTTGGAATCTAGGGAGATGGATGGTTCTCAATGAAGATAATTAGTTGGAATGTCAGAGGCTTGGGGGGGAGGGAAAAAAGAAAAGTGGTAAAGGAATTGTGTTGGAAACTATTTTAGCTATTTTAGGATTCTATTATTTTAGGAATGTTATCTTTTTAATTGATTCTAGTTTATCTACTTTCCTAACTTAGATAAGTTTCTCCTCCTATATAAAGGAGTGATTGTAACCTAATTTTTCATACCAATTTATTATACAACTTTCGCTTCCACATTATATTTCAACTAATTGTTATGCAAGGAAAACCATACGTGGTGTCACTACAAGAAACTAAGAAGGAAAAAATTGAAAAGAAATTGATTGGGAGTGTGTGGGGGACGAGATTTAAAGAATGGGCTTATCTGCCTTCAATTGGAAAATCTGGGGGTATATTGTTGATGTGGGACTCAAGGGTGTTTAGGGGAAAAGAGGTAATCTTGGGAAACTTCTCAATTTCAGTCCTTCTACAGGCAATTGGGGGAGGGGATGGATGGTGGTTCTCCGGAATATACGGGCCATGTTGCCCAAAAGACAGGAATGACTTTTGGAAAGAGCTAGGAGATCTATATGGGTTATGTGGAGAGAGATGGTGTCTGGGAGGTGATTTTAACGTGGTAAGATATCCATCGGAAAAACTGAACGGGGGAAGATTTACAAGAAGTATGAGGAAATTTGATCAGTTCATAAAAGATGCAGAATTGAAGGATCTTAGGTTATTAAACACGGAGTTTACATGGTCCAATATGAGAGAAAGGTTGGCATGTTCAAGAATAGACAGGTTTCTGTTCACGGAAGGATGGGAACTTTTGGTGGAGGAAGTTAGACAAGAAGCCCTAGTTAGAGCGACCTTAGATCATTGCCCCATTGTACTTGATACAAACAGGTTTAAGTGGGTCCTATCCCATTTCGATTTGAAAACATGTGGCTAAGGCACAAGGCATTCAAAAGAAATTGGAAGGTATGGTGGGAGAAATATGATATGGAAGGATGGGCAGGATTCAAATTCATGGGAAAACTGAAAATGGTAAAAGAAGAATTGAAGAAGTGGAATAAGGTAGAATTTGGTGACGTGAGATTGGAAAAAAAGGCACTCATGAATAGAATCGAGGAGATTGATAGGGAGGAAGTGAGACTAAACATAAGTGAAGAGGACAGAATGGAAAGAAGGATGCTGAGAAGGAAATTAGGAGAAGTGGTCACTAGAGAAGAAATTTCTTGAAATCAGAAAACGAAAATCAATGGGGTCAAAGAATGGGATAACAATGCAAAGATGTTCCATAGAATTGCAAGTGGTAGGAAGGCAAACAATCTGATAAATAAGCTTGAAAGCAGAGAGGGGACTATATTGCACAAGGAAGAGGAAATCGAGAAGGAAATCATTGACTTTTTTGAGAATTTATTCAAGAAAAGGAAGGGCTCAATTTTGGTATTGAAGGACTAGAGTGGGCAGCCCTAAATGTGGACAGTAAAATGAAGCTGGAGGAACCATTTGAAGTAGAGGAGGTTAAGAAGGCCCTTTTTGGATGTGATGGAGATAAAGCACCAGGATCCGACGGATTCACAATGGCAGCTTTGAAAGAGGGTTGGGAAGTAATCAAAGAGGATGTAATGGAGGTGTTTAAGGAATTTTATGATAATGGTATTGTGAATGCAAGGGTAAATGAAACGCTCATATGTTTAATCCCCAAGAAACTCAAGTTAGTGTCCATAAAAGATTTTCGTCCTATTAGTTTGGTAACATCTCTTTATAAACTTGTGGCAAAATGAAATCGTAGAGGAATATAGAGTGAAGAAGAAAGAAGGTGTGGTCTTTAAGATAGACTTTGAGAAGGCGTATGATCATGTGAGTTGGGAATTCCTAGACTTTGTTTTAGAAAAGAAGGGTTTTGGGGAAAAATGGAGAAAATGGATTTGGGGATGCTTGTCAACCGTTAATTTCTCAGTAATGATTAATGGCAAGCCACGGGGAAAATTTGGAGCTTCTAGAGGATTGAGACAAGGGGATCCTCTCTCACCCTTCTTATTCATTTTAGTGGGAGATGTGCTAAGTAGACTAGTGAACAAAGCGTGTGAAGGGGAGTTAATGGAGGGTTTCAAGATTGGAAAGAACAATGTCAGGGTCTCTCATCTCCAATTTGCGGATGACAGCATCTTCTTTTTGGAGAACAAGGATGAAAGCATCAAAAATCTGTTGGGAATTCTGGATATTTTCTCTACAATTGCAGGCTTAAAGCTAAACATGGCCAAGAGTACTGTGGTGGGCATCAATCTTTCGGAGGGTAGAATGGAAGACATTGCAAGTAGACTGGGATGTGTTAAAGGAGCATGGACACTTAACTATCTTGGACTACCTTTGGGAGGAAACCCAAGAAGCCTTTCCTTTTGGGATCCGGTGGTGGAAAGAATTGTTCGACGGTTGGAGGGCTGGCACAAAGGATGTTTATCCAGAGGAGGACGGCTAGTACTTTTGCAATCTGTTCTCGGGAGTATACCTACATATTTCATGTCAATTTTCAAAATGCCTAGGAAGGTGTCAATGTCGATAGAAAAGATCATGAGGGACTTTTTTTGGGAAGGTAAAGGTGAGAACCATAGTGATCATTTAGTCAAATGGGAGATTGTCACCAAACCGAAACAACTTGGCGGATTAGGGATTGGTAACTTACACTTGAAGAATGGGGCTTTGTTAGGAAAGTGGCTTTGGCGTTTCCCCTTAGAATCATATTCACTTTGGCACTCTATTATACTGAGCAAATATGGTCTCCATTCAAATGGTTGGGATGCTAATTTTGACGTCAATCCCACTCTACGAGCACCTTGGAAATCCATTGCAAGGGTATGGGATAGATTTGTAGAATGCACCAAATTAGTGGTTGGGAAGGGTGATAAGATCAGGTTTTGGCTAGATAAATGGGTGGGCAATCAATCTCTCCAAGTTTTGTTTCCTCGCCTTTTTCGATTGTCAATCCACAAATGCTCGGTTATTCATGACTTCATTCAATTTTCACCCAATTCCACTCCATCTTGGAAACTTGAATTTTGCAGAAACTTTAATGACCGAGACGTGGATGATTTCACTTCTCTTTTGAGCTTACTTGACACTACTAATATTGATCCCTCTGTTCCGGATAAAAGAATTTGGAAGGGCCACCATTCGGGTAATTTCTCATGTAAAACTTTCTTAAATGCTCTCTATCAACCATCTTGTGCTTCATTTTTCCCACAATTCAAATTCATTTGGAAAGGTGTGGCACCATCTAAGGTCAAAGTTTTTGCTTGGTTAGTGTCTTTGGGAAAGGTAAATACTTGTGATTTGTTACAACTGAGAAGGCCGTTTTTGTATATTTCCCCATCATATTGCATAATGTGTAGGAAGGGGGGTGAAAACATTGACCATGTTTTGATATATTGTGAGTTTGCTAAAGAGATTTGGAGTAGAATCTACTGACTATTTGAGATTGTGGGTGCACTTCCAAGACGATGGGCTGACCTAATTCTTATGAAATGGTCATTTCAAGCGATGGAAAGACAAAAAAGAATTGTGGAAACTAATCGTGATGGCAGAAGCTTGGGCATTGTGGAACGAGCGAAATAAAGGATTTTCGACAATTTGGAGCGATCCGTTGATGATATTTGGGATAGCATTTTGTTTTCTGCAGGGCTTTGGGCTAGAGCAGCAGGGATCTTTGGTGAAATAGACAATTTCTTATTTCGCTTAGACCCTTTTAGTCATCTTTGTACTATAGGATTGAGTAACGCATAGGCGCTCATGTTTGGGTGTTGATTGATTGTTGTTGCTTTGGCTTGTGTTGGTGGATGACTTATCCACTTTCTTTTTGTAATCGTTTTATTTTTATAATAAAATTCTCCTGTTTATTATAAAAAAAATTTTCTAAATTAAATTCGATGCCCTTCATTGAGCTCTTCTCCCCATTTAAATAGAATTACAAATACAACTTATAACTATAACTTTCCTAATTTACAATGGGCCTATTCTATTTTATAATGGACCTATTCTAATAAATACAATGGCCCTATTCTAATAAATATACATGTAACATCCCCCCTCAAATTGATACGGGAGGTTCCGAAAGCATCAATTTGCCTACCAAGAACTGATGACGATGACGAGATAAAGCCTTAGTGAAGACATCAGCTGTTTGCAATTCCATGGGAATGTGAGGAAGATCGATCACACGTCGATCGAATGGCTCACAAATAGAATGACAATCGACCTCAATATGTTTAGTACGCTCATGAAAAACAGGATTCTCTGCAATTTGAATAGCACTAGTATTACCTACATGCAGTGGAGTAGGAGAAAATTGAGGACTACCAAGCTCGCTCAATAAACCACGAATCCACACAATCTCTGAACAAGCTAAGGACATTGCACGATACTTTAATTTCGTAGAAGATCTAGAAACCCGTTCTTGCTTCTTACTTTTCCAAGAGATAAGAGCATCTCCCAGAAACATGCACCACCCTGTAATAGACCTATGGGTATCCAAACAACCAACCCAATCTGCATCACTATAGTCCACCAATCTTAGTGGATTCTTCTTAGGGAAAAATAATTCCCTACCAGAGGTGCCCTTAAGATAACGAAGAATACGTCGAATTGCTGCTAAATGTGGCTGTTGAGGGGCCTTCATAAATTGACTGACTTGCTGGACAACGAAAGAAATGTCTGGGCGTGTAATTGTCAAATAATTCAAACTCCTAACAATTTGCCGATATAACAACGGATCAGATAACAATTTACCATCCTCTTGGCAAAGCTTTAAATTAACCTCCATTGGTGTAAGAACTAAATTCGCAGACTGGAGACCAGCTAATGTGAGAATATCTTGAGTGTATTTGTGTTGATGCAGGAGAGTACCAATGGAAGAAGAAAGAACTTCAAGGCCAAGAAAGTAATGGAGTGGACCAAGATCTTTCATGCGAAAAGAAGACTGAAGATGATGTTGTAGTGCTCTACTCGACTGAGTATCAGATCTAGTGATAACAATATCATCAACATAGACCAACAGAACAACAATCCCAGCGCAGGTTTTCTTAACAAAGAGAGATGAATCATACTGGCTCTGAGTGAAGTGGAACCCAAGAAGGGTGGCGTGAAATTTCTCAAACCAGGCACAGGGTGCCTGTTTTAACCCGTATAATGAACGTCGGAAACGATAAACTGCAGTAGATTGATTAAGAAATAACCCACGGGGTGGGGCCATATAAATTTCCTCCTTCAAATTCCTTAGTAAAAAGGCATTCTTTACATCCATCTGGTGTTGAGAGGCAGAGACAGCCATAACAGTTCGAACAGTAGTCATTTTGGCAACTGGAGCAAAAGTTTCATCATAGTCAAGCCCATATTCTTGGCAATTGCCAAGTGCTACCAACCGAGCTTTGTATCTGTCAATAGTTCCATCAGACTGGAGTTTAACCGTATATACCCACTTACAACCAATGAGTTTGACTCCTTCAGGGCGAGGTACAATATCCTGAGTATGCTTCTCCAGAAGTGCTTGAAGTTCCTCATCCATAGTTTGTTGCCAATAAGCTTGATCAGCTGCTTGTAAATATGACTTAGGAATAACAGTGGTATCCGTAGTAGCCTGATTAGCAGTGTGAGAGAATCCATACCTATCAGGTGATCGGGATATACAAGAAGTCCTCCGTGGTGCGGGTGGAACAGAATCAGACATTGATTCAGGATTTGGAAGGGGCGTCGGTACCCGAGGAGGACGTCTTTGATGCACTATTCCTTCCCAACTGTGAGATTAAAGAGTTTTGTGAAAAGGTTATTTTTCATTCATTATACAAAGGCATATATATAATATTTACAATTATCATATTGGGTTAGGCCCACACTAAACCTTAATTATCATAATACAATCTAACACTCCCCCTCAAGTTGGAGCATACAAATTGTAGGTTCCAAACTTGTTACAAATATAATTGACTCGAGGACCCCCGAGAGACTTAGTGAATATATCAGCTAGCTGGTCATTTGATCGAACATGACTAGTAGCTATATCCCCTGAAAGAATCTTCTCTCGAATGAAGTGACAGTCAATCTCGATGTGCTTAGTCCTCTCATGAAAGACAGGATTGGCAGCAATGTGGAGAGCGGCTTGGTTATCACATATCAATTTCATTTGCTGACACTGCATAAATCTCAGCTCCTGAAGTAACTGCTTCAGCCATATAAGCTCACACGTAGCTTTAACCATAGCCCGGTATTCTGCCTCTGCGGTAGATAGAGCAACAACTGACTGCTTCTTACTCTTCCAAGACACCAAATTTCCTCCAACAAAGACACAATATCCAGTGGTTGAGTGTCTATCATGTGGGCTGCCTGCCCAATCAGCATCTGAATATCCAACCACTTCGGTATGCCTTTTATCTTCGTATAGTAAGCCTTCACCTGGTGCTTTCTTGATGTACTTCAAAACACGAATAGCAGCATCCCAATGACTATCACACGGAGCACTAAGGAATTGACTCAAAACACTCACAACGAATGAGATATCGGGGACGCCATCACGGTGAGATAATTGAGTTTCCCAATAAGTCTCCTAGATTTGCTAGATTCGATAAGGGCTCCCCCTAACAAGGAAGGAGCTTGACATTTGGATCCATTGGGGTTTCTGCTGGTTTGCAATTCAACATGCCCGTCTCTTCCAAAATGTCGAGGGCATATTTTCGTTGGGAGATAAGAACACCCTGTTGGGACTGAGCAACCTCTATCCCTAAGAAATATTTGAGTTTCCCCATGTCTTTAGTCTGAAAATGATGGAGGAGATGGTGCTTTAGCCTTTGTATGCCTTCTTGGTCATTCCCAGTGATAACGATATCATCCACATAAACAACCAAATAGATGCAACAGTCAGGAGAGGGGTGACAGTAAAATACTGAATGGTCAACCTCACTACGAGTCATGCCAAACTGTTGGACGATGGAACTAAAACGCCCAAACCAAGCTCGCGGCGATTGTTTCAATCCATAGAGGGCGCGGCGAAGTTGACATACCAATCCAGACTCCCCCTGAGCAACAAACCCAGGTGGTTGCTCCATATAAACCTCTTCGCTCAAGTCACCATGAAGAAAGGCATTCTTAACATCCAGCTGGTAGAGAGGCTAATGACGCATGGCAGCAATTGATAGGAGGAGACGAACTGAGGACATTATAGCAACCGGGGAGAAGGTGTCACCATAATCAAGGCCATAAATCTGGGTGTATCCCTTTACAATAAGACGTGCTTTCAAACGGTCCACGCCGCCATCAGGGCCAACTTTGATGGTATAGACCCAACGACAACCCACTGTAGGTTTACCAGGAGGAAGAGGCACCAAATCCCAAGTGCCAGTAGTATGTAGGGCAGACATCTCATCAACCATGGCTTGACGCCAAGCTGGGTGTGAAAGAGTCTCTGCAACAGATTTAGGAATAGAAACAGAAGACAAAGACGCCACAAAGGCGGTATATGATGGAGATAAGCGTTGATAATTGACAAAATTGTAAATAGGATATGGATTACGAGTAGAACGAATACCTTTACGCTCAGCGATGGGACGATCCAAGGCAAGATCGGAGTCTGAAGGTACAATCGGAGTAGAAGGGGAGTCCGAAGGGCCAGAGGCAGTAGCTGGCTCGGGTGATGGAGAAGGATCAGGCTCTAGTGTATAGGCAGATGTGGGTGTGCTAATTGGGCTCGGCGGTGGCTCAGTGGGAAGTTGATTAGGGGGCCGAGGCCGGCGATGGTAAGTGACTAGAGGAGGCGGTGAGTTTGTAGGAGGAGCTATACGATCGAGGGAGGAGATATCTGGAGGAGGAGAATCAGTAGCCGAGATATCGGGGAGAGGAGGACCAGTGTCAGGTAAAACATGTGAGAGGTCAGAGGCACGTGTTACTGAAGGAAAATAGGGTGTCATCTCAAAGAAGGTGACGTCTGCAGAGACAAGGTATCGCCGTAGGTCAGGAGAGAAGCAACGGTAACCTTTCTGCAAGCGAGAGTAACCCAAAAAGACACACTTGAGCGCTTTGGCCTGCAATTTATTGTTTCCCGGGGTGAGGTTATGAACAAAACAAGTGCACCTAAATACACGAGGAGGAACAGAGTAAAGTGGTTGAGTAGGAAATAACATAGAGTGAGGAACCTGATTCTGTAAGACGGAGGACGGCATGCGATTAATTAGATAGCATGCGGTAAGAACAGCATCTCCCCGAAAACGAAGTGGAACGTGAGTATGTATTAGGAGAGTGCGAGCCGTCTCGACCAAGTGTCTGTTTTTACGCTCAGCCACCCCGTTTTGTTGAGGAGTATAGGCGCAAGACGACGGATGAATGATACCCTGAGTTGCCATAAATGTTTGGAACGAAGTAGAGAAATACTCGCGTGCATTGTCACTACGGAGAACACGGATTGTAGTACCAAACTGGGTTTTAACTTCTGAACAAAATGTTTGGAAGATAGAGAATTACTCGGAACGGCTTTTCATCAGAAATAGCCAGGTGCAACGAGAGAAATCATCAACAAACGTCACGAAGTAACTAAACCCCAAGGTGGGCCGACACGACAGTGGACCCCAAATATCCGAATGAACCAAGGCAAAGGGTGACTCGCTTGTTTATCGGCACGACCGGGAAAGAAGCTGCGAACATGTTTTCCCAATTGAGCGGACTCGCACTCTAAAGTAGATTGACCTGTAAAATTTGGTACCGTCTTTTGTAATTTCTGTAGGCTAGGATGTCCCAAACGGTGATGAAGGATGGAAGGTGAATTGGCCGCAACACATGTGATAGGTGACGGTGATGGCGATGGCGATGGTGTAAGGTAATATAACCCACGATACTCACGCCTACTCCAATCGTACTCAGGTGTTCCGATCTTGGACAAGAACCGAATTAGCCATGAAAGTAATGAGAATCAATAGAGTTTTGGGTTAACTTCCTAATGTAGACTAAATTAAAGGGACAACCAGGGACAAAGAAAGCGAATCTAATGATAATGAGTGTGAGAGTCTTACTTGGCCAATGCCTTTAATCTTAATTTGAGAGCCATCAGCTAAGGTAACAGTGGAAGAAATGTTTGAGTAAGAAATATGGGAAAATAAATTTTTGTTACCAGACATATGATCAGAGGCACCCGAATCAAGCACCCAAGGGCTAAGAGGTGATGATTGTGAGATGTAGGCAACGGAGCTCTTAGTTGGATTTCCCAAGGTGACAGACAAAAGCTGCTTGCTTCTCTTACGAGGTCGACCATGAAGTTGGTAGCATCGATCCACAGACGACCAAATTTATGACAAGTGAGAGCAATGAGGGGGATACACTCCTTTAACTAAGTCCGCCATGAAATACCAAAAGAATACCACAAAAAGAGACAAAAAGCTGCGGCCCGGGATGAACAATGGTGCGATGAACAGTAGCGCAGTGAATAGTGCCGCAATGAACAGTAGCGCAGTGAACCAAAAACAGGAGAACAGAGGCAATCGTCACAAACGAACTGAGATATAGTCAAACAAACACGACACGAAGGTCACACAGGTCGAGGCGAGTCGACCGGCAAAGCCGTCGAGGGTCTCCTAAGACTCTCACGCCGCAAGCGCGATCAGAAGGGACTGTTGACCGAGAGAACAAGCCGCGCGTGGATCAACGGCTGCGGGCGAAATTTCTCCGGCTGAAAGGTGATCGAGAGGCGAGCCTACTGGTGTGGTCAATTTCGAGATCGGAGTTGAGGTCGAAGAGCAGATCGACAGAGGCAGCGCGGTGGCTAGGGTTTATATTTGACGGCTAGGGTTTCTGACAAATAGATGGTTGGGATGAAGCACAACCAATGAAAGAAACGAAACCCTAGGTGTTTTTCTCACTAAAGCTCTGATACCATGTGAGATTAAAGAGTTTTGTGAAAAGGTTATTTTTCATTCATTATACAAAGGCATATATATAATATTTACAATTATCATATTGGGTTAGGCTCACACTAAACCCTAATTATCATAATACAATCTAACACCAACGATCTACTGTGGATGTATCATGATCGAACGTAGGAAGCGAAGCAGTCTCACATGGTGGAAAATATATGACCGGAAGAAATATTGATTTTCAAAGAAAACAACATTTCGAGAAATACGAAGTTTATTAGAAGTAGAATCATAACATATATAACCTTTATGAGAAGGACTGTACCCGAGAAAAGCATACCTTGCCACTTGTGCAGTGAGTTTGTTTCTTTCTGTAGGAGGCGAGTGAACGAAGCAGACAACCAAAAATACGAAGAGAATTATAGTCAGGGATGACACCAAGTAGACGATAATATGGAGAGTCAAATTGAAGAGCCTGAGAAGGCAATCGATTAATCAAATAGACCGACGTAGACAGGGCTTCCACCCAGAAACGTGAAGAGACTGAAGATTCAAGCAATAGAGTACGAACCATATCTAAAAGGTGACGATTCTTGCATTCGGCTACTCCATTTTGTTGGGGAGAACATGGACAAGATCTTTGAGACAATTTCCTTAGATTTGAGAAACTGGTGAAACTCGATAGACATGTATTCTCCCCCGAAATCAGATCGTAAGATCTTAATATGAGCAGAAAATTGAGTTTGAACAAGTGTAAGAAATTCTTGAAATTTGGAAAACACTTCAAATTTAGAGCGAAGAAAATATATCCAAGTGAAACGACTGTAATCATCCATAAAAGTAACAAAATACTTATGTTGAGCATGTGAAATAACATGACTAATACCCTAGACATCTGTATGCACAACCTCAAAACATGCAGAAGCATGACTCCCATGAGTAGGATATGGTAAACACTTACTTTTATCCAATTTACGAGTAGTGCAATCAGAAGATACATCTGAAAATGAAATTTTATTTCCCAAATAACCAATATGAGATAAAACAATTTTATTAGGATGACCTAATTTCTTATGCCAAATATCACTATCGCTAATAATAGCAGAACAACCTACTGAATTGAAACTAGAATTAACAGAAATAGAAAACTGGAGAGGAAATAGACGTTCAACTTTAGGCCCCTTCGCGATTACTTTCCCCAATGTTTGATCCTGCACACAACAACCATTACGATCAAAGTGAATTTCACAATTATTATCCACCAATTGTCCAACAGAAATTAAAATTGAAAATAACTTTAGAGAAACGAGAACATTATCAAAAGTATCTCCAAGAGATCCAATAGTAGTGATAGGAAGTGCACTACCATTTGCTATTTGAATAAGCTGATTGCTGGTATACTTACGAATATCACGTAATACGGTAGGATTTCCGATCATATGATTTGAAGCTGCTGAATCAACCAACCAAAGAGAAGTATGAGAATGATTCGTACGTTGGATACAGATCGCAGATGAGGCGGAGACAATCATTTGTTGGACGATTTCGGGAGTCAAAATAGATGTAGAGTTGGGTAGAATAGGCTGGTTCGGAGTATGCAGAGGAGTAATATCTGCAAGATTAGACTGAATGGAAGAATTAGAATTTTGCCATTGTCTATTTTGGGGCCGAATTCGACAATCTTTGATGAGATGCCCATCTTTCTTACAGTAATTACAGAACTTCTTTGTGCAGTGCTTTCCAGTGATAGCATTGTATCTTTGCGTTAGTTTTTCCTTTTGCTTGAGACGCATATGCAATATTCATCAGCTCAGTGGGGGCAGAGTCTTGATTAACACTTATTTGAGTTGCCAAACGCTGTTCTTCACGCACTAATTCACTTAAGCAAGTATCTAAGGATGGAATAGGATTGCGATTGATTAACCCAGCACGTGCAGTCTCAAATTCTGGGCGAAGCTTCATAAAAAATTGATCCCTCTGGCTGTCATCATGAATTTTCTTTAATGATTCTAATGCCTCCTGTGGAATCGCGGAAGAAACAATTCCAGAATATTCACTCAAAAGATTTCGAAATCCATAATAATATTGTCGAATAGTGAGATTGCCTTGTCGATAACTAGAAATATCTAACTTAAGCTGATATTTCCTAACAGTGTTATCCTGATAGTAGACGCGTCGAATATAATCTCACGTCTTCTTTGATGTTGCAAAACGCCAGAGATCATTTATCATATGAGGTTCAATCGAACCAAGCAACCAAGTTATAATCTGTACATCTTTAGTCTCCCACTGAGCACTCTCCTTAGCATCCATAGGGCCCTTCATAGTACCATCTAGGTGATCCCACAGATCTTTTCCTTTAAGATACATTGAGAATTGAAATTCCCAAACACTATAATTCTTTCCGTTAAAACGAATAATAGAAATCTTGTTTTCAGCTATTATTCAAACTAAAACACTTTAATTGTTAAACTTAACCACAAAACCAATGAAACAAGTGGAATTCACCACAAGACCAAATATACGAGTGAAATTCTCTTAAATATCACACCAGAAACACCAGAAACGAGAGATGGTATTGAAAGACAAACTCACTATGTGAAACCGAGGCGAAAAGTGTGCATGAAAAGTAACATGGGGTGGATAGTGCTCGATGAACAGTACCTCGGTGAACAGTAATCGCGAAGAACAATACCCCGTGAACAGTACCTACGATGAACAGTACGGTGAACAGTACCACGAGGATATTGCTAATATACGACAAGGTGCTTGTGACCAAGTAACAATCGTGAAATCGATCAACACCTAGAACATGGCTCTGATACCATGACAATAAATCAATATATTGATTTTCTTAATTAAATTCGATGTTTTTTATTGAGCTCTTCTCCCCCTTTAAATAAAATTACAAATACAATTTATAACCCAAATTTTCCTAATTTACAATGGGCCTATTCTATTTTATAATGGGCCTATTTTAATAAATACAATGGGCCTATTCTAATAAATATACATGTAACATGGTTGTGCAACATTCTCCTGAACAACTTGTACAATCATCTTAAGAATTCCATCAGCTGTTTTAGAAAATTTTGTTGGGGTTTAATATGGTTTTCGGGTTTACTATCACCAATATTCAGGATTAAGGTTTTTGTCCCTCTCTTTTAGCAGCAACAACGTATAACATAACACTTAATATAAATTTCTTTAACCAAGACTATTTGTTTATGGGATTCCATAAATCTCAAACCTACTAGGATTATTACTGAACTCTCTTATGTATAAGCACAATAGATGATAAATGTGGAGCATGTTTTGGGTAGCTTATCTTAAATGTCTGGCTTACTTTATTGTGGGCCTGCTTACATTAAAAATTAGGCTTAATGGCACATTTAGGACCTAACCTTTTAATCCGGAGTGCACTAAGGACCTATCGTTTTTTCTTGGCATTTTCGTCCCCAATCTAACGTTTTATTACGAGATAAGAATTTTTTGTGCCAAAAAGATAATATTACCCTTTTATTTGCATCATTTTCATTGAATTAAATAAAAATATTTACAGTCAAGTCCATAACCTTTCAATAAGTACAAATTGGTCTCCATCTTCAACACATTTTTCTCCTCCACGACCACCACCACCGGCGAACCCCAAAAATAGATCTGGTGGTCGAAAACCACCAGTGTTTTCGACCACTAGATCTATTTTTGGGGTTCGCCGGAATTTTTGCCCGTGGTGGCGCCATGGTGCTGGTGATGGTGGAGGAGGAATATTTGTTGAATATGGGCATTAGTTTGTATTTATTGAAATGTTATGGATTTGGCTGTAAATTTTTTTATTTAATTTAATGAAAATAATATAAATAAAAAGTTAATATTGTCTTTTTTGACCAAAAAGTCCTCATCTTGTAATAAAACGTTGGGTTGGGGACGAAAATGCTAAGAAAAAAACAATAGGTCCTTAACGCGCACCAGGTTAGAAGGTTAGGTCTTAAATGTGCTATTACGCCTTGAAAGTTATCATGCAGACTTGCAGTTGAAGCTTATCTTCAAAGCAAATAATTTTGGTTGTATAATATTGCTAGATGGTGTTAATTCATCCTTTCTGGTATCTGTTGTACAATATCTTCCCTTTTTTTTTTTTTAAAGGAAACTGATTTTTGAGTGCACCGTTAAAAGGTCATGCGGAGTGACGAACATGTTTCTAGAAAATAGAAGAGAAGAAAAAAGAAACTCAGTCATATCTATGAAGTCGTGGTTATAATTTGTAAATTATTGCAGAGGAAAATGATTTTTGAGATAATCATACACCAACTGTATACTTGTTGACAGGAGTGAAGAATTTCGTGGCATTGGCGAGGGGTGAAAATACCAAACGATGGTTGCTACCCCTGGCTGTGGTAATTCTTGCAATTGTATTTTACTCAACGTACTTCAAGAAATAGTAAGTACATGACTGTTATACTTTGTAATTTGTCAAGGATCAGGATGATATAGAGAGGACATGGTTTATTATAGCCCTCCTTAGCATCAGCTTTTATTGTAGCATCCTTGAGCCGAAGAAAATTTTGTGACATCTGACTTCAATGGTTTCCTATGCGTCACATTTGTGCCAAGCATTGTGTTCAAATTGAATTATTCAATGTGATAAATCTTGTTTAATCTCTGTCGATAGTGTGTTCCTCTGTTCTACTTAACGTGCACGAATGTGTTGTCTTTGGTACGACAGTTGAAATACAATTATTCATGCATACAATTTTATCGGTATGTTGTTTCATCTCTCTTTCATATATAAAGTAGTGGCACGAAGCACTGTGTGAAGTTAATAAATAACGTGTCACTTAAACTTCTAGGGTTACCTTTAAGAAAAAAAATAAAAAGTAAAAAAATATTAGAGTTACCTTTGACATATAATCAAGTTGAAAGGCGTTTGTTCGATTGTTCCCTTTGGTGAATTTATCTAACTTTCATGTAAAGGCCACTTTCGAAAATCAATATATAAATGAAAATGTGTGTATGTTGTCATGCATGAAGCAATTTGTTGATGCAGCTGCTCTTAAGCAGTGTCCTAAAACGTGTGAGGAGTGTTGATTTGTGGAGCACATGCTTAAGCGCGCTTAAACAGACGATGCGTGATAAACGTGTGTTCAAAGCTTAATAAAGCGTAAGGCGTGAAGAAGCGTGGAGTATAAGCTTCAATTTTAAGCATGTCTAAACGAGTTCCGAAATGCTCTTTTTAGAATAGAACTCTTAAGTGTCCTTCATGATTAATGCTATTTCCATTTTTGGATATTTTGAAAGAGATTTTTTTTTTTTATTGGGCGGATGGAAAAATGAATATTTATTTATCATTTAATGTATATTTTCATTCATTAAAAAAAAATATATTTTCATCATCCAATAAAAATATACTCCATTAATTGTATCAATTAAAAATACCAAATTTCAATGTCGGTGTAAAATCATTCATATATTTAAATAAGAATGTAGCTCTTGTTTTTCATAATGTCTACAAAAATTTCTTATAGGGTCATTTTTAATCATATCACATCCAATATTAATGTACTATAATACGTGCTCCTTCTGTAACAATTATATAGACAATTTTGACTTTATACGTGGGTATATTCTCCACCAATTTAATCCCATTAAATTTCAAACATATTTTTCAATTTTCATTTTCAATCACTATTTTAATTGATTTGACAATTATTTTAATTTTTTAATATAATTTTCTTTCACTTTTCACCGCACATTCCAATCACTTTAATTTTACTCTCAAATTTAATCTATATAGAACATAAACTTGTACTAGAAAAGTAATAATGTAAATGATTTTCCTACTTTACTCTTATTGATAAGCATACAAGATTATTGGAACTATAAAATTTTTTTAAAGTGTGGAAATTAATTGGGGGTAGAATAGTAAATAAATATAAAAATGTCTATATAATTGGAACATCAAAAAAAAATAAAATATTGGCATATATAATTGGGACGGAGGGAGTTTGACGTAAATAGTTGTGACAACATAAACATTAGATCGTGTCTTGATGCCTAATAATCTTTAATCTGTTAAAGATTTAATGTTATTCATATTCTTAACATAAAGCCACCACAAATACAAAATTTGAGAGAGTGGCATTTGAAAAGAGCACAAGGATAGCCAAAATTGTTATTTCAATCAAAGTTTTCTTTTTTCGTTTTGGGCAACCACTCAATTTTATAGTTACACCACAATTAAATATCACCAAAGGTCCTAAACTTTTACTTATGTTAGCAATTTTATCCTAAATTATTTTAATCAAAAAATTTTATCGCCACTTCAATTATATAGCATACACGATCACTAATAACGGTATAATATAACAGATTTCGACTAAAATGTTAATAAAAAAGAATCAAAAGATTTTATTATATTATTTTAAGTAGAAGCAATAATTAATAAAAAATGTAAGAAAATATTTTCCTAAAATTTAAGGAGTACAAATTTGACAAAAACCATTATTATGAACTAGATGCATTATTTAATAAAATAAAAATTAAACGAATTTGAAAAACAGAAAGATTAGATTTTGATTTTATGATGGACAAAGATGGAGGACTTTCAGTACAAATAAAATGTGGTATTAATATTACAAATTATAGTACTAATATAATTAACCTTTTCTTTTTCTTTCTTTTTCCTTTTTTTTTGGGGACAAAAATGGAAAATGATCTTTAATTTTACATTTAAAATTACCAATCAATTTTATTCGCAAACTTTGAGTCAATGATCTCCACATGAGATTCAAACGAAAAAGTAATTATTTATGATTGTTTTCTTTTAAATGGAAACACAAGTTTAAGTATCGCTTGATATAAATTAATAAAGATATTTTTTCTTTGTTATTTTCAACCACTTATCTAGTTAATTTGTATTCTTTTATATTTTTGATATGTCTTTTTTATTTTTTATCTGCACATCTAATACGTAAATTGAATTTATTTTAATTTAATTTGTAGTATCAAAAACAAGCCTTAATAGAGGTGGCACATATAGTGATGTCAATGGATCGGGTTGGATCTAATCGGCCAAATCCAAATCTAAACCCAAATCAATCACCTCGATTCAAATCCAAATCTAAATCCAAATTTTTTGGATCGAATTCGGATCGGGTTGGATCAGATCGGATTAAGAAAAAAAATCCAAATACGATCCATATTGGTAGAATTTTTTTTCAAATTTTTAAACATCAATTACATAATTAAACATCCGAGAAGCCAAACCCATAATTTAAGCATTAAAACAATCCAAAATAATAAAAATAAATAAATAACAAATAGACACATTATTTTTCATCTTCATAGGTTTGTCTTCATGACTTAAAAAAAAACTTCGCCTTCATGGAAATTGAAGTCAAAAATAAAAGTGCTCATGTTTGAGCTAGATGTGCCTTCTTGCAAGGAGAAATTATTAAATTAAAAAATAAATATTGTATTAAATATTATCAAACTATCGTAATTGACATATTAATGCAATCAAAACTAAACTTATCATTCCTTCATCAAGGTCCTCATCTTTAAACCTAGTGCAAGTGTATTATATATATATATATATATATATATATATATATATATATAATCATTTCGATTCGGATCGGATTAGACCTGATTTAATTCAAATCCAAATCGGTCTCGGATTGGCCGATCCACGATCGTCGGACCGGTAAAAAATTATTCCATTCGGATCAGGTATCCATCGAATTTAAATCGGATCGAATTTTTCTGCCATCACTGGCACACAGCCTTGTTATGTTCCACTTGGGTAGACCATATCTTATGGTCCGCCCGGATGATTTATGTTTTGGTCCGGGTTCCGTTTTAAAATCTGAAAATTTGGTTAGATTCATCACGACGGCGCGAGTTCCAATAATTTGAAAAAAAAAATTTTTGGATATCGTGGCAGCCGATCAAAGTTTTTGGCTAAAATTTTGTCAAAAACTTTGACCCGCCACGATATATAAAATTTTTTTTCCAAATTACTGAAATTTATTCCGTCGTGATGAATTTAGCCAAAATTTCAAATTTCAAAACGAAATCTGAACGATAACGTAAATTACCAGGACGGACCATAAGCTCTGGTCAAGCCAAGTGGACCAGATCAAGGCCCGGCTGGCACATACCACAAAATAAAAGACAAAGACTTTCTCCCCCGTCCTAAAATTGATGTATCTGTGTGCGAACGTGGTTGTTGCCTAATTTCAACATTGTCATTCAATGTCGTATGTCCTTTGGAGTGGGACACATCGATTAAAGAAACATTAAACACACCACAATTAATTTATACTCCGTGCGCCACAATTATATATATTTATTGATTTTTTTATAAAAATTAAGAAAAATTATTAGAAAAATAAATTTTATAACTAATTTCCTAATCTGTCTTTATTTAATGAATAATATTAAAAAAAAGTGGTTATTACTAAATAAATTAAATGAGATTGTTTTAGTAAATGAATAAAAAAATATTTCTCAATATAAAAATAAGACTATACATTTGGGACATTCCAAAAATAAAAATAATCCTATATTTGTGGGATGGAGGGAGTAATTATGTGTCCATTAAGAATAAAAAGGTTCATCCCTACGGCGTATGACTCTCATTTCTTCTTTTTACCCTATTCCAGAATCAAAATAGATGAATTTCTTACATTTAAAATTGGCTTCCGAGATTTAATAATTCTTAATTTTTCATATAATTCTAAAAATTGGGAATTTGGTGAAAGTAAAAACCTGCAATACTTTCTTTGGAGAAGGTTCTGGCGTCGAATTACTTAGTTAAATAATTAATTGGCTATTTCAGTGATATGTACTAGATTGTGGATTGGATTGTTGCGAAATTTGAAGGGTGGGACAATATAACTATTCAGTCTCTGTAATTAGATGAATTCTAATAATATGAGCTTTTTTTGGTAAATAGAAAAGGTATTAAAAATTGTGCTGTAATGAACAAAAAAGGTGGTGCATATATATAATTAATTGGCGGCATAAAAAAGTTGTTAAGTGTCTATTAATTATATTAATAATAATTATATGCATAAAAAAGTTGTTAAGTGTCTATTAATTATATTAATAATAATTATATGATAGAGATACATTCAAAAGAAATTATATAATAGAGATTATTCATAAAATAATAATTTATTTTTTTAAATGTGTCGTTAAATAAAGAATTCGCATTGAATAATAATAAAAAATTATTGAATTGATATAATAAATTATTTAAAAGTAATCAGAAAAGAAATGATTTTTAATTTAAAATAGTAGTGTTAAACAATTCATAGGTGCTGGCACACTGCGAGGAACACGTAAAAATTCCGGAGATTATCTGTCAAAGTTATTTGAAAGGGAAAGGACAGAAATGAATTAATGCTATCTCCGATTTATCCAGATTGTGACCAGAAATATTGACCCCCTACCTACCAATTACATAGCAACATAATTATATAAATTATCCGAAAAATTAGTTACCATTTCCTTCCGAGATAGGCCAGGGTGTCAAACGAGATAAGCCTTCCTAAAATTTCCCCTCTAGCTCGGCTTGGCTTGTTTGTGAACGAGTCGAACTAGCTTGGCTGGTGATCTAGTCACACAGCTCAGGTACCGCTAGTTCAAGAGCTGAACTTGAGCAGTCCACGAGCTGGCTCGTGGACCTTTTGATTTTTTTAACACACGGCTTGCAATAAAAATATTTGATTTTTTTTAACACAAGGTTCGCAATAGAAATATAGGAGTCCATATTTGCAATTATAGCATATTTGTTTTGTGTACTTATTTAGCAATATAAAATTGCTCATCCTTTAAATTAAGGTTGTCAACGGGTCGGTTCAGGGATGGTTCGACTCGAACCGCGAACCGAACCGACGGTCTTTAACCGTAACTATAACCGAACCGAACCGTTTTCAAATCGTTTTCGGTTCGGTTCGGGATTCCTAACCTTTTTCGAACCCTTTTAAAAAAAAATAAAACTTCTATATAACTAAACCAAGTGCATGGAGGAGGGTTCGAACTCAAGCTTCTTGATTGCAAAACACCACTACTAACCAACTCAACTAACTATCAACTTGTAAATATAATTGCACGATTTAGTAATTATTATGACATTACACCTGTAGCTTCGTCCATGCTAACGGGTAAACGGTTCGGTTAGGTTTTTTTTCCCCGAATCATAACCGACCCGACCCGACCTGGTTCGGGTCAAGAAAATAGCAAACCATATTTGCCCCATTGACCCATCGGTTCGGTTTTTTTCGTCCCGTTCGGTTCAGGTAACCACGGTTTTCTGTTTTCACAGTTTTTTTTTTGCCATCCCTACTTTAAATCAAGTTTCAATCAAGAGTTAATGAGTGCGTCCACAAACTTTATGAGTTGAAAACGAACTGTCAATTTTTCAATTTTTCGGCTCTGTCCAAGTCCAACATGAACTTTTGACTAGCAGAACCTGGCCGAAAACACTAGCTCACGGATTGTCCAACTCGATTGTCACCCCTATAGATATGTTTTTATTCCTTTTTCATTTATTTCAATATAAAAATCATTTTATATATTTATGTGTATTTAAATTTTTTTAATGTACATTGATATCAATAAAAATACATTATCATTATTGAGATATATTTTAAAAATGCAACTGTTGTTTTTCAACAATATTAATTGTAATTTCTTACACCATACGAAATTCAACAAAATTCAAAGTAGACCTATTTTTGTGTATGAAATGATGATTAAATAAACTTACATATATTTTACCGAGCTCACCATTTTTAGTAAAACTAGTCGTACCTAAGGGGCGATGTACTTTGTTTTGGAATTTTACTTTAAATTCTGTAAATAGGGCAACAAAAATTTGAAAAGCATTTGGTTATGAATTCTGTTTTCCTAACTGTTTTATTAAGGGCTTGTTCTATGCATAATTTTGTTAATGTTAGTAGAAGTTACTCGAATTTCGTGTAGAATGAGTCGTTGAAATTTAGAGAAAATATATTTAAAAATATAAATAAATTATCAAATCAATATTTGGGTGGTGAAAAATAATGAGAGAGAAAAAATATATTTGAGTTTTTGAATTTTATGGTGTATAGAACAAGGCCATACTCAATTTGATGAAAGGAATTGAAGTGATTATTTGTCCACTAATTACATCAATTACTATCATTACTTTTGTAGTAGTCGTTTACAGCCGTGCGCTGCAAGGGAAATTATGTATAACCATGAGAAATTTAATAATAAGAGAATGAAATAATTAATAATATTTTATTAAAATTTCTAGGGAGTTTCTCCTATATTTTGGACCGATCAATCCTGTAAAAACTCACGACAAAACTCAATAAAACCAACATAGTGTAATTTTAATTTCTTCCAGACATCTCAATGTCAAAAGTAATTAAAAAAACAATGACACCCATTATTATCTAAAACACAAATGCAACTCAGAGAATATAAAATGCCTCAAATTTGAAAAATTAATTAATGATTTATACCAGTAATTCATAGGAGTGAAAAATAAAGAAGTTTGCACCTGCGCTTTCTTGATAATCAACATACGTATATATTATAGAAATCACAATGCAGTTGGTTTAATTTGATAGATCCCAACACCCCACTCCTACCACTCTAGAAAACACTCATTCTCATCCTCGCCACCTCCCAATTTAATCGAGGCCCAGTAAGGATGATATTAGAATTGCAATAGAATAGAGATCCCCATTCCCCGTCCCCGTCCCCGTCCAACGCCCCCTAGAAAATTTTCATTCCCATCGACACCCCATCATGACCATTTAATAGGAGACTTTCACAATTAGCGGGGTAATTTGCAACCGGTGGCAATTTGACATATAATTAGTGGAGCCATGTACAATTTGCTTGAACAATGAAATCGTGTCAACCTTCCACCTTTTAAATTAACTATATTTTTTTTCCATTTAGTAATATAGTTAATACTGACTAATTTTCGGCCAACAAAATCGTGTCAATTTTCATCTGACGAAGTTGACTCCAATTAAATCTTGAAAATATAATTAATTTTCATTTTTTGCTAATTATTTATAAAAATAATTAATTATTTTTATAATAATTAGTTTAATAGCCGTAGTTTTAAGAATTGTATAAATATAATTTTAAAGATATTTTTTTTGCGATTTTGATCAGGTACCCACTGTGGGTACCGTATGCTACCCACAGTGGGCAAGTGGCGCCACCACGTGGCGTCACGTCATCACACCAATTTTTTTTTTTGAATTTTTTTTTGTATCTACGTTAAGTTAGATGAATAATACATAACTGCCCCCTGATGGTGGGGGGCCTCACCTGACCCCTATCATTTTTGTCCCGACTGTGGGTACCGTAAGGTACCCACGGTGGGTACCGGATCATAACTGATTTTTTTTGTAATGTAAACGATATCTTACTACTTAGAAGATATCTTTCATTTGTTATGTGAAATCGTACCAAGTACCAACCCTTAGCAATCTAATTAATTTTAATTCGTTTTATTCTTTTAAATTAATTATATTTTTCCCATTTTAGCAACCTAGTTAATTTTGATTTATTTTCGTCCAATGAAACTGTGTCTCATTAATTAAACCTTAGAAACATAGTTAATTTTAAATAAATTTTATTGTTAGCTAATTATTTCTAAGCAGAATCAATTATTTCCAAAATAATTAGCTTCATAGCTGGAGTTTAAAAAATTGTATGAATCTAATTTTAAATTAAATGATATTTTGCAATTTAATTGATATCTTACAAATTAAAAAAAAATCTTTCATTTTTTAGGGGAAATCTTTCCAACAACGTATCAATCTAATTAATTTTAATTAATTTTAGTTTTTCAAATAATATTATTTTCCCTTTTTAGAAATATATTGGATTTTGATTAATTTCCATTGAATGAAATAGTGTCAATTTTTGTTCAATGAAATCAAGTCCAATTAAATCTCAATAATATAATTTATTTTAATTAATTACGATATAATTAATTTTTATTTTTTAGCTGATTATTTTTTATAAGAAATAATTATTTCTAAAGTAATTAGCTTAATACTTGTAGTTTTAAAAGTGACATAAATCTGATTCTAAAGATGTCTTTAATTTAGAAGATATCCTAAATTTAAAAGATTTCTTTAATTTATCGTCACATATCTTGCCAACTCGTAGCAATCTAATTAATTTTTATTTTTTTTAAAATTAATTATATTTTTATCTTTTTAGCAATATAATTAATCTTGCTCAATCATTGTTCAATGAAATGATGTTCAATTAAATTTGAGCATTATAATTAATTTTAATTAATTACAATATAAATAATATTCATTAACTTTAAGTTTTTATGTAATTACTTCTAAAAAAATTAATTATTTTCTAAAATTATTAGCTTAATAGCCTTGATTATTTGAAAATAAAATTCTTAAAGTAGACTTCTTTTAAATTATTTAGTACATATCTTAAAAAATGAAATAATTCTTGATTAAATAATTTTAATTTAAAATAAAGTTCTTAAAATAAAATTCTTTTACCTTATTTAGTACATGTCTTTAAAAAAAATAAAATAATTCTAATTAATTAAAATAAAATTATTAAAATAAAACTGTTAATTCTGTTTTAATAATTCTTAATTAAATAATTTTATTTAAAAGAGCGGGGAAAAAGGGACTCTTATATGATGTTTTGGTCGACGATAATTGAGTTGTTGGTCAAAATAAATATTAAATGATTGGATAATTGAGTTGTTTCACATCTAAGAGTGATTGGCATTGCGATAGCTAGCCACTTATTTACAAATTATATACTTTCTTGAAAGGATTTACAAATCTATATTTGTGTTGTAAAATAAATTTATTGTATTTTACTACTATATTGCTTGCCAGATATATGCAGAGAGAAATTTTTATTCTACAATAAGTCTTTCGGTTATTAGTTATTCAGTTAATAGAGTTGAGAATTGATAGTAGTCTGAGAGCCAAAGGGCTATAGTTTGATGCTTTAATGTTTAGAAAATATTTCCTTTCGATATATTTCACTTAAATAAGCATCAAATTAACCAATTCATGTGGAAAAGAAAACTATACAACCCACCACAAAAATCATTTATATATATATATATATATATATATATATATATATATATATAAGTTATTGTAAATTGCACAAAAAATATAATTGTATGTGGGTGATGGGTTCTGTTCAACGATGAAGGATTGTGGACTTATCACTAAACGCATGGAGAGTTTTACCTTCTCTTTCACGTTTTCTCGTAATTTTCAATTGGATCAAGTCTTCCTAGAATTGCTCTCTCTCGGTGATGATGATGGTGGTAAAGAGAAAATTACTACCTCCGTCCCAAAATTATAGCCTTTTTCTTATCTTCACAGAGATTAAGAAAAATACAATTAATGGTATTAGAAAAGTACAATTCAATATTATTTTTCTAATATACCCTTTCATTTATTAGATGTTTTATTTCAACTACTCTATTTTGATGATATCAATGTCTATTAAATGAGGGCATAAAAGACAAGTAATATTTTAACTATATCTTTAAAAGGAATGTGGCCTATATTTTGGGACGGACGAAAAATGAATAGTGGACTATAATTTTGGGACGGAGGTAGTAATATATATGAGAAGAAATGGAAACCTTGCATTGGTTAAATTAGTTGGAAATGAAGCTATGAAGGATTTAGATATAACGGGAAAAAGTCATGTTGTACTTCGTAAAGGAAGAGAATTGTACTCAAAGGACCATATGAGTTTTGAAGGATTATCAATTACCTTTGGAAAACTACACATATATACACGCACATGGACAGTCATGAATGATCCACATTTTTAAAAATTTTTATGGGAGGTTCACTTAAATTATTATTTTTATAAACTTTAATTAACAAAATATATTTAATTGACAGTCGTTTTTAGGGAGCGGTTCCATGAACTCATTTAATTGACAAACATATTTGACTAATAATCATAGCCATCTATCTCAAATAATCTAATGGTCCATTTCTACCTATTAATTAAACGTCCAATCTCCTATCCAAACAACCGAATTTAACTCACCAAAATTTTTCCCAAATTGAACCATCGTCTTCTCCGCGACTCCAATCGTCAGCCTCTTTCCTCCTGTTAGAAATTCTGCAAAATTAAGGTATCAAACATCAATTAACTTTTAAAACAAAATCAATTAACTTTAGTGTTACCCCTCAAATAAATATTGGGCCTTAACAATCGGATAAAGGATTATCGCCGACCAGGGTTATTGAAGCCACTCCATACTTTTCACCACGACCCATTTCACCTCTATATATATATATATATGTGATCTCTTCATTTACAAGGTATGCCTTTTCTACTTTTATAGACGAAACCCGACTTCTCCTACGCTCTCTTGCATTTTCCGGCCGTTGACTTGACCGTCGGAGTCCCCGCGGCCGCCACCGTCGCGGTGGTCCGGGGCTCTAACGGGTTGTTGCGTGTGCAGGGATGCGGGGTCGATATCGGGATACTGTTTGGCGGCCATTTTTGGAGGCCGATTGTCTCGACTCAGGAGGGCCCACCGACTTTCGTTTTTGGAGGTCAACATTTAGTACTTCTTCCATCTCAACCTCTGGCTTACCTCTCCCTACCTCACCCTCGCTGTCTCCATCAATCACGCCTTCCATTTCCGTCGGCTTCAATCACCACCCGTCCACCCACCTCCACCAATGAATCTTCCTGAAATTACCGAATCGTAAATATACTTTGAAATTTTTGTTTGTTCTTGTTTTATTAAACCCCAGAAGGTTATATTATTACCAACAATTTCATGTTAAAGTTTACTTTAATATTCTCCAGATGTTTGTAAAGTAATTAGCTATGATAATCTCCGGAACTTGAATTCCCAGTAGTAGTGAAGGGCAAGTTGGTGACTGGTTTTTATTGTTTCATTTTTTTCAACTTTAGAAATCACTATTACACTAACTTATATGATTGTCGAGTTTCGCCGTTGAGTTCCAAGTGATATGATTCTTTTGAAATCAATGCCCATGGCTGAGTTGCTGCGATGGAAGGAGCGCCGAAGTTAATGGATTTCTCAATTTGGCAGAATTTTAGGGAGGGGAATGCGGACTTGAGACCCTGGAAGACGACGGAATTTAACGAAATTTTTGGTGTCAAATTTGGGTTGTTTGGACAGAAGAATTATAATAATTTTAATGGATAAATATCAACCATTAGATTATTTGAGATAAATGGCTGTGATTATTTGTTAGATATATTTGTCAAATATATTAGTTCGTGGAACCACTCCCTTCTTTTAAGCCTTTTTCAATTTATAAAATTAACTTTTACTTCCTTCGTCCCGCAAAGATAATCCGCTATTTTTTTTGTCCATTCCAAAATGATAGTTCACTTCCCTTAATTAATTTTTGGTTTCCTTATAGACTCCTATTTAATGTGCATTACAATCAACCAATAAGAAGTAAAAATAATTTCTCAAAAAAAAAAAGAATTAATAATAATTAAGTGTAAGGGTATATATTAGGAAAAATATTTTTAAATTGAAATTTTCCAAAAATATTAATTAATTGAGCTTTTTAATCTATGTGAAAATAAGATATGGATTATCTTTGTGAAATGGGGGGAGTACTATTTAGCAGTGTTTTTAGACCTGACTCAGCAGATCAAATCGGGTTAAAAAATTGAATCCAGTGACCTCTAAAACCCTCGTTGGTCAAATCTGGTCAAAGGCCCGGGTTTACTCGGAAAACCAATCGGCCCATGTGACTTGGGACCGGGTTTGATTCGGGTTTTTGACTTTTTTTATTCTATTTTATGATATTTTATATTTTATTTATTTATGTAATATTATCTTAATCACTGGGTCGACCACGAGTTAACTCTAGATCGACCCGTTGACGCGTGACCCAATCCCTCTTCCGGATTGACAGCCAGATCAGGTTTAAAAACATTGCTATTTAGTCAAAATTAAAAATCATATAATTACACATTTTGCATCTCTGTTTTTTATTATTATTATTATTCTACACCACTTTTTAGTTTCTACCATTATTAGAGGTATATTCGTTATAACTTAAAACTAAAACTTTTTTTTAAAACTTTCATTTGATTAATTTGATAGTTATTTTATTTTTTTATATCACTTTTCTTCATTTTTAACTACACATTTGTAACCGTTTTAATCAATAATCTGTATCGAACATATCTTAAACTTTTAAAAAAAATTAATTTTTAGAAAAATAAACAGTTATTTGAACACATAGCATCTCCAAGAGGCTCTTTAAAGACAAGATACTCAATATTTTAGAGAGTAAATATTTAAAAATCAACTTCAAGAGACTCTTCAAATTAAATGTTTAAATAAAGGGTGGGATTTGGCTCTTATAATTAATTCACTACAAGTTTCAATACTTGTATCTTAATTTAATAAAATCACAATTGATTTGATTAATTGTTAGTATTATATAGACACATTAAATATTAATTTAAAGTAAGAATTATAATAAATATTTCTCGTCGAAAGTAAAATAAAGAGTCAAGGGTAAAGAATTTATTGGAGAAAGTAAAAAATTTGTACCCTATAAATTTAAAGATGTTCTCTAAATTATGGAATCTTCTCATTGAAAATAGAGAGACTCTTTGAGATGATTTAAGAGCAGCCCGAACCTGACTGCATAATGGATTGATGCAATCCAGCTGGGGCTCCAACCAGACTGTAGATGGGGATTGCATTTCCCCTGTGAAATGTAGTCCCCAAATGTGAAACTGCAAAAATGTACTTCCACTGCAGAGATGCAGTTCAGCTGCATCTCTATTTTTATTATTATTATTATTATTATTATTATTATTATTATTATTATTTATTTATTTTTGTTTTTTGTTTTTTGTATTTTTTGATATATTGTAATGTGTTAATTTTGTAGATAAATTATTTTGTTTGTGTCTCGTATCGTATTTAATTATGTATGATTAATTAGTTGAAATGGATTATTTTTTTCAACAACAATAAATTTTTTAACGTAATTTTTTGGAGATTATTAATGTAAGTTTTTTAATTATGAGATTATATAATTAATTTAATACCAGTAAACATATAAGTAAATAATTTTTGAGAGAATATGAAATAGTAGGATATTTATAAAATATAGTAGATAATATATTTTATTAGGTGTGTGGTTCAATATAAAATTTATGGTTGGAGAAAATGATTTCTTTTAGAGTTTGCAAAATTCTATTTTAGAATTTTTGACACTATAAAATAGAGCTTTAGGTTGGAAACGCCCTAACAACTCTGTTATGGACTATTCTCTTTTTTTGGTTTTAATATTCTCTTTTAAAAATACTCCCTAAATTATGAAATATTCTCTAAATTATAATTTCTTTTATTTTTTGGTCGATACAAGGAAGAGAGAGAAATTGAATTTTCTGTTCGTAGGGTAGTCATCCGACTACTCCATCACAATTCGGACCACACATTATGTTTTTTGAACGGGGACCACTTTTATTTTGATTTTAGTTGTTATAGTTTACTGGAGAAAATTAATAGTTTTGAAATTATTTTGCCAGATTATTATCTGCGAATTTGTTCAAGTACCCATTGTGGGTACCGTATGATACCCACAGTGGGCACGTGGCGCCACCAGATAGTGCCACTTCATCACACCGAATTTTTTTTTTTTTTTTTTTTGAATTTGTTTTTGGAATCTATGTTAAGTTAGACGAATAATACATAACTGTCTCCTGATGGTGGAGGGGTCTCACCCGACCCCTATAATTTTTTTCTCTGACTGTGGGTACCGTAACCTTACGGTACCCACGGTGGGTACCAGATCAGAACTGGTTATTATCTGACAATTGACAGTGGGCCTATCTTTACCAAGTTGCCACTACAACGCCAAACTGCATAATTCGGTCTGATTCACGCATCTTACAGCTACAGATAGAATTCAAGTTTTCATTCCCACTTGCCATATGCAACCCCACTGTGTTACCTTTCACTGATTTTTGCTCAACCTCAACCATTCAATCCTAGTTAATTTACATTCAAATTATCATTTAAATTATCAATGCCGCCGACACATAATGCCATTCCATGAAGTAACTAGACTGAGTGTGAATACATCAACCAGACAAATACAAATAATTAGATAAAATATAAATATAGATATTATGCTAATAATTATACATCTAAATATATTATCGAGTTAACAAGTATTTGGTTATTGACATTAGAAAATTATGTGACCGTCGGTGAGTTTGATCCAAAACCCCGTCTTACTTTTCTAAAAACATATATATTATAGTTGCAATTATTAGTAGACGCAAAATTTATAATTTGCCATTGCTTTTAAGTCGAACTCCTTGTCAATCCATTTTTTTTTTATCTGTTATAACTTCTACATCGAGTTAGTATTTTTTACTCATCATGATGAATTTCATAATTTTTTTAAATCTTATTTGGAGAAATTGAACTTTTTTTTTCTTTTTAATTCCCTTTATAAAACATTAGTGCAACCACGTACTAAAATTCATTATAAACGTGTTTATAAACTATTGTCCAAAAATTAAACCATTTCTATCAACATATTTTGTAAGGGTTACTAATATCAACAATTTTTTAGTACCAACACTGTTACCAATTATAGTACTAGTACATATAAAATCGCATGTGATTTTACATGTGTTGATACCATAATTGATACCAACTCTGGTGGTAAAATAAAATAAAATGTTATTAACATTATCCCCACTGCACACTTTGTCACGCATTTCCTATCAATGTTATTAATTAGAAAACAAAAAAAAAAAACAAAAAAAAAAAAATGAGGACACGTTATAATAATATCTAAGTACCAATTCGTCCACACTCCTCATGCATGGATTATAATATTACACCTCATATTTTTAGGCTACATGTGCACATGTCGATGGATCTAGATAAGGCGTGGAAGACTTTTCTACTCATTTAAAATTAAATTGTGTATTTAATAACCAACTAATTGCTGGACCTACTCGATACAATAATAGACCCTATCTGTTGCTAGGTTTCTCTATAAATAGAGATACAACACACAAACATTCCATCAAAGCCCTAAATAATCAAGTTTCTTATTTGTGCATAACAAAATGGCTTCCAAAACAGTTCTTCTGCTCGCCCTTCTCTCTATGGTTCTTCTCATTGCATCTCAGGCGTCATCCCGAGAACTCTTGGAGAATTCCGATGGTACGTACGTAATAATAAAAAATTTCATCGATAAATGTAAAATTTCGTTACAGTCTCGATAACATGTTAACATATTAATTAAGTAGTATTAACGTCGCTAACACGTGCTTTTGCAGCCGATGAGACTAATGGGGTCGCTGGATCACTTTATAAAGGCGGTAAAGGAGGTCACTACTGCAAATGCTGCCATAAATACCATTGCCCGTGCTGCAAATCTCGCGCCGGTCAGAAACCAGTTGAAGGAAAGCCTCAGAACTGAATATCTACCTAAGAATTAAATGGTGTGTGTTGTAATGTAATTGTATCGTATCTTAAGCATGAATAAGAGCTAGCATGAGTGGTGTACATGATCCATGCGGAGAGTGGATTGATTGTACCATTTAAGCCTCAGTTGTGTAATACTAATGCAATGTTATGCTTTTGTTTTGCATGATAATGTCTTGTCTGTATATCGCTCGATCGTATACCATATATGTTGTAAAATTTATGTGGGACCTGGGGTACTCTACTACTCTAAAACCCTACCTGAACTCTCTTACTCCCTCCGTCCTCCGTAAATTAAGAACTGTATTGGAAAAAGTAAATATCGCATATAATTTTCCTATTTTATCCTTATTAATGAATCTAAAATTATGTTATTGGACCTATATAAAGAACTTTAAAATGTGAAAATTAATTGGGGGCAGTATAGTACGTAAATGAATATGAAAAAGCCATCCAAAAAAAGAATAGTGATTTATTTATTTGGGACTTACTGGGTATAAGAAATGAAACAAAAATGCTATAAACGCATATAAGTGAATATTACGCATTTAAATTCCTAATTTTACTTCTCATTTGACAATGCAACATCAAAAGAGAGATAAAATTAAGAATTAAGCGTGTGTGATATAGGCATGTGTGTACTTATAACATGTATTATTCTATATGAAAATTTTAGACAAGATATATGGACCATTTATAATATTACCAACTCGAATAATTAGGAAAAAAATAGACCCAAAGAACGAATTTTTTGAATATTCAAGATCATCAAATTTTATCTTATGCATAACAAGTCATAAGTGATCCCATCACGATTTTTTTTACGAGCTTTAATTATCACCCCTTTCATAATGAAACTGATCGTTGTGAAATGCTTGAGGACGAGTATGGTCTGAAAAAATTGTGCACAACAAAAAGGCACAACCATCGATATGCAGAACTAAGAAGAGCATCTTTATTGTTAACATGGGTTAATGTAGTGGTGGATTAGATGAGAGAGATAGAGAGATGATGATTATTTTAATTGAAAATGAATAGAGAGGGAAATATGAAAAAGATGAGAGATGATGAAATAAATTTAATAATAATAATATATAATATAATAGTAGAAGATGTATAGATGGATGTCTACTTGTAAGCATGACACAGAAATTGAAAAAGAAACAATGGGAAAATATATGAGATAAAAGTGAGAAAAAATAATTTTAAAAAGTATGAAAATAGAAAGAAAAAGAATGTAAATAGAAAGAAATAGGTAGATACGTGGAAACATGCCAAAATTTGTGTCTTTGTCTCTTTTTTATGTTTATCACACATCCACATCCATATTAACGTCTAGTAGTTTTACATGCATTCCAAGGAATGCCTTACTAAGTTCTTGAATTGATTTGGCCTTTTTTTTTAAGATATTATCGATTTATCCGAATTGCATGTTAGATACGTAGCTGAAAATTAGGCAAAATATATTAAAAAATATAAAATAATTATATGGGTGATTGAAAATGATGAGAGAGAAAAAATTAGTGCAAATTGATGAAAAATTATTGTAGGAAGAAGTCAAGTTTGTTGGATTACTGAACTCAAGATTTGCATATCGTCTTAAAAGATAAACTGATCAAATTGTATACATATTGAAAAGGAGGCAATTTTACAAATATGTATCCTATGTTATTTTATTTTAATCCTCAAGGTACCAAGGCATGGACTAAAAAGTGATAGAATTGAATTTTTTTAATGATTTTTTAATGAATTTTTATGTGAAAGATGAGAGAAAATAAGTGGAGTTGAATGGTGGAGATTTATGTAGTATATATAGGTTTCACGAAATATAGATAAAAATAAATAATTTTTTTTTAAAGTTGAAAAATTGAAAGGCCAACATGGGCCAAGTGTATGTTTGTAGGATATTTTTTAAGAAATTATTTATGAGTATACGGTCGAAGGGTAAGAAAAATAAAAAGAATAAAAAAATATTGTTATGTCACATCGTCAATATTGGAATTGGTGGACAAAAACGACATCAACGAAAAAAGTGATTTTTGAAAATATGTGTATCAAACTAACCCTAAAAGAATTTCATTTTGTCTATTGGTATATTCTAGAGCTTCAAGTTAGTAGTCAAACTCAATTATCAGCTCAAGAAGCTAACGATTCGATGCCCACGTGCCTCCCGCCCCCACAACATTAGGGGTGATCACGTGTCAATCACCGAGTCATATGTTGGCATCGGATATTTAGTGTTGCTCAAAAATAAGATCACCTTGTATACAATAGTTACATGAAGTTAAGAGCACTGTGTTTGATATGGATTATTGAAAAAAAAAATTTTATATGTTGACAAGTAAAACTAAAAGAGGTATTAGTAGTTAATAAATACAAATGTCAAATTAATGTTTGAGTGGTAAAAAACGATGAGCGAGAAGAAGTAAATACTCCCTCCATCTCATTTTGATAGACTTGATTTCCTTTTTCGTCCGTTTCAAAATATAAGCTACTTTCCTTATTGGTAGAAATTTAATTTCTTCATTTCCTAATCTATCATTATTTATCATGCATGATTATTAATAAAAGTAAATTGTCAAATTTAATATAGGGGTATATTGAGAAATACACAAGTAAAATTTACATTTTTTACAAATATTAATTTCAAATTTTTAATCTGTGTGAAAGTCAAACCATACCTATTAAAATGGAACGAAGAGAGTATATTATTATTGTAAAAGTAGAAGAGTGGTTGTGGGCCACCCTTTTGTTTTCCCATGTATATATAAATTAATTTATATAGTGGGCCGCAATTGTTGGGAATTGGGACTCGGCAATGGATGAGTTTCTCCTTTGTTAGCGCTAGCTATTTCATTTGTGCATTATACAGGATGAGCATTAATGTTATAATTATTAATATAATCACACTAAAAAACTCTACCAGCTTTCGTAAAACTTATGGTTTTCACAAATTATTGGATTATTACCATTTATATATATTTTTTATAATTATTAAATTATTTTTAAATCGAAAAAGAAATATAAAATATAGGGTGTCAAATTGAATGTCTCAACAAGAACTCTAATATGAGTTAACAAGTGCGAGAAAATTGTAAATATATCATCCCCAAAATCACCTGAAAAATTAAAAAATTAAAGGTAAAAATTTTACTTTATACTTCTTACCTTTTTTTCAATACCCCCCTCTTTATAAATTATTTCATCTAAGTGCTAAAATAATTTCTACAATTTTTTAACTAAATTCAATTTGGCCCAAGATAATTAATTTCAATTGGAATTGATTTTCTCATCAAATCAAAAGAAATAACAATATCTGAACTTTATGCCAGAATGCTTGAAGCTGAAGTTAAAGCAATATATACAAGTTCCAACTGGCCTGCAACGAAGGGTCACGAGCACACAGGGACCATCCTCGACGACTTCACCCAACTTAGGGGATTAATTACTGGGATTCTCTATACTGATAGGAGCTCCATACCTTATCTCTATGCTGATGCTCATTTCGTTCCCCTCTCAAGCTTGTAAATTTCTTTCATTAATAAAACTATATTTCGGACTTGGATTTTCGAGTTGGGAAACTTCTCCTAAAGAAAAAACCCAAAACTTTCCGAGTAAATTCAATGAAATTCAGCTAATTAACTTTTACACTCCAAATAATTTCGATCAATTTATTTGTCGTTTTAAAAGTAATTTTATTAATTTCTTCATTTTGTTGTGTCTTGTAGGTTAAGCTCCCTTCATGAATTATATATATACTACATCCGTCCAATAAATATAGCACATTTCTACTTTCACAAGATTAAGAAAAATACAATTAATGGTATTGAAAAATTAAAATTCAAGATTATTTTTCTAATATACCCTCTTATTCATTAGATATTTTATTTCAATTACTCTATTTTGATGATAACAATGTACATTAAATGAGAGTATGAAAAATAAGTAATATTTTAGCTGCATCTTTAAATGGAATGTGGCCTATATTACAAAAAAAGAATAGTGGAGTATATTTTTGGGACGGATGTAGTATTAATTTTTGGTATTCAAAGTCAGACATAGTAGTATTTGTAATATACATTCAATAAAATTAAATTAAAATTTACATTTCATATTCCTATGCATGATAGTAAAAAAAAATTTGGGTAATAATTTTTATATGTCAACCGTGTCATTTAATTTAAGTTTGAGTAATTTTTTAGTTTTAACATGTTTAGTAAATTTGTTGCTAATTTATTAATTTGATTTTTAGCATGTAATGTTATATTAATAAAATGTTTCAGTAAATCATTTATAGATTTGCGTACTTTTTAGTTCATCCCATTTACTCACTCCGTCTCATAAAGATAGTCCTACTTTTATTTTCACAAAGATTAAGAAAGAGCAATTAATATTATTGAAAAAGTAATATTTATGAGTATTTTACCTAATATATTCTTTCAAATATTTATTATTTCACTTTTATTGTTCTTATATGTTAATAACGACGTATATTAAATAGGGACATAAAGGACAACTAACAAATTAATTAAGAAAGTAGGACTATAATTTGGGGCGAACAAAAATGTAAAATGAGATTGTCTTTGAGGGACGAGGGAGTATTAGAATGTACTTTTGAAAAAGTTATAAAATATTGAATCAAATAAACAAATTCCTCTTAAATAATGTGCATACATATACGTGTCAATAGTAAACAACCATTATACTCCCTCCGTCCCACTAAGATATGCTTGCATTCCATTTTCGTTTGTTCCAAATTATAGTTCACTTTTCTCATTGAGAATATGGTTTATTTTCTAGTTGACTAAAGTACTCCTATTTAATATTATTGGAATACTAAAAATCAATTGGTTATTCCATCTCCCAAAGATATTAATAATATTCACACTCCTTTTTTGTCATTTAATGAAAGGATAAAATAGAAATAATATAGAAATATTTTATAATTCCAATGATATTTAAGATTTTTTTTAATATGTGTGAAAAATAATGGGTGCCGATCTTAATCGGACGAAGGGAGTGTAAAATTACTTTTATTAGTTGAACTTTTTGTTTGACTTTATACATAAAAGTGTAATAAAGCGTGCATATATATAGAATATGAAAGGTCATAAATTAACTGTAATAAATGCATATATATATAAAATATGAAAGGTCATATATATAAAATTTTTGATTGCATCATTAATTAGGTTTATTCTTTTATCATCGCTTATTAATTGACTAACATTGAATTGAAAGCTTCGAATGTCGTGTATTTGGATGAAATTATTGCTCCCGTATCCCATAAAGATAGTCCCACTTTTATTTTCACAAAGATTAAGAAAGAGTAATTAATATGATTGAAAAAGCAATATTTATGAGCATTTTACCTAATGTACCCTTTCAAATATTTATTATTTCACTTTAATGTGATCATAGTGCAGATATTAAGGCTGTTGCACTAAAGAATGCTCCTGAAAATCTCAAATTGATAGCACCTTCAATACAAAAAGATATTGTGAATGCAATTGCTTCAGAAATTGTACACTGTGGCGGTCAATGATATTGGTGATGACTTCTTCTCTATTCTTGTAGATGAATTTTGTGATATATCGGTGAAAGAGTAAATGTCGATTGTTTTTCGTTATGTGAAAAATGGACGTGTACTAGAGTGTTTTATTGGCATCACTCATGTTGAGAGTACGACAGCTCTCACTCTCTCTCTAAAAATTGCAATTGATCAATTGTTTTCTCGGTATAGCTTAAGTATTTCAAATTTGAGAGGTCAAGGTTATGATGGAAGTTATAATACGTGTGGGGAATACAATGGTTTGAAAGCACTTATTTTGAAAGAGAACTCAAGTGCTTATTACGTTCATTGCTTTACGCATCAACTTCAATTGGTTCTTGCGGCTATGGCTAAAAAACATCCGAAGATTGAAACTTTCTTTACTCTAGTTGAGAGACTTGTGACTGTTGTAGGTGGGTTAGCTAAACGGTGTGACATTGTTCGAGAGAAACAAAGGCTTAAAGTAATTGAGGCACTCAATGCTGGTGAAATAGCAAGTGGACGGGGTTTGCGTCAAGAAACTGCTCTAAAGCGTCCAGGTGATGCTCACTGGGGCTCACATTACAATTGTTTGATTAACTTGATTGTCATATTTTCGACGACAACTGAAGTTTTGAGATGATTACTACTGATACTACTACTTTTGGAACAAGAGGTGATGCATGTATATTGTTGGAGTGGATGTTAAAATTTGATTTTGCTTTCAATTTACATCTCATGAGAAAGATCTTGGGTGTTACAAATGAATTGTCAAAAGCACTACAAAGAACAGATCAAGATATTGTAAATGCTATGAATTTGGCGAGACATTGTAAACAACAACTTCAAACTCTGAGAGATGGTGAATGGGATACCTTTTTTGGAACTCTTTGTAGTTTTTGTGAAGTAAAGAGATTCGTGTTCCCAACATGGATGAAATGTATGTTGCTAATGTTGCTATAGGTCGTTCACGGTGTCTGTCGATAACAAACTTACATCACTTCCGTGTGGAAATATTTTATGCGGTTATTGATGTGCAACTTCAAGAGCTAAGAGATCGTTTTTCTGAGGGAAGCAGTGAATTGCTTGTTTGTATTGCATGTTTATGTCCAATTAATTCTTTTGCCGCTTTTGACAAGAGCAAATTGATTCGATTGTGTGACTTCTATCCAAAAGATTTTGGCGTATCGGATATCTTAGAACTTGATGATCAACTAGATACGTATATTCTTGACATGTGGTCTGATGAACATTTTCAAGTATTACAAGGCCTCAGTGATTTGGCACAACAAATGGTAGCAAAAAATAAGCATCAAGTGTGCCCATTAATCTACAAGCTCGTGAAATTGGCCTTAATTCTTCCAGTGGCCACTGCTTAGGTAGAAAGAGCATTTTTTGCAATGAATTACATCAGGAATCGTTTGTGCAATCGAATAGGGGATCAATGGATCAATGATAGCTTAATTGCATAT
The DNA here is from genome assembly GCA_018223645.1 of Jasminum sambac. Taxonomy (NCBI): domain Eukaryota; kingdom Viridiplantae; phylum Streptophyta; class Magnoliopsida; order Lamiales; family Oleaceae; genus Jasminum; species Jasminum sambac. The sequence continues at coordinate 20,949,209 of CP073649.1, forward strand.
ATTGAGAAGAATGTATTTGACAATGTCGAAAATGACATAATTATGGAGCAGTATCAAAATATGAAAACTCGTAGACAACACTTGTAATAACCATGAAGTTAGTTTAGGTTGGATAGGTTTTTGGAATTTAGAATCTGATTCTAAAGTAGTTTTGGTTGATTGGTTTTTTGGAAATTAGAATCCGATTCTAATTTTTAGTTAATGTTTGTGTTAACCTTTACTTTCTTTAAGAGTGCTAATAGACCTCTTTTTGGAAGGTTTTGTGTTTTATGTCCAACTTTTGTACTTATTTTGAACTATTAATTAAATTCCTGTTCAACGAATTCTTCGATTGTGACCCCCAAAGCTTTAAAGTCTAGATCCGCCACTGGTTAGTTAATACTATATGTCCTTCATTTGGAAGGCACAATTTGAAGACTTTTAAACAAAAGAAATTGTTATCCATTAAACATGTTTAGTGAGCCATGCATATTCTAACTCAAGTTGTATCAAATTTGTCATACTAAGTAATCTAACATTTTATTGTAATACATATCTTGGATGCATGTCAATGTTTGTAAAAGATACATAAAAGCAGCATTAATTCTTAAATTAAATGACAGTAGCACAATAATGAGTCAATCTATAAAAATAAAATGGGAAAATTTGATATATGCACAATTGGCTCATAAGTTCACTCATGGCCATATAGATCCAGTTGATTATTTTGTACGAGTGTGTTATGTATCATAATTAGGTCAAATTATTATTGTTGCATGCATTTTAGATTTCTGGATTGGGGATCAAATCCTTTTTTTAAAAAAACGTTACGCATTATTATTATTTTTTTAACTAACGAGTAGTTGCTTTGAAAGTTTGAACAGTACTGATCTGCGAAAGTTAGCATTATATATGTATATAGTTTTTAATATGAAAAATATGCATAAATGAAAGTACACTAAAATTTTTCTGATAAGTAAAAAGTTTAGGTCAAAAAAAAAATGTAAGCTGATCATATTTAACTTTAAATAATTTGTTTTAATAATTATATGTAACTTTAAGAAATGAAAAAAAATACTAAATAATTAGTTTTCATGTTTTCTCAAGTCTTGATTAAATAATTTATTATTAACTTTGACATTTTCACCGAGGTCATTAATTATATTTGTGGTGGGTTGAAGATAAAATTTGATAAGGACGGTGACCACACCAATTGAACTACAAAATTACAAATGTTGACTCCAAAGAAATCTATATAATATATAAAATAAGGTTTGATTGACAGTTGTTCAATTGCAAAACAGTTATTAGGACAAGATTTTAGTTAGAAATTTGCTTGACCAATTATTTTCTGCTAAGTGTCATAAATCATGGACAACAATTTTGTTCACCATAAAAAAGGGTGAACATCACCCTCTTTTTTGTGGGTCGATTTGAGGGATAAAAAATTAAAAATTTTTAATTTTTTTGTTCCGTATTATTCTATTCGTCGAGAGCTTCAATATGAGTACAATTTTGATATATAATTTTTATTGATTTAAAAATTACTTATTTTTAGTGATAAGTTACTTATTTACCAGTAAAATAAGTAACTTTTAAAATAATAAAAATTATTATCAATATTATGCTCATATTAAAGCTCTCGACGAATAAAATAATATGGAACAAAAAAATTTTAATTTTTTAACCCTCAAATCGACCCACAAAAAAAGAGGTTGATGTTCACTCTCTTTTAATAGGGTGAACAAATTTGTTCTCTAAAAAAGAGGGTGAATATTAACCTCATTTCGGAGGATCAATTTGAGGGGTAAATAACTGAAAATTTTGAATTTTTTGTTCCATATTATTCTATTTATCGAAAGTTTAATATGAGTATAGTTTTGATGTATAAATTTAATTATTTTAGAAGTTACTCATTTTTTATTTTTAGCGATAAATTACTTATTTACCTATAAAATAAGTAACTTTTGAAATAATAAAAATTATATATAGATACTATTTTTTTAAGCTCTCGATGAATAGAATAATATGAAACAAAAAAAATTAATTTTAATTTTTTACCCACTTATATCGATCCTCCAAATTGAGGATAATATTCATCCTTCTTTTTAGCATGGTGAATAAAATTGCTAACTAATAATAATTTATTTTTAAAAAAATTTATTTATTTAATCCCCCAATGTGTGTATTTTTTTAAATTTTTTTAAAGTACTATTTAAATCCCCATTGTTAAATTATGTTCAAATAAATTAAGAATATTTGTTTAATCTTTAAGTATAAGTTTCAAAATTTTTTCACTAATAAATGTTTAAATTAATTTTTTATTTGTTAACAATTTATCTCTTATTGTCAACTTATGTTTATGGTTTTAGAATATTTGTATAATCTGAAATGAAAAAATTTAATATTTTTTCCACTAATATTTTTAGTACAGCAAAATTATACCTTTAAGTTTTAATTGAAATATTCTCAACATATCTTGAATTTGTACTTATTAAAGAAAGGAAATATTTTTTATTATATCTTTAATTTTTATTTAGGAGTAGAAAAATTTCCTAACATAACAAAATTATATCTTAAATTTTTTTACTTTAAATATTTTTATTATATCTTTAATTTATACTTTAAGTATTTTTAATTATATCTTTAAATTTTTAGTATGCAGAGTAGAAAAATTTCCTAAGCCTTGACAAGATTTTCTTCATTTGCTAATTTTCTACAGCTCAAAAGGGATATCAATATTTTCTAATTAGTTTCTAAAAGTAGTAGAGAAATTTCTTAGCAATTAGCATACATTGTATTCTACCTATAAATTAAAAATTACAAAGAATCACAATGATTTGACAAATATGTAAAGAGGACTTACTTATTAAATAAAACTATTACATAATAATTTTGATTTCTATGTTTCTTTTTGGTAGGATTAGACTTTTTTCTAAGTGAATGATATACATATTTAGGAGATCCCACCTATATGTATCAACTTCGTAACATGATATATTTGTATAATAAAAAAAATACATAAGCGTTATGAAAGACGTTGAGAGATAAAATTTCAATTGTGTTGTATGTAAGGGCAAGTGACCGAGCTTCCACGAATGAGGGATATCTCCGCTGTCTAAAGTGATTTACTATATAGTATGAATGTAAAAGTAGTCACTTTGTGCAAACCGTTCGAGTCTATAACATGATGTTTTTATTTACGTCAACGATATGATAGATGGATTCTATTATTAATTATGGAAGGCTACAAATGAGTCCTCTAGACGAAGAGTATATCATTAGTTATTCACTAAATTTATTTTATTGTGTAATATATAGTCCGATTATGTTATGTTACTTTTATTTGTTTCTAAGTTGGTTATTTTTTTTTATTATTCTCATTTGTGCAATTACAATTTGTTTCAACAGTGAAGAACTGTACTGCACTCTTACATAGTGTCGTGTTACTTAGATGAATAATTTGTATGAATCGGTTTGAAATTAGTTTATTGTGGTTATATTATTCCTTTGTCGAGTTCAAAGTTTGAATGATATTGAATTGAAATTTTTTATATACATCATTTTCAATTATTATTTTTCTATTCGCACAAAAAAAGTAAGTTTAATATATTGTATATTATCGATTTAAAAAAAAGCACAGCTAATAGACGGTGATCATGAGACAAGACTTTTGTTAATGCTAATATCCTTGAATTGTATACATTTCGAGTTAAGTAATTATTATTTTAATAGTATTTAATTGATTATATATTTTATATTTTATGGATTTTTATTGCAAAATCTTTTTATAATTTACTCTAGGATAATAGCCGACTATAGATAAATTTATTGAATTATGAGTACAGTATAAAATGAAAAACTTAAATTTTCTTTTCTACAATATTTCGTTATTATTAACATTATTTACATTTTATATTACGTGATGGTGTTATCGATTAAATACAACTGTCATTTATTAAAAAATTATTTTGCATTATTTTTTACCACAAAAATCAATCTAAATAAATTTTTTTTAGATAAATCTATACAATTTTACTCCCGTGTAACGCACGGGGGTGAAAACTAGTCTTTCGAAATTTAAATTTAATTTTATGTATACTTTTAAATTTTTTCTCTCTTTTCGTATTTTACAATGATATTTACAATCAAATCAATTGACGTCGTTCTTTCGTATGTACAATACGGGATGTGATAATAGTTTAATTTAATTTGAATCAAGCAAGGCTTGAAGTTATGCTTGTTACAAATTAATTTCATGTAACTCACTTCAGTAAATTCAGATATACTCTCAATTTTTATTTCCAAAGATAAAGATTTAGTTCAATAAAATTAAGACAATCTTTGGTAAAAGAAGAAGAGGCAAACAAAAAAAGAGACAATCTTTTCCAAATAACATGTCTACCTGTTTTGCCAACGCAGATAGCAAATAATATATCAAATCATAAATGGAACCTTTTTTTGCGATTTATTACATTAATATACTATCAATTTATTCTTCATAAATTAATAATTAGGAATTTCTAAATTATGGATAATTTATTATACAACTAGTACCATACTCGTGCGATGCATAGAATAAATAATTTAAACTTATTTGTTAAATAAAAAATCCTAAAGTGCGATATCTATAGATAAATACCAGTACAAAAAATAATAATATAAAAATATTCTTTTGTAATTATTTCTTTCAATTTCATAATAGAATGCAGAAAACATCCAAATACTGAGGTTAGAGAAAAATATATAATAATTAAACGTACCAATTCGAAATGAAAATATATTTAAAAATATCATATTTTATTTCTTTCAATTTCATAATAGAATGCAGAAAACATCAAAATACTGAGGTTAGAAAAAAAATATAATAATTAAACGTACCAATTCGAAATGAAAATATATTTAAAAATATCATATTTCAACAGAAAGTTCAACTACAACATTAATTAAAATTGGTATATAACTAAAACTGTCGGTTATTAACGAAATTCTAGAAATTAATATTTGATATCATTAACTTAAAGTAACTTACTTCAAAATGTCGGTAATGACTCCCATAGTTTTCCTCATAACATATGGATTTTATTCTTTTGAATCTCCGCAGGTAATCAACTTTCGAGAAATACACATAAACAGAATTGTCGGTCAACTTACCATCAAATTAAAATCGATTAACTAGAAAAATATTAAAAAAAAAAAAAAAAATCGCACCAACATATGTCATATCAACATAAACTCCACCGGTCTAAAAAGCATTTCTTCCATTCTCGGTCGAGTATCGTTTGCTGCCGTTGGCAGAATCGAACTGCTCTTCATCGTTACATTTGCAAACTTAGTGATGGATGAAACTCTTGACTGGATTTCAAACTTTTGTATGAATCAACCACTTTCATATATTATTCTATTCATTTTATTTGTCACGTTTATCATTAATGATATCTCATTGGTTGAAAATTTAGCAAAATCTTTTAATTTTTATGAAGTATTAATTATTTGTGACAAATAATAATTTCACTAATTTTTCTATCGTGTTATGCAATTGTGGGTTTGGTAAAATTAGTCTTTGTAGTTGATTATTTTTGTAACTGCGATATATAATGCATAAATCACGTTTTTTCTTTCTATTTTTTATTTTTAATTTTTTTTTTTATCAATTTATGAAAAGTAAGGTAGGCAAATATGTCCGTGATTTCTACGAAAGGTAATAAGAATCCATGACATGCACACTTTCCGCCGAGCACGAAGAGAGAATCCTGCCCTTTTTATATTTATTTATTTCTTTCATTCTTTCTTACTTTTTTTCCCCTCCTAATTTAGATTCAAATTTCTTTTTGCCTCTAATTTTGCACCCTATGTAGCCACTACAAATTTTATTTTTTACTCTCTTCAGGCCATCATATCTCCAATACAAATATCTAATTGGAATGTCTACTTTAGAGAGATATACACAAAATAAATAAATAAATATGTGTAGAGCCCCTCTGGGATGCAAAATATATCTCTTCTCACCATCCCCATAGTGTATGAGACAAATGTATGCATTTCGATTAGGGTCGTATTCTATGGTTACGATTCTACCATATATGTCTTTTTTATTCCGTCGAAAATCAATTTTATGATATAGACACTTAAAACATCACCCTCTATGCCTTGTGGTAATGACGCCTCTGGCATTACGACCTTTACCACAATGATGCTGTCCATAGATCAAATTATTTCGTGGATTGGATTTCACTTGACTGTCTACGGTTCCATTGCGTGTGCTCGGGGTAGAAGTTTTGTATAAATGTATCGCCATGCTATTAAGTATTTTGATTTAAGTTCTTTTCTTTCTAAGAGGTGGAATAGAATAACCGGGTTGAAGCGTAATGATCATACGTCTGTAATGCATTGTTCTTTTCTTTAATCATTTCTCTTTATTTTATTTACTTTTTCCCACTTTTTTTCATTGCTTCTCATGCCACTTTCAAAATTATGCATCCTAATTTTATTAAATCACTTTTCTCATTTTTATTCCATTTTTTTCGTATTTTTTTTCTTTCTAAATTCATGTGTCATGTCTGCAACTACACATCTTCCATTATTATTTTTATCATTATTTTTTAAATTTGTATATATCTCTCTCATCTTTTTTTTTTTTTTTTTACTTTGCCAATCTCTCTTTTTCCTCTACACACTTTTCTATTCCCCTTCAAATAAAATAATCATTTTCTTTATATCTATCTTCTCTACATCATCTCCCATTTCACATTACCATTGGAGCTGCTCTTTTAGTTTCTCATCTGTTTCAAATTATAGTCTAGATTGTTTATTGAGGAAGTATTAAACTTCTTCATTTCTTAATAGATTACTATTTAAATAATGTGAATGCTTTTCTAACTTTATTAAGTAAGTAAAAAAAAAATTATTGGAATAGTCAAATGATTTTAAAGTATGCAAATTAAATAAAGGTATAATAGTAAATAAATAAATAAAAAGTCGATATAATTAGACAACAAAAAAAGGGAATAAATGGCTTATATAGTTAGGATGGAGGGAGTAAAATAAATAGTATCATTTAATGTAGGGATATATTAAGATATATAAGTAACTACTACCTCCGTCCCATAATTATAGTCCACTATTCCTTTTTAGGCCGTCCCAAAATATAGGCCATATTCCTTTTAAAGATATTATTAAAATATTAGTTGTCTTATATGCCCCCATTTAATGTACATAGTTATTATCAAAATAACTTAATTGAAATAAAACATCCAATAAATGAAGGGGTATAATAGAAAAATAAGTTTAAATTTTACTTTTCCAACACTATTAATTACAGTTTTCTTAATCTTTGTAAAATTGAAAGTGGACTATAATTATGGGACGGAGGTAGTATTATTTTTCCAATAAAATTAATTAAAAATTTTTAATCTGTGTGAAAATACAAAGCGGACTATCGCTGTAGAAAAGACGAAGTAATTTTTCTTACTTTTCACCTATGAATTCTCGGAAAAAAAACTCATTTTCCCTATCTAAAAATTTACACCGAACAAACATGAAATAGTTATAAAAATTTTCATAGTATTCATTCCAATTTACAAATTACATACTATTTTTGTCCTAATAACAAAAGGACGGTGGTGATTGTGCGCAGGGCTTGCAGATGAAGGCAACGGTGTGTGCATGATACATATAAGCAAAATGAGGTGTTGAATGCTTGCGGCACTAATGAGACATCATCAAATAGATTTTGGGAGTTTGCGGGTGGTCAAGCATTTAAGGCTATAGAATATTGAAGAGACTTGAAAAAAATGTGTGAGATTCTAGAGGATTCTGCGAGTCATTTATAAAATATGTATTCTAGAATAATCCGTTGTAGATGCTTTAGATTGTAGAGTAGGATACTATATAGCAATTCTAGATGGTGTAAGGATATCTAGATACCCAATGTAGGCTATTATGTTGATGTCCGTTGTCCACGAGCTGAAAATTGCTTAACCAGTATTTGTGAGAACGAATCAAGGAGATAGATTACACGGAGTTTGAAATTGCACACTATGCCATTCATTGGAAGAACTCAAGATTACACTACAAGAACTTCATATCATTCTCTTAAGGAGCATTCTTTTTATCATTGATGATATGCTTGTCCCAAAATGCCCTGCACCCATCGCAACAAGGGGTATCCCAATTCAAAAAAGGAAGAATGATCAATAACTATACATAAGGGCGAAGTTTGCCCCACTAAATCAAACACATTTCTTTTTTTTACTACTGACTCAACTTTTATACATTGAGACCAAAATAGAAATTAAAAATCACAAATTTACAACAATTGCCACTTTAATAAAATAAACGTCCATAAAAATAAAAATAAAATAAATTAAAAATATTTTCTCTCTTTAGATTACAACCCCGGTAATCTCGACAAACGTTCAACTTCTCGCTTACCCCGTCCGACTTTTGTTCTCTATGTACCTTCTCTCTCTAGATTAACAACTCCGATAATCTCTACCAACATTCAATTTCTTGGTTCTCACCTCTTTGACTTTCTTTCTCTTTGCACTTTTTTTTTCTGAATTACCATCCCGATAGTCTTGATCAACATTCAACTTCTCCCTTATCCTGTGCCCAACATTCTCTTTACTCACTCTCTACTCACTATCTCTAGATTACCACCCCGGCAATCTCGATCAACACTCAACTTCTTGTTTTCCCCTTTCCCGATTTTCTATCCCTACGCACTTTCTTTCTTTATATTACCACTCCGGTGATCTCGGTTAAGATTCAACTTCTCACTTCCCCCATCCCCGACTTATTCTCTTTGTGTACTTTCTCCATCTAGATTATCATCCCCATCAATCTCGATCAACATTCAACTTCTTGCTTTCCCCGTCCTCGAATTTCTCTCTCTAGGCACTTTCTCTCTCTAGATTATAACCCCCTGTAATCTCGATCAACATTCAACTTCTCACTTTCTCCACAGCCGACTCTCTTTCTCTACGCACTTTTTCTCTCCATATTACCATACCCGGTAATCTCAATTAACATTCAACTTCTCGCTTCTCTGCCCTCGACTTTTTCTCTCTACGTACTTTCTCTTTCTAAATTACCATCCCTGATAATCTCGATTAATATTCAAGTTTTCACTTTCGCTTTCCCTATCCCCGACTTTCTCTCTACACATTTTATCTCTAGATTATTATCCCCGATAGTCTCAATTAATATTCAACTTCTTGCTTTCATCTTCTCCAACTTCTCTCTTTATGCACTTTCTCTCTATAGAATACTGTCCCCAAACCTCGGTAATCTAGATCGTTATTCAACTTCTCGCTTCTATTGCTTCCGATTTTCTCGTTAAGCACTTTCTCTCTTCAGATTACTTCCCCAGGCAATATCGTTCATCTTCTTCCCTCGCTTTCGACTTTCTCTCTTTCTATATTACCTTCCCCAGTAATCTCATTCATCTTCTCGCTCTCTCTCGTCTCCGATTTTCTTTCGATACACTTTCTCTTTCTAGATTATGCTCCGAGAATCTAGATTACCATTCATCTTTTGAGTCCACGTGTTGTAATAATAAATTGATTATACTTGTGAAATCAACGTCATTAATTTATAGCAATCATCTAAATTATATAGCACACTAAAATCAAGATCATCATTTTCATTGCATCAATTGGCAAGGGGACTTCTAGGTCCTATCTCATATTTTCAATTAATTTACAATTCAATAATGACTTCAAATTGCTAAACTAGTACCAATTGCCATTTTCAAGCTTCAATTTTCCTTCTCTCATTGCCAAGGATATACTCAAAACAAATGCTACATAAATCATGGCCATCACTTCAATTTAAAGTTTATATCTTATTTAATAGTGAAATAAGGAAGCTAACTAATTTGTTTATGTAGTGACCACAATTTTCCTTAAATAAAAATATTAATTAAATAAAATTACCCCAAACGTAAAGGATTTCATAGCGTACGCTCGTCTAGTCAAATTTTATATTATTTATTATTATATTTAATTATTATAAGAAAATAATTTACAAAAATTTATTTATTTTTAAAATTTACAATTGAGGACCAAAATTTAAAATTTATTCATTTTAGTCCCTAAAAATCTTAGTTTTATTTCATTTGGGCCAAACTCTAATTAGAAGCCCATTTATAGGCCCATTTGTGCTTCTAACCCATTAAGGATATCTTAACCAATTTCTTATCATAGCATACTCTTTAAATACTTGTAGTTAGAATTATTCCAAACCCTAGCCCTAACATTTCTCCCAACACTTCACCATCATCATTATTCCTCTCCTCCATTATCATCTCCAACTCCTTCACTTTCATTCAACATCAAGTAAGAACAAATCAAACAAGTTTCAATTGGTAAAATTTCTCAACTTTTTATTTACATCTCCATTTCAATTCTTTTATTTAGAATGACATCATGCACAAAAGTTATTAATCAATTGATATTTCACTTGCATTTCACTTAATATCCATTACAGTCAATAGTATACATTTCCCACTTGATTTCACTACATTTTCCCATAGTCTTTATTGGGTTTTCATCACACGCATACATATAATCACCACTTCCACCAGCGCCACGTCCACCATCTCCATTGCCACTCCCACAGCCGCATTAACCACAAACACGTGCTCACACACAAACAATGCATCTCTAACTCATACACGACACATGTATGTGTGTGTGTGTGTGTGTGTATATATATATATATATCTGTTGTGTTGCTTCACTTTTGGGCCTGTCTAGACTGGGCCTTACTTATCCAGATAAGGTTGGTTGGTATTTTGAATCACTCGACTCAATCTATATCGATTTGTTGGACCTGACTATTGAGGATTTTTTGGGCTAAAGTTGTTGGGATGGCCATTATAAGAGGGAACCGAGAGGGCATTCATCATCAGATCATCCTCTTGTCTCTTCTCTCATTCGCTTCTTGTCACTCTCTGTAACCTAAGTACTATTGTGTGATTTAGGGTTAGTCTCATATTGTTGGGATTCTTGTAGTGGTGAACGAGGGTTGTTTCGAGACATTGTAACTGTGATTCTTGATCTTTCTAGTGGATTTAGAGCTATTCCCTAGTGGATACTCAACGGGAGACGTACTCCAAATTGAGGGAACTTCCGGCCCTTTTTGGAAAAAACATACATATCGTTGTGTTCTTTATTTTCTTGCTCGATTCTTTTCTCTTGCTGTATTTTGGTGAGTTCTGGGCTTACTAATCTCAACAGTGGTATCAGAGCCGTCCAAAACTACGGTGGCTGTTTGGGATTCGATCGATCTGTGAATCGCCAAACCTTGGTGGTGATTTGGCTTCTGGACAACAATGAAGGGTGCTACTGGTTTTCTGGTTTTCTCTTCGATTGGTATTCTGCATATTTGAAACCTAGGGTTTCAGCTTTGGGTAACATCCATCCTCTTTACTCTTTTTTTTACAGTTACCGAGGTGATCCCCAGCGCGTATTGACCAGTGGTTCTTCCTTGGCTGATCGATAAATCGATGTCAGTATCTGGGAGTTCCCTGTCTTCGTTACCTCAAGGGATTGCCTCTGAGTTTTGTGTGTTATTTGCTCTGTTGATTATGCTATCTGTGTATATGCTTATTTTCATTTATTATGTCGTCTTTTAAGTTTGACGTGGAGGTTTGGAATGGTGTGGGTGATTTCAGTTTATGGAAACAAAAAATGAGAGCTTTGTTGCTTCAACAAAAATGTGCTATGGCCATTACTAGATCTTGGCCTGCTGAATTTAGTGCATATAAAAGGCAAGAACTTGATGAAACTGCTTGGAGTTCTATTTTCTTGCATTTATCTGAAAGTGTCATTAGAAAAGTAGGTGAAACTGCTTTTGCACATTCATTGTGGTCTAAACTTGATGCTTTATATCTCACAACTACCATGCCTAATAAATGTTTTCTCCTAAAGAAATTGTATAATTTTAAATTTGACTCTTCCTTAAATCTTGCAAAAAATATTGATAGGTTTAACAAAATCATCAATGATTTAGGAAATTGTGATGAAACTATTTTAGCTGATCAACAAGTTATTGCTTTGTTAAATGCTGTTGGTGAAAGATATAGAGAATTCAAAAATGCTCGTGAATATGACAGAGAAAATGTTAATATTGACACTGTCATCACTTGTATGAGAAATAAAGAACTCGAATTGGAAAATGATTTAAGAGATTCTAAGACTTCTGAGGGCCTGTTTGTTAAAGGTCAATCATCAAAAAAGTTTCAGAACTCTAAACATAAGAAAAACAAGAAAAGTGATGACAATAGTCAAAAGAAACACAAAAATCAAAATTCAAAAGGCAAAGGTAAGTCAAAAGAAAAAGAATGTTTCTACTGTCGTAAAAGGGACATCTTATTGAAAATTGTTTCAAAAAGATTGCTAATTTTAAAGAAGTTAAAAATTCTGAGTCAAATAATACAATTGCTTGCACTGCTAATGGAGAAACTAATGGTGTTGTGCTTGCTACTACATTCTGTGATAACCATTCTGAGTGGATACTTGATTTAGGTTGCACATTTCACTTATGTCCCATCAAATCTTGTTTTTCTGATCTTAAAGATGTTTCTAGTGGTCAAGTTGTTATGGGAAACAATCAGTCTTGCAAAATATGTGGCATTGGCACTATTCATCTTGAACTTAAGAATTCTAAAAGGATAACACTTGAAAATGTTAGATTTGTGCCTGATTTCCAAAGAAATCTCATTTTAATTGGTGAACTTGATGAGCATGGTTATGACATATCTTTGAAATTTGATGTGATGAAAATTTCCAAAAATGACTTTGATATTATTAAATCATTAAAGAAAAATGAAAATTTTCATGTATCTGTTTTTTCTGTGTCATTGCATGCTCAATCTTTGCTTCATTCTGCATGTGATATGACTATGTTGTGGCATAAAAGACTTGGTCACATTAGTAATAAAGGCATGCAGTATTTGAACAAATTTGGTGCTTTTGGCAAGGCCAAAATTGAAAATTTGGAGTTTTGAAGGATGTTTGGTTGGAAAGCAACATAGGTTGCCTTTTAAGAAAGGGACACACAAATCTTCTGGTATATTAGAATATATTTATGCAGATCTTTGGGGACCACCTTCTGCAACTACTTTCGCTGGTTTCAGATACTATTTGTTAATTGTTGATGATTTTTCTAGAAAAATATGGGTTCATTTATTGAAAAACAAATTAGATTCTCTCTCAGCTTTCAAAAATTGGAAAATCTTAATTGAAAACCAAACTGGTAAGAGGATTAAAGTCCTAAGAACTGATAATGGACTGGAATTTTGCAATTATGAATTTGACAACTTTTGCAAAAACTGTGGTATATTGAGGCACAAAACAGTGGCCTATACACCACAACAAAATGGTATTGCAGAAAGGTTTAATAGAACTCTTTTAGAAAAAGTGAGATGTATGCTTTTGAATGCTAATCTTCCTAAACTTTTCTGGGGTGAACCTATGAAAACAGCTGTCTATCTCTTAAACAGAAGTCCAAACAGTTCTAAGAACTTTAATACCCCTGAATTTTTTTGGACCAAACAACCTATTGATTATTCTAAATTTAAAGTATTTGGATGTGCTGCTTATGCACATCAGAATGAAGGAAAACTTGATTTCAGATCTTTGAAATGTGTTTTTCTCGGTTACAGTGAAGAATCAAAAGGTTACAGGCTATGGGTGAAAGAAACACCTGGTTTTAAAGTCATTATCAACAGGAATGTTGTTTTTAATGAAAATTTATTGCCATGTGTGAAGATTTCTGATAAAATTGGATCTGAAACAGCTAAAAAGAGTGTCCCGCTGCCTGTTAATAGTGAAACAGCTGGAAATACACCTATTGAGGTGGAGAATCAACCAGTGCCTGAAAGCTCTAGTTCAGAATCATCCTCATCAGATTCTGATGATGATTCAAATCCCACTACTGGTAATGGTACACGTAGTAATGATATTCCCCCTCAACTTGATGATTATATTCTTGCTAGGGATAGAGAAAGAAGGACTAGATTACCTTCTTCCAAATTAAATGATTTTGTTTCGTTTAATATTTGTGATGATCTTGTTGGCTATGAACCCTCAACCTTTGAGGAAGCAGTCACTTGTAGTGATGCTAAATCTTGGGTGGAGGCTATGAAAGATGAACTCTCTCTACAAAAACAAAACCTGGGTTCTTGTTGAAAAACCAAAAGATAAAAAGATTATTGATTGCAAGTGGATTTTTAAAATAAATGATGGAGGTGAAAATAAGAAAAGATTTAAAGCCAGACTTGTTGCAAAAGGTTTTTCACAAAAGGAAGGCATTGATTTCAATGAAATTTTTTCACCTGTTGCAAAATATACTACTATAAGGATCTTCTTATCTTTGGCAAATCAGTTTAACCTGGAACTTGAGCAAATGGATGTTACAATTGCTTTTCTCTATGGTGATTTAGAAGAAAAGATTTTTATGGCCCAACCCCCAGGTTTTGAGCCTTCTGATAAAGTTTGCTTACTGCAGAAATCTTTATATGGGCTTAAACAAGCCCCAAGACAATGGTATAAGAGATTTGACTCTTATATCCAAAGTCTAGGGTTTGTGAAAAGCAAATTTAATACATGTTTATTTTTTAAAGACTGCAGCACTGCTTGCCCTATATATTTATTACTATATGTTGATGATATGCTCATTTCATGTTCTTATAAGCATAAAATTGACCATATCAAGTAGTGTTTGAGCTTTGAATTTGAAATGAAGGACTTAGGTGTAGCTAAAAGGATTCTTGGCATACAAATTGATAGAAATAGAACTATGAATACTTTGTTTTTGCATCAAACTGAGTATGTTAAAAGAAAACTGCTAAAGTTCAATATGTTTGATGCTAAATCTGTTTCTTTGCTTCTTGCAAATCACTTCAAGCTATCACTTGATTGTTGTCCTAAAAATGAAGATGAATTTGATAGAATGAGAGACGTTCCTTATGCCAACTGTATTGGATCTATTATGTACTTAATGATTAGTATTAGACCTGATTTGGCTTATGCTGTAAGTGTTTAAAGCAAATATATGTCTAATCTTGGTGAAACTCATTGGCATGCTTTGCAGTGCAAGCTTAGATATTTAATTGGCACTTATAATTTTGGTATTCTCTATACTCAATGTTCTGATGGTGTAAGTCTTAAGGGCTACACTGATTCTGACTTTGCTGGAGATCTTGATAAGCGTAGGTCTACTTTATCATATTATTACACTCTTTGTAATGGGTGTATCAATTGGAAAGCATAGCTACAAAAGATTGTAGCACTGTCCTCAACAAAGGCAGAATATATAGCAGCTTGTGATCTTGGTTAAAGAAGGGGTTTGGTGAAAAGCCTATTGAATGAAATTGGTTATCCTATATCTACTGTCTCTATCTCTTCTGATAACCAATCTGCAATATACTTGAGTAGAAATCATGTCTTTTACAATCGTACAAAACATGTTGATGTTAAATTCCATTATATTAAAGATATGGTGGAAAAGGGTGAAATTAAACTTGTTAAGATTCCTACTCAAATTAATCCTGCAGATTTGGGAACTAAAGTTTTACCTTTGAATAAATTTAAGGATTGTTTATCAATCCTAAATATTGGTACTAACTAGTGTTGTTCTCAGGTAGAGCAAAGGAAGCCAAGGAAGCCAGTTCTAAATCTACAAGGAAAGGGAAAGATCACATCCTACAAGTTTCAAGCAAAGGTGGAGAATGTTGGGTTGCTTCACTTTTGGGCCTTGTCTGACTGGGCCTTACTTATCCAGATAAGGTTGGTTAGTATTTTGAATCACTCGGCTCAATCTACACCGGATTTGTTGGACCTAACTGTTGAGGATTTTTTGGGCTAAAGTTGTTGGGATGGCCATTATAAGAGGGAACTGAGAAGGCATTCATCATCAGATCATCC
Organism: Jasminum sambac; assembly: GCA_018223645.1. NCBI lineage: Eukaryota > Viridiplantae > Streptophyta > Magnoliopsida > Lamiales > Oleaceae > Jasminum > Jasminum sambac. The sequence continues at coordinate 20,965,123 of CP073649.1, forward strand.
TCTCGTCTCTTCTCTCATTCGCTTCTTGTCACTCTCTGTAACCTAATTGCTCTTGTGTGATTTAGGATTAGTCTCATATTGTTGGGATTCTTGTAGTGGTGAACGAGGGTTGTTTTGAGACATTGTAACTGTGATTCTTGATCTTTCTAGTGGATTTAGAGCTATTCCCTAGTGGATGCTCAACGGGAGACGTACTCCAAATTGGGGGAACTTTCGGGCCTTCGTGGTAAAAACATATCGTTGTGTTCTTTATTTTCTTGCTCGATTCTTTTCTCTTGCTGTGTTTTGGTGAGTTCTGGGCTTAATAATCGCAACAATATCCCACGTAACAACACACAAAATCCTCCACCTCCACGTCGACCTCAAAACAACCTCAAGAAATCCATTAGAATAGAGAGAAAGAAGAAAAGAGAAGAAGATAGTGAGAATTTTAGAAAAATCCCAAAATTTTCCTTGAACTTAAACCACAAAATTCTAGCTTAATGTTCACCAAAATCTTCAATTAAAAACCACCACTAGCACTTTGATGGAAACAGACCCATCATTTCCCAAAGCCTACCGGTCGACAATCCAATTTTCAACTTTCTCTTCATTAGTGCAAACCAGCTCCTGGGCACGTTAAAGTCAATGTCGACGCTGCAATTTTTAAACAACAAAACCGCATTGCCCTAGGTATTATCTTGAGAGATCACCAAGCTGAATTCTTAGGAGCTCGTACTGTCCTCTGTCATGGCCAATTTGATCCGCACTTAGCTAAAATTCTGGGTGTTCGTAAAGCTCTATCATGGGTTAAGGAACAAAATCTTCATAATGTCATAATAGAAACAGATGCTGAACTTGTCCTCCGGGCTTTAAGCGGCATGGAAGAAGACATTTTATACTTTGACACCATTGTTGAGGATTGCAAGTCCCTTGCTTCTACTTTACATTCTATCTCATTTTCTTGTGTTAGGAGGTCCGCTAATGAAGCGGTTCATAGACTTGCTAGATTGGGTAGCTCGCTTTTAGCTTCAATCGACTGGTTAATATTTCCTCCTACAGTTCTCTTCGATGTACTTTCGTCAAATGCTATGAATGAATAACTTTCTTTTGTTCCAAAAAAAAAAAACCACCACTAGCACCTTCTCAACCCACTTCAGCTTCGCTGCCGGCGTACCACCAATTTCCCTCGGTTGGACCATAGGAATTAAGAAAAAGCCATAGCCTGTATAAGCCGAAGGAAATTTGACCCATTTTCTTGATTTAATAGGACAATTGCAAGCCTAGTCCGCTAATTCATTTAATTAGTTTAAGTTAGTTCTTATATTTTATTTAATTATAAAGTCTTCAATTTTTAATTTCTATAATTTAACCCCTAAACTATATTTTTACATTAGATCCCCTAATTTATTTATTTTATTTAAGTAAGCTCTTAGAGTTTATTTAATTCTAAGTCTTCAACTTTCAATTTTTACTATTTGACCACTATACTTTTATTTAAATTTAAATCCTTCAACTTTCCTTCTTTATTTAAGTTGACCCCAAATTTTATTTGCATCTAAGTCTTCCATGTTTTAAAAATCTTGTAATTTAGTCTAAAGTATTTTTATTTAATTAAATTTTATTGCATATTAGATCCTCAAACTATCCAATTCTTTCAAATCAACCCCCAAAATTTTATAATCTTTCAATTTTGATCCATAAGTTCAATATTAATTATAAATACTTAATATTTGAGTGTATTAACATAAATTAAACTCCTTATTGACTAGACGAGGCACACGAGCAACTAGAGGATTAATTCTCACGGCTTATTAAGCTCAATACTCGGGGAAAGGTTAAGGTAGACTCATTTCTAAAAATTGATTTTCATATGTGCACATTTATAATTGATATTTTTATAAATACTTGCACATAAATGTTATATGATGACGTGCTTCCTCTGCATTATGATGATAGGCTTTAAACCTAATTACGAATAACGATGTTTTTATATTAACACTATGATGATAGGATTTTAGCCTAATAAATATAATAGTGTGCTTTTAAATACCATGATGACGTGCACGATTAAGAGGGATGATGAACGAACCTGTATTACATACTTGTTCCTATTTTTATAATGAATGCTGATTATGTGCATTTAATTTGTAACGTATAATGATTGTTGGGGGTGGGGCCTACTGAGTATTTAAAATACTCACATTTTCTCTATGTAATGAACAAAATGCAGATTAGGGTGACGGAGGTGCGGCGAGACGTGGGAGCTACTTAGGATTATTAAATAAGATTGTTTTATTTCCATTGCTATTTTGAGTACTTTTAAACTGAAGTATGTATCTTGAATGTTTTGTACTTGTTAGTACTTTAATTTGAATGTTTTGAGATGATTGTGTTCAAACAGGTGTAAGAGGCCCTATCGTATTTGTTAATTTAAATCAATTTCCGCAATTTTAAAATATTTGTTGTTTTTTGGCATGTATTATTATTAAAAAAAATTACGAAATATTTTAGAAAAAGAATTAATATTCCGAGTTCTTCAAACTCGAGGTATTACACAGCTTCACAAAGTTATGTCTAGATTTATTAATGCTCTTAAATTGTTAAATAAAGCCCTTGTAATCTAGATTCTCGCCTCACATTTATTACTTCAGCTTTACACTATAGGGACATCGAAACCATCAACAAATTGGAAAACTCCATTTCTTATATTCTCTTTTAAGGCCATCTCCAATGGACTAGCAATTGGCATGGAGCGTCCAGTAGAGAGAGAGAAGAGAGAGAAAGGATCAAAAGATTATTTTATTTTAAAAATGGATGGAAAGTGAATGGAAGGAAGTGTAGGGAAAAACAAATGGTGTTCAAAAACACCGGAAGTTTCTTAACTAAGAAACTCCCGGGTGTTTTACGGGTCCATATGACCTCCATTTTTAAATTCGAAAATGGATCTAGATTCAGCACGACAAGACGGAGCTCCAATAATTTTTTCAAAATTTTTGCGATCCCATTGGATGCCGTGGCGGCCGGTCAACTTTTTGGCTAAATTTTTGGCTAAAAAGTTAGCCAAAAAGTTGACCGGCCGCCACGACATCCAATGGGATTGCAAAAATTTTGAAAAAATTACTGGAACTTCGTCTCGTCGTGCTAAATCTAGATCCATTTTCGAATTTAAAAACGGAGGTCGTATGGACCCGTAAAACACCCGGGAGTTTCTTAGTTAAGAAACTCCCGAGTGTTTTTGAACACCCCTGTAGGGAAAAAAGAGAGGGAAAAGTAAAAAAAAGAGAGAGATAGAGATAAATTCAAAAATAATAATAAAATAGTAGTGGAATAATTCTAGACGGGTGTCTATATCTGGACGTGGTACGGGTATCTATGAAGAAAAAGTGGAAGAAAAATGGAATAGTTGAGATAAAAGTAATTAAAAAATTTAAAAACTAAAACAACCGTGGGCCCCACTTTATTTTTTCTTCCTTTCTCTCCCTACCCTCTCTCTCCTGCCACGCCTGCCAAACCCTCCCAATTCACTCCCGCGTTGAAGATGGCCTTACATCCTCTATATTTTCAGTTATGAAATGTAAAAGTATATTTTTCTGTGAGTCGTATTTAGTGGGTAAAATTGGTTTTGAACTGTATTTATTAGTCACTTTCTATTCAACAAATTCAATATGCCTTTACATGTTATTGAATGGAGAGAACCAAGAACGTCATATACTTGAAACGCTATGAAACTCTTCTATGTATTGCATTATATAATGTTTTAAATACATAGAAACAAGTGACTGCTATGATACAATTTACCTAATTAATATCCCTGAAAGTAAAAAGATCAAAACAGTCGATGCAACATGTAAGTATCCATAAAATCATTACAATATAGATAAAATATTGGATATTGTTTAATTGAACAACCATCACACTCATAAAATATTGGAAAGTTTTATTTGTGATTGTGATTTTTATAACAATTTGTAAAATTTTATTAGTTGTAAAAAATTAAATTAAATACAAAAATAAACGAAAAATAAAAAATAAAAAATATAGTTAATAAAATTAGCATATAAAATAATAAATTTTAATTAATGGTTTAAACATATTAAAAAATAATTTTTTCGTTGTAAAATTTTATTAATTAATATCTGTAGCTTTATTTTTTTTTAATATAAAGTTTAGCTCGTACTTATGGCTTAAGTTGACATCTTGATAATGTTATTGTGCTTAGGATTTGTAGTCTTAAAACATGCTATAAATCTCAAAGTAGATTAAATATATAAATATTTTTATAAACTGTTTAATATCATTTTCCAAAATAGAAAGAAACTAGGGAAATGAAATTGGAATTCTATTACACAATCCCTTTGAACATATTTTGACAAATTTTCTATTTAAAACAATGTTCCCATCTCCCATATCTATAAAGAAAAACTTTCATTAAATACATCCATAACATAAAATTATTCTTACATATATATGTGACTTTTTATCTTGTACTTCGTTTATTGTCACCAACCACAAAAATGTTGAAAGAAATATAATGTCCTTTTATGGATTAAATGATTTAAATTTCAAATCAACGCATATTTTTATGAATTCTTTCACCTTACTTGAAATAAAAATAACATTTAAGAGTAAATGATAAGAAAAAGGGAATAATCATTTTATTAAGATGTATATTAATTGCTAAGAGATTTAAGAAAATCTACAACGATATAAATTCTAAATTAATGGATTATTTAAAATAAACTTTTAAAGGAAGAATGTAGCGACCCAAAATTTTAAATTAAAATTTTTGTTCAACGTTAACGAGTTGTTGTAACCCTTTTAAGTTTGACGGTCACAATTAAAAGTCATTGCGTGCTCGTCTAGTCCCAAATCAAAATTTAAGGCGAAATATTATTATTATTATTATTTTGATACTATTTTTACTTCAATTTAATACTTGATCAAAATTAAATTCTCTATAAATTATAGCCGAGATCAGATTATATCCAGGCCAAGTGTTTTTAAGTTGAGAACTTTTGGTAACAAGACAACTACTCAAGTCAAATTATCAAAATGCTATGACAATTTTGATTTCTCAAGAATGACTAATACATTATCAAAAGTAAACCAAATACTGGTTGGCCATATTTGAAAATAATAATAATAAATTATAAAAAATGAAGGTAACGGATACATATAATTAGTTAAGTGAAATTACTAAATAATTAAAATTGTTAGATAATGTTATATAATAATCAGTTAACAATCTATATAACTAGCCAATGCTTATCCAATAAAATATGAGTATTATCAATTAAAAAACAATCCAATAGTCCACCAATTTAGGGATTAACAAACGATTTTGTAGATATTTTGTAAGGATCATCCACATGTGCCAATTAATTTAATGGGAATCCTCATTTCCATTACCTAATACTTAATTAGTCATGTTCCGTTGCCAACAAGTTGGCAACGGAACATGCCAACACCCATTTTTGGGTCGGAAAAAAAAAGATGGGGCCCAAACGAGCCCCCCACCATCAGGGGGCAGTTATGTATTATTCATCTCACTTGACGTAGATTCCAAAAAATTACAAAAAATTTTTTAAAAAAAAATTTGGCCCGGTGAGGGCACATTGGCATGCAATTTAGATATGTTTCATGGACAGTCGCAACACTAGTTTGAATGTGATAATCCGTCATTGAATAAAAATAATGTTTATCCTCCATCAATAATTGTTGCCAACTGTTACTTTTTGGTAAAACATGTAAAACGATACGAGTATCCTGGTGTGATTTACAACAACATACTAAAGTGCTACCATGGGTATGAAATTGGATTCTTGGTAAAAGTCACATAGATGTTAAAATGACGCATTCATATTGGCATGTGATAACAATAAGTACCGTTAATATAGTCTGTTACCATGTTCATTCCGCAACTTAGTTGTTAGTGTATAGTGTCGCTGTAGATCAAGTTTTAAATTTAGTTGATACTGTGGTGTGTTACCGTTCCTATGCATTTTTATCTTTCAGTAACTTGATAGTGTTGCGACATGTTGTCACTGATTCTAGCATCACAATTGTTCTTTGTTACTAAAGGGTGTTGCGGTCCTCGATTGCTGGTGTTGTACACTATTATTATTAAAGAACTTAAAACTTGTGCATGAGTGGAATTTTGAAAATATAATTAACAATCAAGCTTAGACAAAACTCCAAAATAACAAAGGCTAAACCCCCTGTGATACTGGAATGTACAAATCCAAAAAATTGGGTGTTCAATTGCTATTTGTTACTAAAGGGTATAACTGTCCTCAATTGTTGTTGCTGCGTATTGTTACTATTAAAGAACTTAACACCTATGAATGAGTGGAACTTTGAAACTGTAATCCACATAAAACGTAGAACAATAAGTATTAAAATAGCAATCAAGCTTAGCCAATCTCCAACTTTACAACCAATCTTTCAAGCCAAAATAACAAAGTACGGTTGACAACCAGTAATCAAAACAAAGAAGGAAAGCAACATCAAGAAACAAACTACGTAGTTCAAACTACTAACTACTTACAGTTCCATTAAACTAAAACCTATACTGAATCCACTCTATGCCAAAACAAACTGACCATCATATCAGTTACTGTGTCGAGAACTTGAAAAGTTGCATTGCCATATTCAATCAAGCACCACTTGTGTCAAATGGGTTGGCCATCCGGTCTATAATCCCCTTCATAATGTTCTCAACATACTTTATCGTAAAGATCCTATAATCATCTCTGTGAAATTACACAACTTACTTAACATCCAATAAAAAAACAAAACTAAGAATTATTAAAAAAAAACCTCGAGAGAATAAACATATGCAAAATTGGTTAACGGAAGTTGATTGAGAGACATTTTATTGAGGAAAATGAAAAATCTAACACAAAAACATAAAAATTGGAAGAAGAAAAACAATGGGCAAGTAAGGGAAGAACAAGATGTACGAAATCCAAGAAAAAATGAACAATAACTAACCAAAAAATAAAGTAAAAATAGCAAAACATACACGATGCGAACGCCAAGAGGAGAAAAAATTGAATAAGTTTACAAGAAAAAACTAGCAACAGTTACAGCAGTTGATTCAGAGACATTTCATTGAGGAAAATAACAAATCGAGCGAACACGTAAAAATTGGAAGAAGAAAAATAGTAGGCAAGCATGGGGGGGATCAAAATATCCTAAATCAAAGAAAAATTGAACAAAACTAACCTTGATAGCGCAAGAATGGAAACCCATACCCAATTTGGCGAGATGAAGAAGGCGGTGAGACGAAGAAGGTGGGGTTTAGATGTTTCTAAATGGGTGTAGGGTAAGTTGCATGAGAAATATGATTTAGGTAGTAGAGTTTGTAGAAAGTGGCATTGTAAATAATATAAATTAACTTGAAATTAATAATAGATGATGATGAAGAGAATTTTCAAATTTTAGTATTCAAAATTAGATTAGATAGAATTTTTCTAAAAAAATGATTTTAATAGGAAATATAATAATAATAATATAATAATAATAAATGTATACTACGAATAAAATAAAAAAGAAAATAAAGAGGATTAATGTTGAAAATTTAAGATACTAGATTGATTAAAACCTCAACATTTTTGAAAATTGAACTAAATTACAACATTAATAAAAAATCAATACAAATCTTGGTGGAGGTTGTAATTACCTCTTTTATGCTCGTCCAACAATTTACTTAACCCAATTAAACTTTAGCTTAATTAGAAACCGTAACCTAAGCCCCAACTTGAAAATTTACATCCAACAATAGTTTCCAACCCCAAAACCCCCTATGTGTTCAACATGAATTCTTTAGCATTTCAAACATCTCATCTCATCCGAATAGAATTTCATTAGCATGGAAACCTGCGTTCTTAGCATGAGTCCGTATTTATTCAAATAATTAAAAAAAAAAAGAAAAAAAAAAAGAGCATGAGTCCGTATTCAAACTAAACCTCTCGTCCTATAAAGTCATCTCTCTCACCGCTCCCCTCCAAACTCACGCAATCAACTATCACAGAACAATTCTCCAGCTTACAACTGCAAACAAACGCATCCCATCCCCACAGATCAATCAATTCGCTAACTTCTAATTCTCCAGTCTCCACCGCAACGAGCCGAGTGCAAATCTAATTCTAGTCATGTTTAGCCAAGCTCAACCCAAATAACAGAAAGCTCTCCGTCGTCATCGCCTTCACCACACGTCCACCTTCACCTAGCAACAGAACCAAAAAGCCACACGCACGCAAACAGAATCACGCACATACACGGATCAAAGCAACCACACGCACACACACTGGCACCTTTCCCCATACACAATCGCACCACCCCAGATCTATTCATATCCCCATCAAAAGAAAAATGAAGGAAAGAAATCGAGAAAAAGGGTTAAAAGAATAGGAGAATTCTAGAAGCCTCAATTCCTTGAACCGATTAATCATCATCCTTTGTCTTCTTCTTCTCAAGTCACCACCACCACAGACCCCAGTATGCAGCATCACCACCACCGCCGGTAGCGTCGTCTCGTCGCTGCTGGCGTCGGAGGAGGCTGGTCCCAGACGATGCTTCTTCGTCGTCCCTTTCCTTCCGTCTTTTGTCAGTAACAGCAATGGTAGAGGGAGCGTACGCACATAATCAGATTTGGAAATTTTAATTTAAGTTATTTGCAGCCTGGGTCCCTCAACTCCCCAGCCTTCTTTTAAGTTAATCCGTAAGCATTATTGCACTTTAAGCTCCCATATTTATAAACTCTATAAGTTGGACCCAATTTTCCTATTTTCGATTGAAAGCAGTCCAAAGCACTTCTTTTGAAAAAAAATAAAAAATAAAAGATTGTTCATAAAAACCCAAATTATTTTAAGCATTCGATCTACTTCCACATCCTTTGATTATAACCCATTAAATCCACACTCTACGGCTTTAAAGTTTAAAGCTTCCTAGTTACCTTTAAAAAAAAAAAAACATTTTTATAAACTCTATAAGTTGGACCTAATATTCCTATTTTCGATTGAAAGCAGTCCAAACCACTTCTTTTGAAAAAAAATAAAAAATAAAAATAAAGAATAAAAGATTGTTCATAAAAACCCAAATTATTTTAAGCATTCGATCTACTTCCACATCCTTTGATTATAACCCATTAAATCCACACTCTACGGCTTTAAAGTTTAAGGCTTCCTATTTACCTTTCAAAAAAAAAAAAAAAGCTTCATGTTTATAAAATTTACTTTTAATATCCTAAGTTAATTGCTTATCATCTCTAGGACTAGACGAGGCGCGAAAAGCAATTTATAAGTTTAAAACACTCGAACTCGAGAATTAAAGTAGACTCCCAACTACAAACTTATTTTTCTTTTAAAATTGCACATTAATAATTGTTTGTGTTATATGCCTGGCATGTATGACCATATTCATGAGTTATTACTTGTACTTAAGATTTTGGGGCCTTGAGTCAAAATACCAAAAGGGCCCATAACTTGTAGTATAGACTCAAATTTTATTTTGAAAAATATTGTATAACACCAAATGTACATGGGTATTGCTCTTTTATTTTTCCATGTAAAATGACAAAAAATACTCTAAAATACTGTCAGCGTCCCCTTCATCATCATCAAATAATAATAATATAAGAAATACACTAAATAATAACCTTAACATAATAATTACATAAAAATGAATCTTTAGGATGAGACTTATTTTTCTATAAATGTTAATAATTTTTTATTGATATAAATATTGAATATCCTTTTGAAAAACCAAATTTTTAAACAAAAGAAAAATAAAAATATTAAGAAAAATAAAAATATTGTGAAATATTGATGTTATATAAATAATTTAATAATAAAGTTTGAAAATTATTAAAATGAGAATATAAAAACTACATATAAAAATCAAATATTTGTTAAGATATGATGAAATTTGACATAAAAAGTAAAGAATTATATAGATCTAAAGTTTATTTAACTGAGAAATATTTATTATACTAAATTAATTATGTAGTCTAATGGTCTTTAAGTAGATTTTTTACACTTTTGGCAAAGGTTTAATTCACATCTCGTGCATGTCCATTAAAACATAAAAAATATTTATTTTTAACCCAAAAAAAAAAAAAAAAAGGAAATAAAGGGACATGAATGAGGATTCGAACTACCACCAACGAGACAACTAACTCATATTGGAAAAGGATTGGCACACACATGCATATATATAAATAACATTCCATGAGTTTGGGCCTCCAAAAAATTTCCAAAAATTTGGGCCCTGAGTCGGAGGCCTCTTTTGCCTAATGCAAGGTCCGGCCCTGTTACTTGCTGTTTATAAACATGAGTTACTTGCTTTCTCATGAGCATAAGTTTTCTTGCTTTCTACAGGCATGAGTTATTGCCTGCCTTTATAAGTAGAGTTGCTTGAATATCATTATTATATGCAATATTGGTAATATTAAATTAAATGATTATTATGCGTGGAGTCTATTGAGTATTTAAAATACTCATATTTTTCCACTTTATTAAATATTTACAGATTATGGAGTCAGCGGCGAGGCGAATGGCAATGACGAACATTAATAAAGAATAGGATTAGTTTTGAGTAAATAACTTTTAGTAGTATTTTAGGGTTTTTAAATTATTACTTTTGTCATTCAATTTCTTTAGAATTGTTTCATTTATTTTAAGACATTATTTATTGGAGATTTTATTTTAAAATAAAGATTTGATATTTAAATTCAGTTATTTTTCCGCGCTTTACATTTGAAAGTTGGGGTTGAGAAAAATAGCATAGCGTCCCAAGTGTTTAGAATTCAGAGCATTTCAACGAATACCTGGGAACAAATAACTAAATAAAATGTAAACTATTAGAATAATAATAATGGATGGATTTTTATTGGTAAATAGGAAAATAACGTAAATCTCTATCACATGGAACGTAAGTTGTTTTCATAAAAGATAAAAAGATTAATAACCAATTTTAAAAGAACTTTATAAGAAAGATTATATAATCGTAAAAAATTCTAGTACTCTCAGAGTACCAAATGCTATGTATTCCAAGAAATAAGAATTGCCCATCTATACATAGGGTGCCACAATATTTGTTGAATTGTGACTCTCTATGTGCAGGTGGATAGTTTTCATTAGTCTGGAATGCCAAATGGAGTACTTCAGAAGCATTAGAATTTTTCGCATATATATAATCTACGAAGGTGTCGTAATTTTCTAACAAACCAAATTAAGATATTTTCAAAATCAAATTTTATCTAAGAGAATCTAAGAGATAACAAAAATAAAAATAAAAGCCAAGAAATATTTTAGATCCATAATTTGGAACCAATAATAATTTAATTAACTTATTGGGAAATTGGCGCAGATGGTTCAAAAAAATGTGTAATTGATGAGTTTAGTCCAAAATAAAAAAGTAGCTCAATTGGTCCAAAAAAATTTGAGGTGCGAATTTAGTCTAAATGAATGTAATCCGTCTATTAAACCGTTAATCAAAATCAAAATATGCTATTTTGTCCTTTTGTGAAGTGGTATTTTTTTTAAAAAAATATTAGGATAAATTGCACAAAACGTCCTCAGTTTTGTGGATTACTAAAATTAGATCCTAAAGTTTTTAATTTAGTTACATTAGTCCAAAATTTTAATTAAATTATATAATTTTATATTTTATCTTTTTTATAGGTGCGAATTTTTTTTAGTTTTATCGAATTAATTTGACACTAATTAGATAATTTTATCGAAAATCTTCAACGTAACAATATTTGTTTACGTTTTCTTTTGCATTAAATACACGCATATTTTGATTTTAACCAACAGTCAACAATAAATATAATTAGTGTATCTTCGTAAAATTTTGGTAGCGTGTATTACTATAAAAATAGAAACACAACAAATATAAAATAATAAAATAAAATACAGACGGACACATTTTGATTTTAAAAAATAATTATAAATGAATTGTTACAACCCATTTCTCTGCCATCTTGATCACTTGGGACTTGGGTTGTTACACATTTCACATCACTATTTATTATTATCTACACATTTCTCTGCCATTATTAAGAGTATGTCAATTACAACTTAAAACTAAAGCTATTTTTTTCAACTTTCATTTGATTGATTTGATAATTATTTTATTTTTCTATATCACGTTTCTTCATTTTTAACTGTTTTAATCAATAATCTCTATCAAACATATGATAATTATACATGTAAACATAGAGTTTACAAGTGTTTGATTTGATCACTGACATTAAAAAATTATGTGAGTGTTGGTGATTTTGGTCCAAAATCTCATCTACTTTTCTAAAAACACATTATAGTTGCGACACTCACTGGATGCAAATTAAAGTCTATAATTTGCCCTTGCTTTTAGATCGAACTCCTTGTAAATCAGCTTTGTATCTGTTCTAACTTCCACATCAAGTTAGTATTTTTTACTCATGATCAAATTCTTACGAGTTCATATATATCTTATTTAGAGAACTTGAACAATTTTTTCTCTTTAATTCCCTTTATAAAATATTATTGACCATTAAAATTCACCATAAACATGTTTATAAACTATTTTCAAAAAAATAAACTATTCCTATTAACATAATTTTCAAGTTTTACTAATATCAAACTTTTTTTACTACTATTGTTGCTACCAATTATGGTACTAGCTTGTGAAACCAGATGAGGTTTCCTGCAATTTTCATTTGAAACGATATGTAGGTTTTATGACGAAAATTTCCCCTTCTAATATTATCCCTGCCGCACATCTTTGTCACACATTTCCTATCAATGTTATTTAAAAAATTAAATAAAATATAAAAACATCAGGACACATGATAATACTATTTATGTACCAAGTACTAGTCACCACTGCTAACTTCTGGACGCTATTACACTTCATATTTTTAGGCTATATATATATATATATATATATATATATATATGTGTGTGTGTGTGTGTTGATGGATCTAGATGAGGCGAGAAAGATCTGGTGCCAGCGCTGACACAGACCTGCTCGATATAGTAACACACTGGCACTAGAAACAAGCCGCGAGACAAGGTATGGACTTTTCTACTTAAATTGTGCATTCAATAACCAACTAATTGCTGGACCTGCTCGATATAGTAACATACCATATCCCTTGCAGTCTTGGGTCTTGTGATTTTGGAGCCCGAGGCGAATGTTGTAAAATTTACACCATCCGTCCCAATTATATAGACTTGTTGACTTTCTCACAGTGATTAAGAAAAATTACTTGAAAAATAAATTTTTTAACTAATTTCCTATTCTACTTTCATTTAACAAGCACTATTTAAAAATAATGATTATAACTATACAAATTAAATAAGGTTGTTTTGGTGAATGTACAAAAAAAAATTATTAATATAGAAATAAGATTATATATTTGGGATATCTCGAAAAGGAAAACAAGCCTTTATATATGGGACGAATGGACTAATAATTACTAAAATTCATAAGTGTTTTATGAAAATTAATAGTTAACTAAAAATAGTACAATAATAGAAAAGTTCAAAAGAAAAATCCCTATTACACCACATTTCACATTATCTAATAATAATTTCAAAATTTAATATTCGTTACTTTGGCAAAGAAGGAAAAATATTAATTAAATTTTCAATAAATCTAGTTTTTTTTTTTTTACCAATGTAACTCACAATTCTAAAATGAAAATTTAAAATTTATAAAGTATTATTTGATCTCTATAGTTTATGAAATTTTGTCCATATATGATATGCATAAAAGTCATTTTTTATTAAATAATTATCATGAAGTTTATACTGTTTATTTTGAATATTTTTCATTATTTATTTTAGTAAAAGGTGGGGATAGAGATGGTGAGTCAAGTTGAGATCAATCATATATTAATAAAGGAGTACTTTTATGATTAGGAGACGCAATGGTCGGCCCCCTTAAGTTTTGTGCTTGATGCAATGGTCACACTCGTTTCAGGTCTGATCTCTTCCTAGGTTTATCTATCTATATATTAATAAAAAGAGGCACATTTTTTGAATTTGGTTGGAGCCAATTTTTCCCGCTCATAAAATTTCACTTATATTGGCTATTTTGAATTTTTTTGGAGACTACTTTTCCACTCATAAAATAATACAAATATCCTTATTTTATTATTATCCTTAAATAACTATGATTATCCTACCATAATAATTATCTATATTCTATAATTCTATTTTGTATATCTATATCTATAAAAAAATTATTTACATTCACCTTTTTTGTTTATTCTTAATCTATATCTATATATATATATATATATATATATATTAATAAATAGAGGCCGATTTTAGAGAAAATTTTTCTACTCATATTTTAGTTTTCACGCTCACAACACATTAATTATATTTTACAATAAATATATAGAATATATATTAACATATAGATTATTAATTATTAACCATATATATTAGAAGTTTGATTCTTTCCTTCCTTTCTTTTTTATCTGATATTAAGATAGACTATATATTAGGAATTCGATATCCGTCTTATTATTTTTAGCTTATCATCATGTATGTATTGAAATATTTTATTTAAAAATAAATTAAGCATAAATTATAAACAGACATAGACATAATTTTTTAACAAAAGTTAGACATAATGCAATTTATTAGATATTTCGCCAAATTCTTTCCTCCTTTCTTGCTAAAATTACTTTTAGAAATAATTAACTATTTTTAGAAATAATTAATTTTTTGTATAAAAGCTAAGAACTGAAAAATAATTCTATACATAATAAAATTAATTAAAATTAATAGTTTTGTTAAGATTTAATTTTTTTGGGATGCAAAATTACCATTCATCAAATTTTGACACAATTTTTTTTAATGTAACATTAAAATTTAAAAATTACACTAGGCACATTAATTTATTTTAGAAATAAATAATTATTTTTAAAAATAATAAGCTAAAAAATGAAATTTAATTATTATTAGAAATTTTGCCAAAATTTAATTTGTGAAGATACAAAATTATAATTCATTGAATTCTTACATGATAATCAAAAGAAACGTTCAATATGAAAATTAAAAAATAAGATAGAACCTTTTAATTAGTTTCATAAATAATTAATTTTTTTAAAAAATAGAAATATTTAAAAAAAATTAACATTAATTAAAATGAGCAATTTTAAGATTTAATTTTAGCGTCATAAAAAAATATGTAACATCAATTTTTCTAATTATTGGAATATATATATATATATGTATATATCTTTTATATTGGAAGATATCTTTAAAGTTAGATTCCTATAATTCTTAAAATTGCGGTTATTAAGCTAATTGTTTTAGAAATAATTAATTCTTTTTAGAAATAACTAAATTTCTTTCACCAGAGTGCGTTACCGCGAGAAATAAATCAATTGATAACGATATTGATAGATGTTAATAATATTAATATAAAATCTAAAAAAATAATTAAAATAAAGAATGAGTTACAATAATAAATTTAAATAATTTAACTTGAAACAATTCTATAAAAATTTCGAAAGAGTTTCTTTTATATTTCATAGTAATCCATGCTGGTATGCAAGGAATAACTTACGATAATCCATGCCTTAATTTACTATTCTGATCATAGAATAGCAGCTTAATTAGCATTTACACCGTGATTTGCAGGATGATCATTAATAGCAGATGATTGTGATAATATAAAATATTTTGCTCATTGCAAAGATAAATCTACTAATATAAATCCAAAATAAAATAACTTTAAATATTATAGTTATCAAAATAACTCTACTAACATTAGTAGAGCTCATTGTTTACATTTTTATCATATACAATTATAAATTTTGAGAAATATTAATTATACATCAGCATGATATACGTTATTAACAATTAATATGTAAATAATGATTTTTAAGTTTTAATTATGAAATATAATGAGTATAGAGATATATTATAAAAATAATAATATAGTGAGTAATGTAAATGACACTCCTACGTTCTGCTATGTGGGAAACACTTATCATCATTAGTCCATCCTCATTTACTCTAGGTGACGAGCCAATTACAAACTTCCATTCCTAAATCCATGCCCTGTTAGAAAATTCTCATCCTCATCCAATCTTATCATTGATTTAATTGAAAACTTTTATTTCGATATTTTATTTTTTCAATAAATACTTTTTAAATATACTAAACACATGTATTAATATATTAGGTATAAACTTACTAATTTAACATATTAAGCATATATTAAATATTGAATGATTTAATATAATATTTAAATTAATTTGGATAAGACAAATAAGATGAAATATATATGATTAAAACTTAAAATATACAATCTATTTGATGATATTTACAAATTAAATAAAATCTCAATTGCCAAAATTTGATATAAAATAAATAATTTAAAGTGCAGTGGGATTTTTAATATTTATTTAGGGAGATAGAAACTTAGATAAATATTTAACATAGTTGAAAGCCGTTTAAATATTCAGTTGAGTCATATAATTCCAATAATTGATTGAATGAATAACCAATTGTTAGCAAGAACTTGAAACTTATTCCTAGCAAGCTGACATATTGAGCAAAGAATTATTATATAATTGTTGGTTGAGTGAATCAAAATAAAAATAATACTATTTGAAACCCTACTTTTGGAGCTTGTTACTTTAAAAAAATGAGAAGATCCTTTGAAACACTCGTAACTATGCAAAAAGAAATATTAATGTTTTGTCATCAACTGTAATTCAAAAGAAATATTATAGAAAATACAAAAATACGTGACAATCAAAAGAAAAGTATGTTTTGAAAAAAACATATTACTGAAAAAAGTAAATAAAGTTAATTATGGACTAATGATCGATCGAAACTTACTTTGCAATAAGATGTAACACCTAATTCTAAGAATCTAGAATCTTATAGGTGTTAACTTAACTTTATTTTAAAATCGTGAAAAGTTAAATTAATTTCGTAAGCATATTTTTCTTCCCAGTAGCAATCTAATTAATTTTAAGCGTTTTCATTTTTGAAATAATTATGGTTCCCCCTTTTTAGTAATTTAATTAATTTTGATTAATTTTCGTCTAATAAAACTCTCTCAATTTTCATCAAATGAAAATATATCCAATTAAATCTAAGAAATATAATTAATTGTAATATAATTAATTCTAATTAATTCTTGTTTTTATGAAATTATTTATAAAATAATAATTTATTATTTCTAAATAATTTGTTTTTTAACCCATGATTTTAAGAATGGTAAGAATCTAATTTTAAAGATATTTTATAATTAAAAAGATATCTTGCATGTCAAAAGATATCTTTCATTTTTAAGAAAAATCTAGCTAACCACAGTAATCTAATTAATTTAATTAATGTTATTTTCTATTTTAAAAATACAATTGATTAATTTTAATCATGAAATCATGTCAATTTTAGCCCATTTGAAACCAAGTCCAATTAAATAATACTTGATTGTTACTAATTTTAAGTAATTGTATAAGAGTTAGTTTTAATTGATTTTCATTTTAGCTAATTATTGAATACATCTAATTTTAAAGAAATCTTATAACTTAAAAGATATACTACAATTAAATTTTTTCATTTTTAGGAAAACCAGCATCAATTTAACGATTTTTATATTAATTATATTTTCTCCTTTAAGAATGTAATTAATTTGGATCAATCATATCCCTGAACACATGTATATGAAAATATTAGCAGAATTTATTATTTTAATTAATTATTGTTTAAATAATTATATTTCATTTTCATAATTTAATTATTTCTAAAAAAATTATTATTTCCAAAATAATTTGCTTTATAGCTATAATTTTAAGAATTATATGAATCTAATTATAAAAATATCTTATAATTGAAAGGATATCTTGAGCTTTAAAAGATATATATATATATATATATATATTGATTCAATTAATTAAAAGATCAATTAATGTTACAATTGAATGATTAATTAAACATAATTGATGTTTACGTTTCTTTTAATTTTTATGTAAACATTAAATGAATTATAATTTTTTATCAAACCAAAATTAAATCTTAGCGAAATCGCCAATTTTAATTAATTTTCATTTATTAGCTAATTATTATTTTAAAAAATAATAAATTCATTTTAAAATTAATTAAATGGTCCAAGCTAAGTTTTAAATTTTCATGTTACACATTTATTTTAATTTTTATGTAAAAATTTAATGTGTAATTTTTCATCACACACAATTAAATCTTTAAAAATTGGTCATTTAAATTAATTTTTGTTCCTTAACTAATTATTTATAAAAGCATTCGATTGTTTCTAAAATTAATTATTGAGTCAACCTAATTTTTAAATTTTTAGTCAAATTCGGAATCATAATGGTGGGATTTTGTCTCAACTTGGAAGCTAGGTCAAGTTCTTTCTTTTTGTGTAAAACTTTAATGAATCTTAATTTTATATCTCATAAAAATTGAACCTTGAATTTACGTTTTTAATTAATTTTTGTTTATTGGCTAGTTATTTATAAATTAATTAATTATTTCTAAAATTGATTAAATTACTGATCTTATTTTTATTTTAATGTTAAACCTTTATTTGAATTTTTGTTTAAAAATTTAATCAATGGAAATTTTTGTATGGCATAAAAATAAAATTTTAGTGAAATTCTTAATTTTAAATAATTTTATTTTCTAAAATATGAAAATTATGAAAAAATGATCAGTCAAAAATTCATTCTAATTTCTAGAAACAGTATATTTTCAAGACATAAACTTATAAATTTAAGCTTTGAAAAGAAAAAATAAGAAATTTCAAAATTCTTGATTCAAAATAAAATTAAAATTTATCACAAATATATAATATTTGTGATTTTGTGTAATTACACGAGAAATTATATTTAAGTACTACATTAATATATAAATTATTATTTTGGCAAATTAAAGATTTATTAGGAAAAAAATTATCTTGTTTTAAACATAAAATAAAGCTAGGAAAATTTAATAGGCGGGAAAAATTGAGGGTGCATTTAGGCGGAAAAAGGGCTCTTTTTATATATATATAGATTTATATTTAAGTTGAACACTAATTTATATATTTGCGTTAAATTTTAATTTTTTTAAAAGTAAAAATTTATATATTGATAGTATCTTATTTTAAAGCTTTCATTAGTAGAAAAATAGAATCACAAATAAAAACTATCATAAGATAAACTATAGATAAATTATTATAATAAGAGAAGAGCCTCATTTTCTATATATAAAAATTATTCTATGTATAGAAAGAAGTTTATATTAGGCAAATTTAATAGACGAGAAAAATTAAGGATGTGCTTAGGAGGGAAAAAAGGCTTTTTATATATATATAAAAAATATATAATGATTTTAATTGGCTACAACAGTTTGAGCGGGAAAACTATTAAATAAATGATTAAAAAATATTTTTTGTTCAATTCTTTTTCTATATTATAGATTAGTTTAAAAATGGAAATTAATTAAAATTATTTATATTGCACTTAATTATTATTAATTATATTACAAACATTTAATTGGTTTCAGTTTCATTAGATGGAAATTCACACAATTTTTTTAGATGAAAACTAATCAAAATTAATTATATTGCTAAAATGGGAATAATAGTATTATTTAAAAAAATAATTACAAATTAATTATATTACAATCTATTGGCAAGATTTCTCTTAAAAAAATAAAGATATCTCTTAATATCTTTAAAATTAAATTCATATAATTCTCAAAGCTGCGGTTATTAAACTAATTACTTTAGACGTAATTAATTTAGTTTAGGAATAGTTAGCTTAAGAATGAAAATTAGCTAAAATAAATTATACTACAGTTAATTAATTCATTCAAATGACACAATCATGATGTGGCATGGATGGGAATGAGAATTTTCTGGCAGAGGCAGTGGACGAAGAATGGGAAGTTCCCTCTTATTTAATTTTCACTCAACTTCAATTAAATAAAAATATGGTCGAGACAAGGACAAGACCGGTGCATTAGGTCTACCAAGATGTACTTACTACATTGTCATTTCTATAATATATTTATGTGTTGATTATATTTCATAATAAAATTTTAGAAAATATTATTCATATATTGATTGTCAATATCATGTATCACACGGGTGTATAGTTAATATTCCCGAACATGTATTCGAATATAATAGAATGCAAAATAATTAAAAAAAACTATAAGCTCAGCAAAAGTTCACGGAGTTTTTTTTGGGTTATTTTAATAATTATAGCATTTAATTTAATTCTATTTTATTTTGCATTTATACTATGACAATCTTTATCACAAATTATTATCCCATTTAATACAAGAGAAATTTTACCAAAATTTTTATAGAATTACTTCACTATTATATTAATTAAGTTTAGTGCTCTAACCAATATTCAATTTATATTTTTTTGTTCTATTTTTATGCTATTAATTAATATTTATCAAAACCTTTATTTTTTATAAATTAAGTTTTGTGTTTTTTTGTACATTTCGCCTTTGATGTTTGCATGATGGATTAGTATGAAATACAAGCGAAATTTTGTCAAAATTTTTATAAAATTATTTTATTAGCTATATTAACTAATTTTATTGTTGTGGCTTATTATTTACTTTATTATCATCGAAGTTTTATAGATTGCTTAACCAATATTATTATAGTTAACCAATATTATTATTGTTGGATACGAATGTAAAATTATGTTGTTCATGGAGATTTTCGAAATGTTGATCATTATAAGTTGTACCAATATTCATAGGGTGGAATTGATCGAAATATAAACGAAACTCTATTGAATGTTTTTTTCTTTTTTAAAAGTGAATATGCTTTAATTAAATCGTGTGATGTTTTAGATTGTAGTATTATTTTTTGTAATCATTTTCAATACTGATAATTTATATGTATTAATAGGACTAACGTATCATTATACCCTGCTCCCCGTGCAGCGCACGGGTGTTACTGCTAGTAAATATTATAGAGATACAACACACAAACATTCCACCAAAACCCTAAATCAATTTTCTTATTTGTTCTTAACAACAAACAGGCTTCCAAAACAATTCTTCTACTCGCCCTTTAAACAATTTAAACGGTACGCACTAACCAAAAATTTCATCATACATTAAAAGTAAAATTTCATTGCAAATATATTACAGTCTCATTAGCATGTTAACACGCGCTTTTGTAGCCGAGGAGACAAAGCAACAAGGAGATAGATATGCCGCATACCCCAGCGGACGTGGAGGACATAACTGCTATCACGACCCGTCGTGAATCATCCTACTAGACCGAGTTGTGGTATGCACCGATGGCAGGTGCTAGCTAGATGCGGAACCTACCACTGAGGCATCTTGACTTTCCTTATTCATCAAAAACACATTTTGCGCAAATTTAGTCCCATGCAAGTTTTCAAAAGAAAGTTTTATAAAGTCACCCATATAATATTGACTTAACTAACCTGCAATACATTACAAATTCCAAATAAAACATATTTAGATAAATTAAAGACTTCGAATCCTACCAAGCATGCTTAACCAAGTAAAATAATTCTCAATCACCTTCTTATCGTATTTACATGCCAAAATATAGAACTTCTCAATGCTTACATATACTTGACAAAATACATCCCCAAATCCAATCTATATGGTTAAAATATACTATAACTTCTAAAGGATTAATCAAAATAGATTATGGAATTGCCTACATTTATAGCTCGACCAATGCTGCAAAAGCCTCTTCCATGATGCTCAAAATATTATCTTCTTCATATAATATAAGAGTTAGGGGAAAAACATGAGTACATAACCCAGTTAGTGGAAATTTGTAATAGAGACATTAGTAAATCTGTTGTTAAAACAACTTATTTTATAAGTCTTGAAAACTTAAAATGAAACATATTTGTCAAATATTTGCTCGTAAAAGAAACCATGAAATGATCATAAGCATCGTATTTAATAATCCGTAATACATAAGAAAATTCACACCAAAAGGGTACCCAATAAATTCATCTGCTGAAGTTGTAACATGTATCTAGTCATATGCGCGTAGATAGCGGAACACCTCCATACATGGCCCAAGCCCCTCAGTGCACGAAAATGGGTCCCAAGACCTCATATATGTATAGACACTCTTAAACTATATATTTGTATCTCTTTTAGCCCAAAATTGCAATCTCTTCTTCAATTCCCGGTTCTACATTGAAATAGAAACAAATTACACGAAATTAACTAAAAATAAGAGAAACATATAGTTTAAGAGACCTAAATAAGTGCATAAATTATATTTATCAAATGACTATATTAACTATTAATTTTGTAATTGGTGTTTTAAATTATTTATTATGCATCGAAAATTATACCGTTAATTCATCAAAAATTACTTATTACTTATTTAACTAATACTAAATAATCTAACTAAAATAATACCTCTAATTCAAGAATAATGTATATAAAGCCCATATATATATATCCATGACAACAAACAATAATCCGACATATATATCACAATTTATATACATATACATATATTAAAATATGCAAAAAAATCAATATTTACATCAAAAAAATATAGAATTTGGGGATTGGTATTTTTTAACCTTAAAAATATGAAAATTTGTCACCCAGTGATGGGAAAAGACGAGCTTTCTTTAAATGTGCCTTTAACAAATTCAGAAACTGCCCCAAATCCGATTTCAAAGCAAATACCAAGGATTTGGGATGTTAAATTCTAAACTAAAAATACACAAAATTGGGATAAATAGATAGAGGAATAGCTCCTTACTTCAATTGTAGCCCCAACTCGCGAAGAATTTGCAGCAAAATCGAACAAGTTCATTGAAATTTGGTTGGTTTTCGAATTTTTCTTCGCAATATTGCAGCTGAATGAGCATGGCGAGAGTTACTTGTTTCTTTAATTCAATTTAGAGTGGCGGTTTAGTGTAAACCACCACTCTCTACTTAAAAACGGGTGGCGGTTGTCTTCACAACCGCCACCCTTTTTTCTTTCTATGGAGGCGGTTTTTATGTTACAACTGCCACTCTTTATTTTATTTTATTTTTCTTTTACAGTTTTGGGTGGCGGATTTTGGAGAGAGTCGTCACCCTTTTTCTACAAGTGGTGTTTTCATAAAAAAAATACCACTCAATGGGTGTTCCCTAATGTCAATTGCGTATTAGTGTTTTTAAATTTTTTCCATCCAAACAGAATCAATAAACACCTGACACATCACAAGTAAAGCATTGATTCTTCCATCCATGTCATATTTGGCAATCGACATATTTTTCTTCTTACTCCACCACTTCGAACTACCTAACGCTCTGATACTACTTGTTGGAAAATTTAAAACAAAATTTCTTCTTTTCCTTAATTCGTACATAGGATCTTTTTTTTTCAGTGAATTTAATTGAGATAAGAAAAATATAAACAATATGACAAGAAAGTTTCGGACTATCAAAACTTTCCACTATATGGAAAATTTGTATTATTATATAGAATTTCACTCACACAATCCCTAATCCCAAATATTACAAGAAAAATATCCCGAACTTTACAAAGTTTAATTTTACACTCTTTGCACAGTTACCAAACACATATTTTGATAGAGTAATGGCTTTTGAAGCGAGCACAAGGATAGCCAAATTTGGATAGTGGAGATCTAATGAATGAGTTTTAATGTATTTTTATGAGTAGAAAGAGAGAAAATGAGTGGAGTTGGCTGCTGGAGATTTAATGAATGAGGAGATATATGAATGTGATTTATTTGACCAAATTTAAAATTTTAAAAAATTAAAATACATTTTTTAATGCATGCTAACACCTTTTTTTAATCAAAATTTTCTTTTTTATTTTTTTTCTTTTTCTTTTGACAAAAAATGAAAAAGATGTTTAATTATACATATTTAAAAGTATTAATCAATTTTATTCACAAGCAATGAGTCAATGATTTCCACGTCATATTCAAATGAAAAGGTAATTGTTATTGTTGTTTTCTTTTAAATGTAAATGCAAGTTTAAGCATCGCTGTATATAAATTAGTAAATCTTTTTTAATTATTTTTAGCCACTTATATGTTATAATTTATATTTTCATATTTTTTATATATATATTTTTAATTTTTATCTACAATCTAAAAAATAAATTGAAATTATTTTTTGTTTTTTTATCTATAAATTGGATTTATTATAATTTTTAATTTGTTGTATCATAAAACTTGCCCCAATGGAGTTGGCACATAAATGAGTCTGATGGGATCGCCATCCGTAAATATGTGGAAAATTTTGGCGAATCTCAAATGAGGTGAAGAACGGTGGGCCCCCCGATTGAAAATACCTGCTTACCCTCCATTTGGAATTCCAACCTCTTGGGACCCACCAAATCCAACAATATCTCGAAATGCTGAAGTTGCCGACATTTTTGAACCAAAAGACGCTGGACCCACAAAATTTGACCGCGTGCCCTGTTCATGCCTTTGCTCTCAGCATGTGTGCGAACGTGGTGGTTCCGTCCATAATGCAAAAGTCAACTAAAAGGTAACAGGTGAATGAACCCAGCGCCATGGTTGACTACCCGTCCGTTAGCCTATAAATTTTCATATATTTTTATATTCTCTCAATTCTACAAAGATAGATTTATATTCTATTTTCATTTATTTCAAATTATAATCCACTTTTCTCATTAATAATATAATTTATTTCTAATTAATTAAAATATCCATATTTAATATTATTGGAATACTAAAAATCAATTAGTTATTCCATCTTCCAAAGATATTAATAATATTTATACTATTTTTTATCATTTAATACAATGGTAAAATAGGAATAATATAAAAATATTTTATAATTCCAATAATAATTAAAATATTTTATTAATATATGTGAAAAATAATGAATATATATCTTAGTGAGACAGGAGAATATATTATTTTCAATTCCACTAATTCTCTCTTCTATTTTATATCTATATATCTCGTGGGACCTATCTATATTATACCAATCTCTATTGTTCAACTCTCATTCTCTATCCTATATCACATTAAAATCCATAAAATTTATTTTTACGCGTTACACTAACATGCGCTAACTTCAACACTGTCATTTAGAGCTTGTTTGATTGAGGATAAAATTGATACACACGATATTCCGTGTAAAATGTATGATTAATATTGTATTGAAAAATGTGTATGTGATTGAAAAGAGGAGAGAGAAATGTGTGAGATAAAAATTATACCCAATCAAACAAGGCCTTAATGTTGTATGCATTCCTGTCCAAGAGAGTGGGACACTTCGATTAACAGCTTATTTATAGTTTTCTTCTTTTTTTCCCCCCCGAATGATACAGCTTATTTAATTCATTAAAAAATTATTTTCTTCAGTTATTTTAATAACTATTTATTATTTTGATTTCGTAATTCGCATTTATTTTTAATTTTTAATTTTTAAAATTTTCCACCACAATTTCAAATCATTCGTTCCACAATCTCTAAACATATCCTCGAGTGATTCCTTATTTTTATATTTAAAAATAGATAAAAAAAAAATAGTTGAAAGTTTAATATGTGATCATACAAGATTGATATATTATTAGCGTTGGAATAATTTTCTTGTTCTAATGCTGATATGACATATTGGAATTAGACTTGTTGGGACATCTTAAGTGATGTAAACCAATCTCAGCACGCGCACATCAATACTGTGACAATAAAAATTATCTTAACATTGGTAATCTATCAATTTCATGTGACCATTGTTGGCACCCTGGTGACGTGGCACGAGTGCGCCCAGGCCTGCGCCCCACGTGGACCCCTCGTCTACGTACAGGAGAGCCAGGTCGGCCATGACGTGTCACGTGTCCCAGGTCGGATTAATCGCAGAATTCACCCCAATAGTGATTTGGCGGAGAGGCCCAGTTCAGCTCGGCTAAGCCCATCGCCGCCCTAGGACCCAAAGGCTCGGCAAAACCCACTCCGGGAGAACTCTTCCCATCACAAATGACCACCCGACGGCCGAGGTCGGCTCGGCCACGTTCGTGCTCGATCCCACTCGCCATCAGTGGCGAGCAACAAGGACAATCCACGCGTGTCATCCGACACCACGACACCACCCGCAACCGACAGAAAATCTCGTCTCCATTAATGCATTGGCGGTGTACCCGGTCTCGAGGTCAACGCCTTAAATGCTTGACTTTGGTCTTTGCAGAGACATCATTACACCTACCCAGGGCCTAGGTCTTCAGACGCAATGATGATCTACAGCTCCCTACCCGATTTCACACTATAAATAGAACACTTAGCATGTATTTGAGGGACGAGGAAAAAACTCTCTGTAAACACAGCCCAGTTCAGACAATATACATTTATACGTTTTACTTCTTCAGTACCACTATCCAGGTCCTTACACCTACCGCAGTTGATAAGTAATCAGTCCTTCCTGATTCCGACGTCAACAACCATATTAGTGATAAAAATTCAAAAAAAAATCTGATGGAGTTTGATAGATCACATAATTATTGAGAGAATATCTAACGATTACTAATTTAAATGTAAATGATGTGCATAAAAAAGTTGTTGTTAAGTGTCTATTATATATTTTTTGAATAAATGTCTATTATATTAACAATTATATAATACAAATTATTCATAAAATAACTTTTTTAAACATCTCTTTACATAAAGACTGCCCATTGAATAATAATAATAATAATTATTATTTAAAAATAATAAAAAATTAAATGGTTTTTAATTTAAAATCTATATAAATAAAAACAGCATTTTCCCTCCAAAATATCCTTTTTCTGAAATTTTTAATTAATTTTTAATTCCAAATCATTATATTTTTCCCCACAATGCATTTTTCCTTAAATAGACATTATCTTTGCCTTAAATAGACATTATCCTTTTTAATGATATTCTTTTTATTATATAGACCATCATTATATTCAGCATTAATATTCTTTTTAATTTAATTATATTTTTTTATTTGTTACCTAACCTAGTCTCCAATGCAATTATTTTTGCTAACAATTATAGATAATAAATTAAAATATGACTTGAAAGAATTCAACGAACTGTCTATGATAAATTGTTGAAATAATTGTTCTTTCTTTCAACTAAAAAATTTCATCTTCATCTTTTTTCCTCATTTTTTGGCTATGATTAATTTATAAGGCAAATTCATGGATTGATTTTACTTTCTTCAAACTATCAGTATTTTTTGCATTAGTATCATCAATTTTTTTATCCAAATAATTTCTAATACAATTTATTATTATTATTATTATTATTATTATTATTATTATTATTATTATTATTATTATTATTATTATTATATATAATACAGTTATTTTTTAGAATAGTCATTTTCTTCTTCTTCCTAAGTTGATCATTAGGTTGAAAAGAGGCCAATTATTTTTGTTTATAATTATATGAAATAAATTAAAGTATGAATTTAAAGAATTCGATGAATTGTCCACCATAAATAGTTGAAACAATTGTTCCCTCTTACCAATAAATTTTTTTCTTCCTCTTTTTTTTTGTCGTTGCTATCATTAACTTTTTGTACCACTAAACTGACTCCACTTTTTTTTTATATAAATTGCGAAGGTAACTTTGTGGATTGATTTTACTTTCTTTCCTTAATAGCCAAATAATTTCCATGCATTGGACGACACATTGCTAGCATCTCTATCTAATGAGATATTCCTATACATCAGGGACGATAATTTATATCCATTTGATTTACATTCGTTTGAATCGCTTATGGTGAACAAACACGTTTACTTTTCTGCATTGATAAATTTTTTATTATGATTTTTTAAATATCATTGGGTTGAGTCGACATATTATTTCAAAATAAAATTCTAAGTTCTTATATTAGGTATACTTTATGTGACGCATAATAATAAGTTATATCTTTAAAATTATATGTTTGGAAAACGTGATTTTTTAAATTCTAAACAAAGCACTTGATTTTAGCAAATTGAAAAGTAAATGTACGCTTTTCCATAATTTCATTTTTTTTATAATTTACATAATTTACTAAAAAATAACTCTTTTTATGGTTGATTTTTTTTTCTAAGTAGGACTTGATTATCAAAGCAAAGAATGTGAAGAATCTCAGGGGTTGAAATACTAACCTCATTCCTGCCCCGTTGGTCTGCATTTGTGGGGAATCTCAAGGGTTGAAATTTTTATAAAAAATAATACATTAAGACATACGCATATGTTTCATGTGTAAACATACTCTATAGTTTATGCTTAAAAAAAAGTAGAAAAACTTATTTTATTGCTTAACCAATAAAATACGAATATTGGATTTCTAAAATATTTTTCTACATAAATATAAATTAACGTTTTATTCATATAAATTAATTAATATATATTAAAAATTATTTAACATAATACCTTTATTTTAAAAAAATAAAATATCTTCTTAATTTAGTTTTTATATTAATTGCTAGTATTTTTGACAAAAATCTTGTGTAAGAAAGTCATAATTCTAATAAAAGGAAGTTATCGTTCTAACTCTCAAGCTTAAAACTTTTTATAGAAAAAAAGTAGAAGAAATAAAATTTTTATGGCATTTACATGCAATACCTGGATTCGATCACTGACTAACTCACTCAAATAAGATAATTTGCTAAAAGTACAAAAAAAATCCAATTAAAAAAGATAAGTAATTATATTCCGATTACACTATCCAAGTCATATTTGTGATTTTTATTTTTATAGCATATTAATTTCATATCAATTTGAATTCCTTATCTTATAATAATATTTTTCTAAATAAATAGTTTATTTTAATTAAAAATCATTTTATCCATTTATTGTATTAATCAATTGTGTGGTGATAATTATTGGCTTGAATTTAATCAATCTATATTTAATTTTGATAATATTTACTCTCAAAATTATATTTTTAAAATACAGTCCTTATTTTACTAAAAAGTTTGTTTTCAGATATATATAAATTGAATGATTCCATCTCCTATATTATTTAGTTTCATATTAACTTAAAAGTCTAATTTTAGTGATAAATAAGTAAATATCTAAATTACATATTTTTCAATAATGATTTAATAAGAAGAAAAGTATATATGTAAATTACGTATTTTGTAAATTACATATTTAATAAACAATTGGCTATTGACTCTATCGACGATTGAAATTATGAAACTCAATCAGAAATGTTTAATTGCCTCTCAACTATGATAAATATTTTTATTTATAATTGTATCGTTTAAATAAATATTGAGAATTCAGGCTACTTTAAATTATTTATTTTATACTGGTTTTTGTTAATTTAGATTTTATTTAATTTTTTAAAATCATCGATCAAGTTGTTTGTTTTAATTGTTAATCACATATATTTCAATTTATTTGTTTTATCCAAAATAATTTAAATTTAATATCAAATTATTCAATATTTGACTAAGAAAATGTAAAATCTATAAGATTTTTTTATTAACCACATTACAAATCTTATACAATTTAAATTATTTAAAGTAAAAATCTAAATTGATGAGTTTAAATAGAATATTAATATACCGAATATATTAAATTGCTAAGTTTACACCGAATATATTTTGCGTATTTAGTATGTTTAGAAAATATTTATAAAATAAATTTGATGTCATTATCACTTATATTAAAAAATAAAAATAAAAGCTTTTGTTCAACAATATAATCACGATGGGTAATGGAAGGTATGTGGATTTTCTAGCGGGCCACGACGGCCAATGGGAATCCCATCCAATTGAAATCTTTGTATTATACTCACTCGCCTTCAACTAAATGAGGATGTGAGTGGTGATGATGAAAAACATTTCCTAGCGAAACAGAAACAGCGTGCTGGAGTACCCACTATATTGTCAATTCTATAATATATCTGTAAATTAATTATATTTCACAATCAAATCTTAAAAATCATTGTTTACATATTCATTATCGAACTATGTCTTGCAGTCTCCAAAACGACAAATAGGTAGTGTTTGATGTTTGTGCTCTGTTATGATGATGGTCATATAACCAAAGCTACTATGAATCTCGTGGGTAAAGAAGTTTTTAGAAATGTATAGTCTGACACTTATTAATCATGTGAGGTACGTTGTTTACTTTATTTAACTTTTTATACAAACCCTTTATGTCATTTACGTTGATATAAGAAGTAAATCACTGTACTTATATATTATATTGGTTTTCTACTATGATTTTGTTTGAAGATAATGTCCAGTTTAGATAGTTGCTTGAGTTATACAAATTAATGATATGCAACTCTTATCTATAAGTAGCATTGTACTTGAGTTAAGATAGCTCAACTTGCTTTACTATGAAAAATTATACTTTGAGTAAGTTAAATTTATTCTACCTGAACTATGGTATTATATTTTATATTTCTAAAGGTTTTTCATATAAATGCACTTCGAAGTTCGAGAGGCTTACATAAAAAATACATGTTGTTGTCTTATTACGATTTATTGGTAGATAAATAGGAATTTGATTTTCTTGGAGAAAATTAGGGCTGAGATTTATATTTAAATCAATTCATTGTTTCTTATAAAAATATGAGTCGTTTGTATTATTCATTTTGTGTTCATGTTGTTAATAATAGTTGATGGTGTTATTTTTGAATTGTTTTTATTGTTGAAATTTTCAGGAGAATTGTAAATTAAGTTATGAGATTTTCAAGAGAATTGTAAATTAATAACCCGGTAGGAAACCCTTTTATTCTACTTTTACCACTTTTTACAATTTTTTTATCTATTCTTTTTTTACCTTAAATAAATCACATCCATATATCTCATCACATCCACAAATCTGAATCACTCAACTCTACTCATTCTCTTTCTTCTTTTACATTAAAAATATTTAAAAACCATTATAATCTATTCCCTATCACCCAATAAGTTATGCGGATTTTGGTGAGGTGTTCCTTGAATATTTTATAGGAAGGATTTGTACGATATACAAGAAAAACTCTATTGAAATTTTTATCGATTCTTTTCATTACTTATCTTAATTATTAAGTTTAGTGTAATCACAAATACTCGATTTATTATCTTAGTAGTATTATTGATATAGAATTAATATATATCAAAATATGTAATTGTTGATACATTTACCTCCCGTGCAACGCACTGGTGAAAAAGACTAGCAGTAATGTTAAACAATCCCTAGATACTGATACGTGCGAGGAACACGTAAAAATTCAGGAGCTAAGCCATTTCCAATGCATACATATATCCCCAATTTCAATTCGCGAGATAGAAAAACACAAGAATTTTAGGGGGTTCCATGTATTTCTTATTTTTCTCCTTTTTTTTAAAAAAAAAAATTATTTTTCTCTTACTTACCTCATTTTTCACTCCACTTTCTGAATTTCCGTACCATGTTTATATTTGGATACTCATTTAAAATTTTTTTACAATTATTTTATTATTATTTTTGAATTTATTTTTACCCCTCCCTTTCTTTTCACTTTCCATCTTTTTTTTACACCTTTTCCCATTTTCTCTAATTAAAATAATTATTTTTTATCTCTCTTCTCAATATCATGGTATAATTCACATTTCAATTGGAGATGGCCATATTAATACGTCTCTACATTTTCTGCCAAAGTTATTTGCAAGGGAAAGGACAAAATGAATTAATGCTATGTCTGATTTATCTGTTATAAAAGTATAGAAACAATAGAGAGAATTTAGAGAGAATGAATTCTAAGGAATTCTCAGGAATGAATTTCATTAATAACTGAAGCCCTATTTATAGGAAAACTTCGAATGGCACAATCGTAATTACATAATTTCATCAAGGGTATAATAGTCATTCACATATAATAATTACATCTTTTACCAAATTATTCCTCCACCAAATTATTCCTCCACCAAATTATTCCTCATAATTCATAACCACCAAATTATTCTCAATTATTCATAACACTCCCCCTTGAATGACTATTAATACAAATGTCTTCTGGACTTGTTTGGAGAAAAACCCAGTGGGAAAAAAAAAACTTCCAAACCGACAAGAGGATAGCTTGGAGTGGTTATATACTGCTTCATCAAAACATTGCTCCCACGATGTCTTCCGGTATAGGAGTATTCATGTCTTTGCCTCGTTAAAACCTTGTCAAGAAAACCAGGTGGGAAAAAACTTGATCGAAGGAAAAAGAAATGCAATTTGCTCAGATTCGATTTCATATCTTGAGAACTGATATCTTTACTTACGGTAAATGATTTCAATATCATCATCGTTTGGATCTAAAGCATTAGCTCCATTATAACTTGATCCAATAGATACCTTTGTATCAATTTCTCCTATTGTTCTCAATATACCATGAATATGCCTCGTTAAAACCTTATTAGGAAAAACCCAGTGGGAAAAAGCCTAATGAAGGAAAAAGAGTACATTATTCATGTGAATACGCCTTTAAAGTTGCCTCATTAAAAACCTTGCTAGGAAAACCCAATGGGATAAAACCTCAGTCAAGGGAAAAAGAGTGCAACGCAGTATTTTATACAAGTATCTTTAAGCATTTCAAAATCTTTTATACATTTATATGAGTATCATATACATTGGTTTTATACTCTTCGTTCATTTAGAGTGCATCAATTTTCTTACACAACTACAAAACATTCACCATGAACACATGTCTCCAAATACACAATTTAAAGCATATAAATTCATTGTAAAAACATGTAAACATATAAGTAAACCTTCATAACTAACTAACACTTAAAATATATCATTTAACATTTAATACTCACTTAATAGGTTATTTCATTCCCAGGGGCTTAGTTCACCCTTTAGGGTACTCATAAACACCGGTTTAACTCATCCGATCCTTTAATTTCCTTTTCGGTACTACACACACGATCGGTAATTTAACTTTCATGAGCATGCAACATATAATGACCACCATGCTTATCTTTAAACTTGAGCAATAGTCATCATCATCTCATCATCTCATAAGTTAAGGATTTCACATTCACCATTTATCATCTTCAATATATCTCAATATTTTCATTATCATTGATCATATGTAGCGCTACATTTTCATATCGTGTCGACACATTTCAATTTCATTTCTTTCCCCATATCGACATAACTTATCGAGATATCTCATTATCAATCCTCTTGTAGGATTACACAATATAGTTATGTCTATATACTCTTCAAGAGCATATGCCTCCGTTATTAAGACCATCTTTTATAATTTGCTTTGATATATATGTTTGGGGAAATCTCATAATATCAACGCTTACAAGTGCTAACTTATCAAAGCATCTTAATCGATATATGTGATTGTTCATAGCATCTTTTATGCATCTTTGAACTTCAAGTTCATATTTTAATTGTGAGGATATAACATGATGCATTTCACATATCATTTTTAACCTTTAATACTCCCCCTCATGCTGAGAAAATTTAGAACACCAAAACTCATACAGTTGGTATGATTTTAATCATATATGTTCTCATCATTCAGCCTTAATATGGGAATTTAGACCGTTTGCATTCTATTCTCGATATTGGCAATTTATTTGAGGACTTTAAATAATTTGCCATATAATATCCCACTTGTATGCATACTCAATCCTTCAGGATTTATTCAAGTATTGGGATATACATTTACTAGCTTTATCATTAAATCTGAAATCATGCTCATACCGTGAGCAAATATTTCATAAATTTCAAATTACGAATCATATACACATGTGACTATCTAGTGGATCCATATCATAATATCTAGTAGTCCACATGGAGGATGAGTGGGCCCATATTTCTCATCCTTTATTCGGATATATTTGGGATTTATTTCCAATATTGGCTAGTAATGATTTCATCATTTATCGAGAACAATCATTGAAGAATTCCTTTAATTCTTCACTTGAAATATTGATTTCAATAATTATTTAAACCGGGATGGTCAATCCGGTTTTGCAACGAGTATTATTGAACTTCTAGTTCAAGAAATTCTTATATCGATTTCACTAGTATCTGTATAGTGCTCAACATGATTTATCATAGAAACAATTCACCGACATATTCCATCATCTTTTGGTGACATTATTGTCTACTCTTTGTTCAAACAGATTCTGACTCATACGCATCACATCCGCTATTATTTAATTCGAAATCGTAGCTCTTACGCTTTATTTAAAATCTGAGTCTTATTTCATACGCGTCGTATTATTCTATAAATAAATCATCAAAATTATTGCAAAATTCATCCTAACAAGGGTCTATACATTATAATGGATCATATGCTCTCAAATCTTGAAAATACTATCCATCACTCTCGACCAAAATCCTAAAAAGGATTTATCGATGTAAATTTGGAAAGATTAAGGATGCTAATGAATAAGGGTATCCCACAAGATATCCGATGCTTGATTGAAGCAAAGGTTCGATTATCCTGGTGAGGTTTCAATTCCTTCTAAATACATGCCTGGTATGGGTAAAAGTAGTTTTTCAAAGAAACGGAGAGCAAAAGATTAGGAGGATGCTACAAGTGTGCTCGGTGGACATGTGACACTCGATGTAAATGTGGGGTACTTGTCCAAAGCCGAGAAGATAAAATAGCATTCATTAAGGATGGATTGAGTAAGGAGCCTTTGGATGATATTCAACAGGCTCTTGAGACACATCCTAGTGGACACGTGCAAGGTGAGCTAATGGCCTTATGGGCCAAATTCAAAGATCAACAAGCACTTTATAGTCTTGAAATACTTACTTTAAAAGATCCAGTTTGTAAATTTAGTAGAATAACTTAGTATAATGATTTTCCCATATTTATGTAAGACAAATTTATGTAATATAGAATATCAATATTTTTCTTTTATTTGTAAATATCGCTGATTTTCGATTTTTTTCGCTTATTTTCTATCACCGACAGGATATATGTCATTTTCACTTAATTTTTTTTTTTTTTGCATTTTTCTTTCATATTTGTCAAAAGTAAATAGTGCACTCAATTATTGGTTTGAAAATTTTTCTTTAAATAGAGGGATTCATATATCTATCATTCATTCGTTGAAAGAGAAAGATAGAGGTGGAGATGGAGATGGAGATATCAGAATCATCTCATGTAAGTCAATCTTTACCTCGCCAGGTAAAAACTATATGTGTTCTTGGTGGCTCCAGACTAGTAGGTCATATCCAATATGTGGATATGGCAGACCAACTTGTAAGGGAGTTAGGGAAACAAAATATCAATATACTATATGGAGGGACTAATAACAAACTATTAAGGAGTCTTACGATGGCCGCACAATTATGGGGGATAAGAGTGTCAAGTATAATACCTTTTCATCGAATTGGAGGCAGTAATCGAATTGGAGTTAGAAATGTCATTTAATTCTCATATTAATACAATCTCATATCATCGATGAGATTACTTCATATAAGCTTTCCATGCGATATATTTTCTTTGATTTATCAACATGGGATCTATTGAGCATTTTACTTTCATCTATTTATTCAATGGTAACTTCAAGTACCACTTGCTCAATTTTCTCCATTAATATTCGGTATATATGGAGAAGTAATTTTATTCTCATCGTCTACTACTTCGAGAGTATGATTAGAATATTTGATCAACTACTTCTTCTGGAGTATGATTAGTTATAACCAATCGTGTAGTATTACCCACCACATTGGAAATATATGCGAAATCTAAAGTGCGTAAATTTAAATTGCAGAAATTAAATTTCCTCCAATAGGTGGTCGAACCTACCTTATGGGAATTATTGCAATAAATATAAATTTACGGAATTTAAATAGCAAGAATTAAATTGCATAATGTTTAACTACTTCTTCAGGAGTAGGATCTGCTTAGTAGAAGGTATTACCCATCACTTAGCATATAAAGTGCAGAAATATATAAAACCTTCCGTTTAGTGACGGTTGAACCCATCATCAAGTAGGAGGTATTGCAGCAATTAAATTGCAGTAAATAAAGTGCGAGAATTAAATATTGAACTGCTTCTACGGGAGCAGATTTGTTCTTCTATAACAAATACTCATTACTTCTACAAGCGCACACTTATCCTTCTAGAATAAGTACATTATGTAATTGAACTCTTCGAGAGTTACATTAATATTTCGATCTATTAACTCAAATGGACTTCAAGCCATTTTATATAATCAATGGATTTAGAATTTCTTCATGAATATTCTATCCATTTTTCACTGTCGTTAAAATTAGGTCGGTTTTACCCTAAAGGTAAAATTGTCCATTCCAATTCGCAAAGGTAAAATTGTCAAAAATATTTTATCAATGTTTTACGATTGAAAATTATCTCCTTTCTACTTCAATTTATCAATATCAAAATGTTCAAGGACTATTTTGTAAC
Organism: Jasminum sambac; assembly: GCA_018223645.1. Classification (NCBI taxonomy): domain Eukaryota; kingdom Viridiplantae; phylum Streptophyta; class Magnoliopsida; order Lamiales; family Oleaceae; genus Jasminum; species Jasminum sambac. The sequence continues at coordinate 21,001,450 of CP073649.1, forward strand.
TTTTTCAAAAGTTAGTGTACTGATTTGTAAATTTTGAAAGTTTGATAATAACATATTTCAAAACGAGTTATTACCCTGTCAATATTGGTGTCAAATCGAAGCTCTCGTTAAATCGAGTATAATGGAGTCGAGAAAATTTGATTTTGATAATGTATGCTCCTTATATCTCGAGAAAACGAATATTATAGTTTAATATATTATTATATTATAAAGTAATATAATTTATATATACCTTTTCCTTTTTCTTTGGTAGAAGCAATTGAACATGCACGTATTTCCTCCATTTGCCAATTCTTGAATTGCCCACAACTCTTTGTCTTTGCATAAATGTTTTCTGTGAGTGATTGGGAAGATAGAGAGAGTGAGACGTGAGAAAGTGGGAAAAAGATAAGAGAGAAAAGAAAGATAAGTATTGATTGGAGATGGATTAGGTTATTTATAATAATTCGGTTTCTGATACAGAAGATCATCTATAAGATGCAACTGTAGAGCATACTCCCTTCATATTAATTAGTGGCTGTGAGACTCACTTGATAACGTGTTATAAAAGTATAGAAACAATAGAGAGAATTTAGAGAGAATGAATTCTAAGGAATTCTCGTGAATGAATTTCATTAATAATAGCTCTATTTATAGGAAAAGCTTGAATTCAAGACAATCGTAATTACATAATTTCATCAAGGGTATAATAGTCATTCACATATAATAATTACATCTTTTACCAAATTATTCCTCCACCAAATTATTCCTCCACCAAATTATTCTTCATAATTCATAACCACCAAATTATTCTCAATTATTCATAACATTATCCATATTGTGACAATAAATGTTGACCCCGTACCTCTGAATTAAATATCAACATAACTATATAAATTATTCGAAAAATTATTGACTTCCTTCCGAGATAGGTTTTGATCCCTTTTTCATCTATTTCAGTAATCACTCTTTTATATTTATGTGTAGATAATCGTTTTAATATACATTGATATCAATAAAAACATATTATAATTATTGAGATATATTTGACAAATGTAACTATTACTTCTTTAATAATACTTTTAATTGCTATATATTTTACAGAGCTCACCATTTTTAGTGAAATAAAAATTTTGTCAAAAGACACTCTAAGCCAATTTTTGCTTAAGCTTTTTTAAATTTATAATTAAACTTTTACTCTTTCCGTTTCATAAAGATAATCTACTACTATTTATTTTTTGTTCGTTCCAAGATTATATTCTATTTTCCTAAATTAATTTTTGGTTTTCTTATATATTTTTATTTAATGTACACTAAAATCAACAAACAAGAAGTAATAATAATTAAGTGTAAAGATATATTAGGGAAAAATTTCTTAAATTGCACATTTTCAAGAATATTAATTGAACTTTAATCTATGTGAAAATAAAATATGGACTATCTTTGTGAGGCGGTGGGAGTACTATTTACTCAAAATTAAAATCATATATTCACACATTTCGCATTTCTATTTATTATTATTCTACAAATCTCTTTTTAGTTTCTACTGTTATTGAAGGTATATAAGTTACAACTTAAAATTAAAACTATTTTTTAACTTTCATTTGATTAATTTGATAATTATTTTGTTTTTCTATATAATTTTTCTTCATTTTAACTATAGATTTACAACTTTTTAAATCAATAATCTCTATCAAACATATCTTAAACTTTAAAAAAATAATAATTTTTAGAAAAATAAAAATTTATTTGAACACATCGATATCTCCAAGATGCTCATTAAAGACAAGATACTCTCTATTTTAGAAGTAAATATTTAAAAATCAGCTTCATGAGACTCTTCAAATTAAATATTTAAATAAAACAGTGTTCTAAAAGCATCATAAAGCGCTCATTAAGAGTGATTAAATGTCAGTGCAGAGTAAAAAGCTTCTACGAAAGGTGCGCAAAAGCATGACAAAGCGCGAAAAAACGTGCTTAAGCGCAAAAATGCGTGAAGCGTGAGTTTACCGCTTCGTCGCGCTTTACGCTTTTTAAAACCTTGAAATAAAGTGTGGGATTTGGGTATTATAATTAATAAAACCTCAATTGATTTGACTAGTTGTTAATATTATATAGACACATTAAAAATTAATTTAAAGTAAAAATTCTAATAAATATTTCTTGTCAAAGGTAAAATAAAGAGTCACAAATAAATAATTTATTAGAGGAAATAAAAAATTTGTACCCTATAAATTTAAGGATACTCTCTAAATTATGGAATATTCTCGTTTAAAATAGAGAAGTTCTTGAGACGCTTTAACAATTATTATAGAATATTCTCTCTTTTTTGTTAATATTCTCTTTTAAAGTTACACTCTAAATTATGGAATATTCTCTAAATATTATATATGTTGTTGGATAAAGGGGGAGATAAAGGAAGGGAGAGAAATTAGGTCTGAAATTGAAATCTATTCGTAAGGTAAACATCCAATTGCCACAATACCAATTGGGACCACTTTTATTTTGATTTTAATTATTATAGTTTACTGGATAAAATAATTTTGAAATTATTTTTTGAGATTATTATTTGACAACTGACATTGAGCCTATCTTTACCAGGTTGCCAATCAACCTCAAACTGCATAACTCGAGCTCTGATTCATGCATTGAGGCCATCTCCAATGGTACTATCAATTGCCAATAACCATTTTAGAAAGTGAGAGAAAGAAGAATTATATAAGCATCCCACATATTTCCAATTTTTTACTTTTTAAATCACTTTTCTTTCATTTATCTCACTTTTTTTTTTACTTTTTCTACATAAATTCTCGTGCCATATCTATTTCTAAACGCTCATCTACAATTCTTATTCTTTCACTACTGTTTAATTATTATTTTTGAATTTATTTCTATATCTCTCATCTTTTTCACTTTTTTCTCTTTTTTCCTACACTTCTTTCTCAAATAAAATAATTATTTTCTCTCTATCTCTCTCCATCACATCATCTCACAATTTATATCCCCATTGGAGATGGAAGCATCATATAGAATTCAATTTTCATTCCCACTTGCCTTTTGAAACCTCACTCTACTACATTTCACTGAATTTTGCTCAACATCAACCATTCAATCCTAGTAAATTTACATTTAAATTAGGGTTGGACTATTCACACCCCAATCCTTTCTAAAGATACACCCAAAAAACTCCATCTCTCTAAAATACCCTTACTTTTATTTTAAAAAGAAAAAAAACTACCACCCCCACCACCGTCTACTTCAAACCAACACAACCCGAAGTTGATTGCTAGTGGTTCAAAGCCACCGGCAACTGGTGATATTGGTGGTTTTCGAACCACCAGTGTAAAAAACCACTGGTGGTCTGGTCGTGTTGGTGGAAGAAATGGTGGTCATTGGTGGTCGGAGTTGGTTGGTGGCGGTAGCCAGAGATAGGAGAAGATGGCTGGAAAGAAGATGGGGTGGGTGATTAATTACTATGATTAATGTTTTTTTAAATTTTTTTAAATGAAAGTGAGGGTATTTTGGAGAGTTAAGACTTTTTTTTAGGGTGTGTTTAAAAAGGATTGGGGTGTGAATAGTCCCACCCTTTAAATTATCAATCACGCCGACACATATAGTTAATGACATTCCATGAAGGAACTAGACAGACTGTGAATAAAAGAGATTCATCCCCACAAATTAATAATTACATAAACGACAAATATAGATATGCTAATTATACATGTAAATGTCAAGTTAATAAGTATTTGATTTCTTGACATTAGAAAATTATGTGAGCGTAAGTGAGTTTGTTCCAAAACCCCGTCTACTTTTCTAAAAACATATTATTGTTGCAATTCTCAGTGAACGCAAAATCTATAATTTGTCATTGCTTTTAAGTCGAACTCGTCGTCAATCCGCTTTGTATATGTTCTAACTTCTACATCAAGTTAGTATTTTTTACTCGTGATGAAATTCATAAAAGTTTTTAACTTATTTGGAGAAATTGAACAATTTTTTCTCTTTAATTCCCTTTATAAAACATTTGTGAAACCATTAAAATTCATTGTAAATGTGTTTATAAACTATTGTCAAAAAATTAAACTATTCCTATCAACATATTTTCAAAGTTTTACTATTATCAAAATTTTTTTAGTACCAACACTGCTACCAATTACAGTACTAGTGCACATAAAATCGCATGTGGTTTCATGTGATTTTCATATGAAATGATATGTTATTTCACATGTGCTCATACCTTAATTGGCACCAACACTGGTATTAAAAAATTTCCCCCACTAACATTATCCCCACCGCACATGTTTGTCACACAATTCATAAATGTTTGTAAAAAAAAAAAAACAAAACAAAATAAAATATTAAAAGATTAGGACACATAATAATACTATCTAAGTACCAACTCGTCGAACTCCTTATGGATTATACAGTTCAGATTTTTAGGCTACGTGTGTGATGGATCTAGATAAGGTATGGACTTTTCTACAACACACTTAAAATTAAGGGCCGTTTACAGTAATATACAATTTTATGTGTTGTATTTCATAAATCCGGTCAAGTTGAGTTAATTAGACGCTTAACCGAAACCTTCACCCTTAATTAGCTAAATCCGGCAATTTCAAACCGCATGGTTGGTTGATGCTTACAATGTGAACACTTAGAATCAAGTAGGTCTATGGTTCGACCCTCCACCTACACACACCCAGATTTTATATCTTTTCCCTTTTGGCACATATTTTGAGTTTTAAATGAATTTTTTATATAATTCTTCAGATTTTGTAATTTTTATTTTATTCTTTTATTCATTTTTTCCATATAATTTTGCAACATGGTCTTTTAGTTTAGTTAAGGCACATTATACATTCACATTCTATGTAATGCATTACAACATAATTACATACTTTGTGTAACACATTGATTTTAAATTTATATTTTTTAGCACAAATTTTCAATTTTATTTTTTCCTATCGTTAATCAAATATTTTCTAATTTTCATTTTAAATATTCTTTTTCCTTTTTTCTTATAATTTCGGAGTTTGGCCATTTATTTAACTGATTAATGCATAGTATACATATTGTGAATTTTAATTAATTTATTCCTGACAGATTTTTTTTTTTCATTTTCGTTTTATTTTTTTCATTGTCTCTTATCCGCCCTTTAATTTAATTAATGTATATTACATACTCTGTGTAATACATTAGAAATCATTACACACTCTGTGCAATATGTTACACTTGTGTGTAATTCATATTGTGATTTTTAGTTTAATCTTTTCATTTTTTTATATATGATTCTTTCATGTTGTGATTTTTAATCTAAATTTTTATTTAACATTTACTTTTTTTAATCAATTATCATTTACTTTTTAAAATTTGTGTCTCTCTTTCACACAAAAGTGTATAGCGTATTTCACATGTCTTACGCATAAAATACAATGAACTAACAAATTAACCATTAGTTACACAGTATATGTAATTCATTAGTTTGTATTCTATTACACATTACAAATAAATTACACAAAATATATAATTATCCACATCGCATCATTCTTACTTGTCTCAAATATAATGCATAAATTTAACATTTAATTTTTGAAAATTATTCACACAAGTTATGTAGTGCATTACATATGCTTTACACATAAAGGGTGAATGGGAGTAACTTTTAATGATTTTTAATGGATTTTAATGTGAAAGAAGAGAGAGAATGAGTGGAGGTAAGTGGTTGAGATTTATGGATGTGATGAGATATGTGGATGTGATTGATTTAGGAAAGAGAAAAAAGTGATAAAAAGTGGTAAAAAATGGTAAAAAGTGAGAAAAAGAGGATCCATTCATGCCTATAAAGTGTAAATGTTTAATTTAGTAGTTACAAAAAATATGAAATTTACTAGTTTATATTCTATTACATATTACAAATGAAGTACATAGAATGTGTAATTATTCGTCTCACATCATTTTTTTGAGTCAAAAGATAATGAAGAAATTAAATATTTATTTTTTTGGAAATTTTTCTCTCTTTCACAGAAAATATGTAATGCATTACACATGCATTACAGATAAAGTGTAATGCACATATGAATAAAAACATTAATTACATAGAAGGTGTACTTTATTACATATTGTTACACAGAATGTGTAATTCATTAGTTTGTATTCTATAATTTTGTAATTTGGCCATTTAATTCAGTTAATGTACATTGCAGACAATGTAATGCTTTACATACTTTGTATAATATATTACAACATCATTACACACTTTGTGTAATGCATTGATTTTCATTTTTCTTTTTTTTTGGTGGTAATTTTTAATAATTTTTATTATTTTTATTTTAAACAGATATTTTTCATTTTTTTCTTCTAAATTCTTGTCTTTCTTTCACATAAAATGTGTAGTACATTTAGACATATCATACACATAAAGTGTAATGCACCAATGAATTAAACATTAGTTTCATAGAATATGTAATCCATTACACACTAGTTACACAAAATCTGTAATTCATTAGTCTCAATTCCATGAAGACATTCAATTGTAGGACTAGGAATTGTTGCAACATCCCTTTATAAACCAAATCCAAATGCTGAAGTTGGAGGAAGATCTCTTATGGAATTTCTATCAAGCAAGAAACATGTAACATTTTTTAGATGTATTTCAACAAAATTAATCAAAATACAAATGTCAAATGCTAAAATTAAAGTGTAGGTTCTTCAACTGAATAGCACTAGTTAGAGAGCATGTGACCTCATTTTGCCTAATAATACGTGACATTGGCACTTGATAGTTAAACATGATAGGAATTATTGAGACGTGGACTGATACTAGTGGCCACATAGAATTATTCCATTAAAAAAAATGCAAAATTGTTAGAAATGTCACTGTAAGTCAATTAACAATTGATTAGAAATGAATGTGCTCTGAGATTCCTGTGAAATATAAAAATATATGTGAATAAGCTTTTTTTTTAAAATAAAATATCAATTTTTTATTGAATAAAATATAAATAACTCCATAAAACCTATCAAAAATTCCAACATAAAGAGGCAAATTGTTTATGCGGCCACTGTTGAAATCTATAGTTATTCAAATGTCAATAGAAGAAACTTCACAAATTATCAAAGGGGCTGTGATTCCAATGCTACACAAGCTTGTTTGTGGGGAAATAAAGAGAGCATTTTTCTGGTGAGTGAGACGAGTTTGCAAGGTTAAGAGAGATTAGTTTATCATCTCGTTTAACATGCATATCGTTATCTATGAAAATATTTTGTAATAATATTTCTGGAAATTCCAAAACATAAGGACGATATGGGTGCTATGGATGCGGATGAAGATGAACCGGGATTACCTGATTTTAATAATTAATTTGGTTTTGCAGGAATTTTGAATTATTAAAAGTAAATGCCTCATTATACCTAATTTCCTCTAAAATTAAATTGTGTATTTAATAACCAACTAATTGCTGGGCCTACTTGATCCAATAATAGACCCTATCTGTTGCTAGGTTTCTCTATAAATAGAGATACAACACACAAACATTCCATCAAAACCATAAATAATCAAGTTTCTTATTTGTTCATAACAACAAAATGGCTTCCAAAACAATTCTTCTACTCGCCCTTTTCTCTATGGTTCTTCTCATTGCATCTCAGGCGTCATCCCGAGAACTCTTAGAGACTTCCGATGGTACGTACGTAATAATCAAAAATTTCATCGATAAACGTAAAATTTCGTTACAGTCTCGATAACATGTTAACATTTTAATTAAGTAGTATTAACGTTGCTAACACGTGCTTTTGCAGCCGATGAGACAAATGGGGTCGCTGGATCACTTTATCACGGAGGAGACCGCGGAGGATACCGCCACGGCGGTGGAGGTCACTACTGCAGGTGCTGCGGGAAATACTATTGCAATTGCTGCAAATCTGGCGCCGGTCAGAAACCAGTTGAAGGAAAGCCTCAGAACTGATCAATATCTACCTAAGAAATGGTGTGTGTTGTAATGTAATTGTATCGTATCTTAAGCATGAATAAGAGCTAGCATGAGTGGTGTACATGATCCATGTGGAGAGTAGATTGATTGTACCATTTAAGCCTCAGTTGTGTAATACTAATGCAATGTTATGCTCTTGTTTTGCATGATAATGTCTTGTCTGTATATCGCTGAAGACTCGATCGTACTCTACTACTCTAAAACCCTATCTGTACTCTCTTACTCCCTCCGTCCTCCGTGAATTAAGAATTGTATTGGAAAAAGTAAATATTGCATATAATTTTCCTATTTTATCCTTATTAATGAATCTAAAATTATGTTATTGGACCTATAAAGAACTTTAAAATGTGAAAATTAATTCGGGGCAATATAGTACGTAAATGAATATGAAAAAGCCATCCAAAAAAAGAATAGTGATTTATTTATTTGGGACTTACTGGATATATGAAATGAAGCAAAAATGTTATAAACGCATATATAAGTGAATATTATGCATTTAAATTCCTAATTTTACTTCTCATTTGACAATGTAACATCAAAAAAGAGATAAAATTAAGAATTAAGCGTGTGTGATATATGCATGTGTGTACTTATGACATGTATTATTCTACATGAAAAATTTAGACAAGATATATGGACCATTTATAATATTACCAACTCGAATAATTAGGAAAAAAAATAGACCCAAAGAACTAATTTTTTTAATATTCAAGATCATCAAATTTTATATTATGCATAACAAGTCATAAGTGATCCCATCACGAATTTTTTTACGAGCTTTAATTATCACCCTTTCATAATGAAACTGAACGTTGTGAAATGCTCGAGGAAGAGTATGGTCTGAAAAAATTGTGCACAACAAAAAGGCACAACCATCGATATGCAGAAATAAGAAGAGCATCTTTATTGTTAACATGGGTTAATGTGGTGGTGGATTAGATGAGAAAGATAGAGAGATGATGATTATTTTAATTGAAAATGAATAGAGAGAAATATGAAAAAGATGAGAGATGATGAAATAAATTTAATAATAATAATAATAATAATAATAATAATAATAATAATAATAATAATAATAATAATAATAGTGGAAGATGTATAGATAGATGTCTAGTTGTAAACATGACGTGAGAACTGAAAAAGGAACGACGGGAAAAATGAGATAAAAGTGAGAAAAAATAATTTTAAAAAGAATGAAAATAGAAAGAAAAATAATGTAAATAGAAAGAAATAGGTAGATACGTGGAAACATGCCAAAATATGTGGCTCTTTGTCTCTTTTTTATGCTTATCACACATCCACGTCCATATTAACATTAAAAATGCTCTAATAGTTTTACATGTATTCCAAGGAATGCTTTAATAAATTCTTGAACTAATTTCGCCATGTTCTATTGAAGATGTTATTGATTTACTCGAATTACATATTAAGTGTTTGGTTAAAAATTGAAAAAAATATATTAAAAATATAAAATAATTATATGGGTGATTGAAAATGATAAGAGAGAAAAAATTAGTGCAAATTGGTGAAAAATTATTGCAAGAAGAACAAGGCCAAGTTTGTTGGATTATTGAACTCAAGATTTATATATCATCTTAAAAGATAAACTGATCAGATTGTGATCAGATTGAAATGGAGGCAATTTTACAAATATATATCCTATGTTATTTTATTTTAATCCTCAAGGTACGAAGGCATCGATTAAAAAGGTGATAGAATTGAATTTTTTATGATTTTTTATGAATTTTTATTTAAAAGATGAGAGAGAATAAGTGAAGTTAAATGGTGGAGATTTATGTAGTGTATATATATATAAATCGCATGAAATATGTGAATGTGATTGATTTAGGATAAAGAAAGAATAGATAAAAATGAATAAATTTTTTTTTTAAATTGAAAAATTGAAAGGCTAACATGGGCCAAGTGTATGTTTGTAGGAGATCTTTTAGGAAATTACTTCTGAGTATACGGTTGAAGGGTGAGAAAAATAAAAAGAATAAACAAATATTGTTATGTCAAATCGTCAATATTAGAATTGGTGGACGAAAATGATATTGACGAAAAAAGTGATTTTTGAAAATATGAGTATCAAACTAACCCTAAAAGAATTTCATTTCGTCTATTGGTATATTCTAGAGCTTCAAGTTAGTAGTCAAACTCAATTATTAGCTCAAGAAGCTAATGATCCGATGCCTACATATGAGAAGGTGCCCACATGTCCCCCGCCCCCCATAGCATTAGGGGTGATCACGTATCAATCATCAAGCCATATGCTGGCATTGAATATTTTGTGCTGCTCAAGAATAAGATCGATCATCTTGTGTACAATAGTTATATGAAGTTAAGAGTACTGTGTTTGATATGGATTATTGAAAAAAAATTTAATATGTTGACAAGTAAAACTAAAAGAGGTATTAGTAGTTAATATACAAAAATGTCAAATTAATGTTTGAGTGGTAAAAAACGATGAGCTAGAAGAAGTAAATACTCCTTCCGTCCCATTTTGATAGGGTCGATTTTCGTTTTCGTCCGTTCCAAAATATCGGCTACTTTCCTTATTAGTAGAAATTTAATTTCTTCATTTCTTAATCTATCCCTATTTATTATGCATGGTTATTAATAAAAGTAAATTGTCATATTTAATATAAGGGTATATTGAGAAATCAATACATAAGCAAAATTTACTTTTCTAATAAATATTAATTTCAAATTTTTAATCCGTATGAAAATCAAACTACACCTATTAAAATGGGACGAAAGGAGTATATTATTATTGTAAAAGTAGAAGAGTGGCTCTGAGCCGCCCTTTTGTTTTCACACACATATATAAATTAATTTACTAGGGTTGATCCAACGTGCGTTGCACGTTATGCTAATTTCATATAAGCTAGCGTAGAATGAAATTCAACGGTAAAATATTCAATTGGGAAGCAAGCTTAGAGCAAAATTAAGTGACATTTAGACTGTACCATAATATAGTATGAACATGGTAGTTGCCCATGGAGCAATTGAATGCTATTCTTACAATGTATATGTCATATACAAAGACAACACGGAATCCAAAGAAGGTATATATATGCTAAACACCGTTTCCTTAAGCTAATGTAGTGGACAACATGGTGTCCATTCTGTCTATCAAAAAAAGTATAGCAAAATGTATTTTCCTCAGTGATCAGTCTTATTGGGACTGGAGCTTCTTTGCTGCTCCAGTCATCATCCTGAAAGAGAAGGCTTTTTGCTGGTGGAGACGATGCAATAAGGTAAGTTGTGGCAGAGCTCTGGGTTGAAGCAGTTTGAGTGTGAGTTTGTCGAGCAAGCATTTCCAAGGCAATGTTCTTGTGCGATTCAGGATTGTACTCATCAATTGCCACAATTTGAAATTTCTTTCCTAGATTTTGGCATGGAAAATAAGCTTGACGTTGCATGGTCCCCTGACCACTGCCGATTGGTAGCTCTCTTTATGTAGAATAAGTAATCATTGCTCAGGTCTAGACGAATGTTTTCCCCAAGATCCATGCGCTATCATTTAGAATGGAGATGTTGGCCTATGTTAGAAAATATGTATACCATATTATATTGGTGATGTAATGGACAGTGCAATACAGTAAAAACTGAACATAGTTAAACAATTAGATGGGGGAAATTTACACTATCAGTTGGCAAAGAAGAAATGAGGAAAAAGGTAAGATGTAGTTAGATGAATTTAACACAGTACTAATTTGAAGCGGTGAATGAGAAATCAGTCTAGAATGTAAGGAAAATAAGTTCTCGATGAAGACGGCAAGTAAAAAAACTAACTGTGAAACGCAAGCATCTCAGGCAAGCTATCAGCTTTATCAAACTAATACCAAGAATTCTAGGAACATTGAAACAACCAAGCATGATCTTAAAAAAATAGAGGAAGAGCAAAAAGAAATTTTCAGACTGGCAACCTCATTATTAACTCATTAGCATGTATGGTTCGATTTGTTTATTCTAGCATCAATTGTTTGAGACCATAATTAAATTATAACTGGTTAAATTGAAGTGTGATATGAAATGAGATATACTTCCTATACCAAAGATCGCTCAATTAAAAGGATAATTGTTAGGTATATGAATTTCATAGTTACAACGTGAGATTCGTAAAAATTTAGGAAGTGTGGTTAAGAAGTGATTGGTAGTTTATTCAGGTATTAAATATGGCATAATATATGGTTTTAGATATATATTTAATCTGCCAAAAGAGAAGCCTTCAATTAACCTTAAAGAAACTTATGTAGATGTCAAATTTCGTAAACAGAACCAAAGAAATAGTGAATTTTATCAGTGTGAGAATATGATTGTAAGTATTTTGTGAAGATCAAAAGCAAAGGAAGATTTAGGGCTTGTTCTATACAACTTAAATTTCACCAAATTAAATCTACTTTTTCTCTCTCATCATTTTTAACAATTCATTCATTGATTTGAAAGTTACTTTATATTTTTTAATAATCCATCTTCAAATTTCAACCATACATCCTACACCAAATTTTATCCCACGAACTTTAATCTGAAAAGAACATATAGGCAACATTTTCTCATAATTTTTTAGAAACCTAAGGTTTTCTAATATTCTAAAACTTGAAAGGTATGAAAAACTAAAAATGTGGAGGGAAACACACAACAATTAAACCAAATGGCAAAGAAAGAAAACAAACTTAGCAAACGGAAACAAATAGAGGTCACGTTGAATATATAGCTGACGAATATAACTAATTTGTTCTAATTTAATTATCTAATGAAGAAGTTTGAACAGTGAAAGCGTTGCAGAATTCTAAAGTGGTTAAAAAAAATGAAATTCTTACTTGATGTGCAAAATGGATTCAGAAAAATATCTAACAACTGATAACCTAGTTATGATCATTTATGGTTGTGATATAAGTTAGTCCTCAGTACTTAAATATCTAGTTCTTAGAGACTTTCATGAAGGCGATTAGACAAAGACATTTACGCAGGAAGAAAATAGCTCGTACCACTATCTACGACACAACTCATAATTCAATGCTCATGAATTCAATAAACAATTTACTAATTAATGAACAAGCACCTTTTTAGTACTAAAGTAAGATATGGTAATGCATCATGCATGTCACTTTTCAGACCATTTCTATAACCCTGTTTCGTTCATATGGCTGAAAATTTAAAAGGAAAAAGTATAGTTAAATCTTGAGACAAGTGTAGTACAGAAATAGTTATCTGAATGCACAACGCACATAGTTATTTTATACATTCAACATACGTAGAATGTTCTATACACATTGTGAGGCACAAGACAATAAGGTTAAAGAAATGTATACCTACTTTATATAAAAGAATGACAAACCTGTATAAGTAAGGAAGCATTTTTTTGACGGCATCAATAGCCAAAATGTTAAGATACCCTTTTTTTATATATAAGTGACTTTATTGCAATACAACACAAAAACAAAGATAAGTTACACAAGCAATCTATGAATGGAAGATATGAAATACATATTTTAAGTACAGTCAAAACAATACAACATTTTTAGAACACTGAAAGTATGATTTTGTTTACTTGTACATCCAGCATTATTCACTAATTCGAGAATCTCACGGTAAACGACATTTTTCGTACATGCATGTAATTCAGATTCGACCGAGGACGAAAGAGCATGTCAATTTATAAATTTTAACAGATTTTTATACATTTTTATACATTCTTTTCAACTCAACTTATTCTTTTTCCTATTTCACATCTACATATCTCTTGAGACCTACATGTACTATACAAATATCTACCATTTAACTCTAATTATTCTCTCTCTCATTTCACATAAAAATTCATAAAAAAACTATAATAACTTACTCCCTAATACATGCTTAAAGCATAAGATAATTGATTTTAATTTTAGCAAGATAATTCAATTTGTACGGGTGAAGGGAATAACCGCCTTTTAATTTATGATTGAAATGCGTAGTAAAACTTTGAAATCCTTTCTTTCAAATGTATTTTCAAAAATGCTTATTTGGCTATGTTTACTTAAAAGTAAATAAATCTATTGTTCTTTTCCAAGACAAGTAATTTGTTTTTACTTCAAATAACAAAAAACATATCCAAATATGTTTGCAAAAAGAAGCAACACAAGATAAATGTTTAGTGCCTGCAGTCACTCAAAATATTAGGGTGTGTTTAATTGGAAGAAAATATTTTACATGAAAAGCATTTTACATGTAAAATGTTTTCCCGCCCAAACCCATAGGAAAACATTTTACATGCATGTGGCCAAAATAGTGCATGAAGTGATTGTACCTTGTAAAACAAATGCATTTCACATGTTGCAATCAAACAACAAAAGTAGGAAAATATTTTCCACGATTTGACATTTTTCATGTAAATTGTTCCAATCAAACACACCCTTAGTAACTTATAGAAATTTTAGTCAACCATGACACCCCTTTAAAACTACATCAGAAATTGGTAGAGGCATCAAATCCATGTAATGAAATCTATACTTTTCCTTAAGCTGAGAACAAAAATCATGAATATGCCACATTTATATAAAGAAAAGATAGAATGTGAAGATCAAAGCAAATATAGCTACAGCTTCACTGTCATAACTTCCAGCCACAAATCGTGATAGATATGATAGAACCTGCAAAAACCATGAAACACATATGACAATTTGATTACTGTAGAGATTCGACAATCTCGAATAAAAATGCAGCACTTAACAAATATACAACAAGCTCATGCAAGAGCAAAAGATACCAAAATTACTAATAGAATGTACCGAATAAAATCAGACATAAAAATGTCTTAATACGAATACAACAACTACAGAACTATATGTAATTGAAGGTAATTGGTAAAGACAAGTGATCCTATTGTTACAATTCCATTTCTGATACACCAAACGAATCAGGGCTTTAACTGCTTCAATCGTAAATTATCAATAAATTTTATTTTATTTCCTTCAATTGATAAGTTTAGCAAATAGCGGTATCTGAATCTTGATTGTTTTCAGCAACTCAACCTCATTACTGCTCACAAAATGTTTGACACATTACATGGCATCTATCATCATCAATAGCCTTCAAAATGATGCCCAATTGCGAGGTTGTTTGGTCAAGATCTTTACACCATATACTTTTTAAGTGACCATTAAGTATTACCTAACCTGAATGACATATTTTATTCAACGAAATTGGATGATATTATCGGAATCAAATATATTTTAACTTCCTAATGCAAATGAAGGCCAAGGTTATTTATATCCAAGTGAACATAAGATTTAAAAGATCCAAATATAAATTTTGACAAAGTGTATGAATTTACTTTCCAAAAGAATCCTATTAGGTCAATCATATGCAAGCAAATGCTTTGGGACTTTCAAAAATTATAGATTATGGAAAGGAAAGCCGTCACTTCCAAATTAGCTCGGGAAAGATGATTTTAGAATAAAAAGGTCATCAACTAAAGACAAGTTATATATATATATATATAACTATACATATATATATATATATATATATATATATATATTTGTTTTCCATTTGCTCTCAAGTTGTTCCAAAAAAAATTCTTTGTTTTCCATTTTTTATGCATTTTTATGTAAAATTGGAGGGAGAGTGAGTGGAATTAAATGATGAAGATTTGTTTATTACATGTAGGTCCCACAAGTATCTGAATGTGATTGTCTTGACCATATTCAAATGTTAAAACGAAGGAATTAAAATTTGTTGCCTAACATGACCAAAATGGTCATGAATTAGTTAGGCCACAATGTGTACGTGACAAGGAAAAATGGAGAAAGGGAATCCAAGATGCAGTTGAAAATTTAAATGCCATGGATGGAAAACGAATGATAGTAATAGTCCATGATAAGAATACCATGGCCAAAAGAGGTGTTGCAGTCAATCCAGCACCAACGCATTTGACTTCCTATACATATAGATATGATTAAGAGATTTATTCCAAAAAACCACCTTACGCATATCCATCTAGCTAACGTTAAAGCCCAATAGTTACATAAGATCATAGTTTGATCAAGCAACAGGAAAAACCTTGTTAAAAGATGTAGCCAAAGAGGCAAAAGCTGAAAAATTGGAGCTGTAAACACGCAGACGACTTCCACTGATACAGGAATACTCAAAGAGGTCAATATCCTCGGAAAAAGTGGCAAAGAACAAAACAATTGCGGTTACATGCCTGAAGCATCATAAATAAATTGTAGGGCAAAGTGATACAACTAAAACTTCTATAAAAATTAGATAGAGTGAACGTGTCTTAAATTGGCTAAAATCAAAATGAAAAGTTTAAGAATTTGTTAGCGTTGATAATTTAATACAAATTTTGATGATATGAATGCCGTTCAATGCTAAAAGATCAACAATTATCTATAATATACAAACCGCCATAATGTTCCAGCAATCAGAGCGAATCCAGGTAAACAGTCTCCCCTATGACACATCCAAGAGGATACCTTTGCAACATTAGAGAGAAAAAGCGGGGTTAATTTTATATATTAATCACAATTGAGAGAGAGTAGTTTTTTATAGTAACATGTGTTCTAAAGCTCTAAAACATATATACACATATATTGGCCTACCTCCTAATATTCATCGAGCTGGCCGGCTATTGTTTGTTGATATCTTTTACTTCTCCCCACAATTGAGCTAATTCATCATTTTATAACTCTTTTTGCAAAATGAACAAACTTCACAAGTTGATTTTTACAAGGTGATACAATGTGGTAGGCAGTAACTACACTTTGTATTAGTGGGAAAAAAATTAAAGGAATTAAATTTCAATGAAGCACAGCAAATTAATCTTGATTTTGTAAAGGCAAAATGATGAGAAGCACACGTGAAACCCATGTAAGAAAGTATACTAACCGAAACTACCCTATTAATACCGATAATTGGAAATCAATTCTAATCGAAAGGGAAAAAATAGATTTAAATTTCATTTAACAATTTGCAACAAATATAGTAGAAAATAAGTGAAACACACGAATGAAGTGAAATGGAATACCTAATTTAGGGGAAACCCTCGCAAGCAATTGTATCCAATAATTATAACAGGCGAATCTGGGGCAGCAGTGAACCAGAACAAATCTGTAAAAAGTAAGGGAAAACACCTATTCAATGTTTTAAGGATAAATTTCAACAAATATAAAGAGTAAGGAAACAATTCATTCAAGTAAAATTTAGGGCAAACGTAAGAATCCAATAAGGAATTGAAAGGGAATCCTAATGGATCCAAACAGAGATTCAAAAGGGTATTAATGATTTGCTCATATGGAGTTCAATGGTAAAGATTAAGGGTTCGAACTCAACATGTAGAAAACCATGAAAAATCGTACCTATCTTTTGTTTGAAAGAAATAGAGTCCTCGAAACACCAAAATAGGACACAATAATGGTAGATCTAACAGAGATGTAGGTCGCCTGAAGTCCTCGTAGCCGGCCATGAAGGATTGGAGAAGAGTGTTACTGTACTGGAAGAGGATTTCGGCTGACTTGAAAATGGAAGAGAGAGAAATCTGAAAAAAACCCTGGCTCGCGTAAGGAACAAAAGTAGAAACTTGGGTCGGATGTACTCGCAGGTGGGCCGAGATCCGTGAGCCTTTTTGCGGGTCATATTTAATGGGCGCACTAGAAACGACGTCGTTTTGGACTGGAAGGGACAAAAGGACGTCGTTTTTGCATGGTCGTAATGAACAGTTCCACGCAACTCCCTCTTTTATAATAGGAACGAATAATAGGAACGATATAGTGGGCTGCAATTGTTACTAGTTGGGACTTGGCAATGGATGAGTTTTTCCTTCATTAGCGCTAGCTATTTCATTTGTACGTTATACAGGATGAGAATTAATGTTATAATTATTAATATAATCATACTAAAAAACTCTACTAGCTTTCGTAAAACTTATGGTTTTCACAAATTATTGGATTATTACCATTTATTTTTTTATAGTTATTAAATTATTTTTAAATCAAAAAATAAAATATACAATATAGTGTGTCAAATTGAATGTCTCAACAAGAACTCTAATATGAGTTAACAAGTGAGAGAAAATTGTACATATATCATCCCTAAAATCACCTAAAAAATTAAAAAATTAAAGGTAAAAATTTTACTTTATACTTCTTACTTTTTTTCAATACCCCAGTGTTTATAAATTATTTTATCTAAGTGCTAAAATAATTTCTATACTTTTTTAACTAAATTCAATTTGGCCCAAGGTAATTAATTTCAATTGGAATTGATTTTTTCATCAAATCAAAAGAAATAACAATATCTAAACTTTATGCCAGAATGCTTGAAGCTGTAGTTAAAGCAATATATACTGGTTCCAACTCGTTTGCAACGAAGGGTCACAAGCACACAGGGACCATCCTCTATGACTTCACCCAACTTAGGGGATTAATTACCGGAATTCTCCATGCTGATAGGAGCTCCGTACCTTATCTCAGGAGAGTTATGCGTTAGTTAGATATTATTCTTTTATTATATTCTTGGTATTGCATAGAACTTACACCGTACACTGGAGTAGTAATCCTTTCATTCATTCATTATTTAAATGATGAATTGTAATAAAATGGAGTGGTGATGCTCATTACGTTCCCCTCTCACGCTTATAAATTTCTTTTGTCAATAAAACTATATCTCAGAGTTGGATTTTCGAGTTGGGAAAATTCTCCTAAAGAAATAACCAAGAACTTTCTGAGTAAATTCAATGAAATTCAACTAATTAACTATTACACTCCAAATAATTTCGATCAATTTATTTGTTGTTTTAAAAGTAATTTTATTAATTTCTTCATTTTGTTGTGTCTCGTTGGCTAAGCTCCCTTTATGAATTATATACTACATCTGTCCAATAAATATAACCCATTTCTACTCTCACAAGATTAAGAAAAATACAATCAATGGTATTGAAAAAGTAAAATTCAAGATTATTTTACTAATATGTCATCTCATTTATTAGATGTTGTTAGTTATGGTGTGTACGAGGCCCAATAGTTGGACCGGATTAAGTTGTCTTGGGGTTTAAGAAATCTCAGACCCAATAGGTTTATGAGAAACCTATAAATAAACCACTGTTGTCCCATAGTTGATGAACTAATTTGTCTCTTAATTCTCTCTACATACTTAGCGAGCACTAGAACTTAGAGAGGGTTTCCCACTACGAAGGTGTTCGTAACTCAAGAAGGGTCTCTTGGGGTGTGGATTACCATTGGAGGCCGGACGATTGGACGGCTGTGGAGACGAAAGAACAAATGAGAGATTCGCCGTGGAATCTGCTTCTATTTCAGTAATCTCTAATCACAGATCTCATCTAAGAAACGAGTAGATCCGGTTTTGAGTTCCCTATTTTTGTATTGCGTTGTGCATGTTTTATTGGGCAATTCCTAACAGATGTTTTGTTTCAATTACTCTATTTTGATGATAACAATATACATTAAATGAGGTTATAAAAAACAAGTAATATTTTAGCTGCATCTTTAAAAGGAATGTAACCTATATTTTAGGACGGATAAAAAATGAATAGTTGAGTATATTTTTGGGACAGATGTATCATTAATTTTTGGTATTTAAAGTTAGACATGTTTGTAATATACATTCAATAAAATTAAATTAAAATTTACATTTCATATTCCTATGCATGATAGTAAGAAAAAATATTTGGGTAATAATTTTTATTTGTCAAATGTGTCGTTTAATTTAAGTTTGAGTAACTTTTTAATTTTAAAATGTTTAGTAAATTTGTTGCTCATTTATTAATTTGATTTTTAGGATTTAATCTTAGACTACTCCCGTCCCAAAAATATAGCCCACTATTCTTTTTTCGTCCGTCCCAAAATATAGGCCACATTCCTTTTAAAAATATAGTTAAAATATTACTTATCTTTTATACCATCGTTTAATATACATTGATATTATCAAGATAGAGTGCTTGAAATAAAACATCTAATAAATGAAATAGTATATTAGAAAAATAATCTTGAATTGTACTTTCCCAATACTATTAATTGTATTTTTCTTAATTTGTGTGAAGATAAAAAAATTGCTATAATTTTGGGACGGGGGTAGTATTAATAAAATGTTTCAGTAAATCATTTATGGATTTGCGTATTTTTTAGTTTATCCCATTTACTCCATCCGTTCCATAAAGATAGTCACACTTTTATTTTTACAAAAATTAAGAAAGAGCAATTAATATTATTTGAAAAGTAATATTTATGAGTATTTTACCTAATATATCATTTCAAATATTTATTATTTCTATTTGATTGTTCTTATATGTTAATAACGATGTATAATAAATAGGAACATAAAGAACAACTAACAAATTAATTAAGAAAATAGGATTATAATTTGGGACAAACAAAAAAGGAAAATGAGACTGTCTTTGGTTGACGAAAGAGTATTAGAATGTACTTTTGAAAAAGTTATAAAATATTGAATCAAGTATAAAAATTCCTCTTAAATAATGTACATAAATATACGTGTCAATAATAAACTGCCATTATATAAAATTACATTTATTAGTTGAACTTTTTGTTTGACTTTATACAATAATAATGTTCAAGTCCGCTCGAGTGTTCCTTAATTAAGGAACGCTCGAGTTATTTTGAGGGTCCGTTCAATTTCCGTTTTGAAATCTGGAATCAGATTTAGAATCTACGCGATGAGGGGGAGCTCTAGCAATTTTGAAAATTTTCCGACGATACTGTACGGGCCCGTGGTGGCTGGTCAAACTTTTGGCAATATTTTTGCCGAAAAATATTGCCAAACTTTGACCGGCCACGATGGGTCCGTACGGTATCGCCGGAAAATTTTAAAAATTGCTGGAGCTCCCCCTCGTCGTGTAGATTCTAAATCTGATCCCGGATTTAAAAACGGAAATCGAATGGGCCTTCAAAATGGCCCGAGCGTTCCTTAGTTAAGGAACACTCGATGGTTCCTGAACAAGCCTGTTATACAATAATGTTCAAGTCCGCTCGAGTGTTCCTTAATTAAGGTTTATTCTAAAACCATTAATTAGGTTTATTCTTTTATCATCGCTTATTACAGGACTTTTCTAAAACCATCGAGCGTTCCGTATCTTACGGAACGCTCGGGCCATTTTGATGGCCCGTTCGACCTTCATTTTGAAATCCGAAACCAGATCTAGAATAAGATAGAGTGAGTTTCAGAATTTTTCGATGGCGATTAGTAGTCGTGACTGCCGATCAAAGTTTAACAATATTTTTGGCCCAAAAATATTGTCAGAACTTTGACGGCGGTCCGCACACTACTGAATCGGAAAAATCAAAAATTCTGAACTCACTCTCGCCACATTCTAAATCTGGTCCCGAATGTCAAAACGGAGGCCGAATGGGCAATCAAAATGGCCCGAGCGTTCCGTAAGAACGCTCGATGGTGCTTGAAAATCTTTGTCGCTTATTAATTGACTAACATTGAATTGAAAGCTTCGAATGTCGTGTATTTGGATGAAATTATTACTCCTTCCATCCCATAAAGATAGTCCCACTTTTATTTTCACAAAAATTAAGAAAGAGCAATTAATATTATTGAAAAAATAATATTTATGAGCATTTTACCTAATATACCATTTCAAATATTTATTATTTCACTTTAATGTGATCATAATGCAGAGATTAAGGCTGTTGCACTAAAGAATGCTCCTCAAAATCTCAAATTGATAGCACCTTCAATACAAAAAGATATTTTGAATGCAATTGCTTCAGAACTTGTACATGTGGTGGGCAATGACATTGGTGATGAGTTCTTCTCTATTCTTGTAGATGAATCTCGTGATATATCAGTGAAAGAGCAAATGTCGATTGTTTTTTGTTATGTGAAGAATGGATGCGTACTATAGCATTTTATTAGCATCACTCATGTTGAGAGTACGACAACTCTCTCTTTCTCTCTCTCTCTCTATCTCTCTCTCTCTCAAAACTGCAATTGATTAATTGTTTTCTCGGTATAGCTTAAGTATTTCAAATTTGAGAGGTCAAGGTTATAATGGAAGTAATAATATGTGTGGGCAATACAATGGTTTGAAAGCACTTATTTTGGAAGAGAACTCTAGTGCATATTACGTTCATTGCTTTGCGCATCAATTTTAATTGGCTCTCGTAGCTGTGGATAAAAAACATCTGAAGATTGAAACTTTCTTTACTTTGATTAAGAGACTTGTGACTATTGTAGGTGGGTCAGCAAAACGGTGTGACATTGTTCGAGAAAAACAAATGCTGAAAGTAATTGAGGCACTCAATGCTGGTGAAATAGTAAGTGGACGGGGTTTGCATCAAGAAACTGCTCTAAAGTGTCCAAGTGATACTCGCTGGGGCTCACATTACAATTGTTTGATTAACTTGATTTTCATGTTTTTGACGACAACTGAAGTTGTTCAGATGATTGCTACTAATACTACTACTTCTGGAACAAGCGATGATGCATGTATATTGTTGGAGTAGATGTTAAAATTTGATTTTGCATTCGATTTACATCTCATGAGAAAGATGTTACAAATGAATTGTCCAAAGCACTACAAAGAAAAAATCAAGATATTGTGAATGCTACGAATTTGGTGAGACTTTGTAAACAACAACTTCAAACTCTGAGAGATGATGGATGGGATACTTTTTTTGGAACTGTTTGTAGTTTCTGGTGAAGTAAAGGATTCGTGTTCCCAACATGGATGAAATGTATGTTGCTATAGGTCGATCACAGTGTTTGTCGGTAACAAACTTACATCACTTCGGTGTGTGGAAATATTTTATACGATTATTGATGTGCAACTTCAAGAGTTGAGAGATCGTTTTTCTGAGGGAAGCAGTGAATTGCTTGTTTCTATTGCATTTTTATGTCCAATTAATTCTTTTGCCGCTTTTGACAAGTGCAAATTGATTCGATTGAGTGACTTCTATCCAAAAGATTTTGACGCATCGGATATCTTAGAACTTGAGGATTAGCTAGATACGTATATTCTTGACATGCGATCTGATGAACATTTTCAAGTATTACAAGGCCTTAGTGATTTGGCACAACAAATGGTAGCAAAAAATAAGCATCAAGTGTGCCCATTAATCTACAGGCTCGGGAAATTGGCCTTAATTCTTCCAGTGGCCACTGCTTCTGTAGAAAGAATGTTTTTGCAATGGATTACATCAGGAATCGTTTGTGCAATCGAATAGGGGATCAATGGCTCAATGATAACTTAATTGCATATATTGAGAATGATGTATTTGACAATGTCAACATTGATGTAATTATGGAGCAGTATCAAAATATGAAAACTCGTAGACACAGCTTGTAATAACCACGAAGTTAGTTTAGGTTGGTTAGTTTTTTGGAATTTAGAATCTGATTTTAAATTAGTTTAGGTTGGTTGGTTTTTTGGAATTTAGAATCTGATTCTAATTTTTAGTTAATGTTTGTGTTAACCTTTACTTTCTTGAAGAGTGCTAATGGACCTCTTTTCGGAAGGTTTTGTGTTTTATGTCCAACTTTTGTACTTATTTTGAACTATTAATCAGATTCCTATTCAACGAATTCTTTGATTTTGACCCCCCAAGCTTCAAGGCCTAGATCCGCCACTGGTTAGTTAATACTATATATCCTTCATTTGGAAGGCACAATTTGAAGACTTTTAAACAAAAGAAATTGTTATCCATTAAACATGTTTAGTGAGCCATTCATATTCTAACTCAGGTTGTATCAAATTTATCATACTAAGTAATCTAACATTTTATTGTAATACATATCTTGGATGTCGGTGTTTGTAAAAGATACATAAAAGCAGCATTAATTCTTAAATTAAATGACAGTAGCACAATAATGAGTCATTCTATAAAAATAAGATGGAAAAATTTGATATATGCACAATTGGCTCATAAGTTCACTCATGGGCCATACATATCCAATTGGTTATTTTGTACAAGTGTGTTATGTATCATAATTAGCTCAAATTATTATTTGTTGCATGCATTTTAGATTTCTGGATTGGAGATCAAATCCTATTTTTTAAAAAGTTACGTGTTGTTATTTATTTTTGTAACTAACAAGTAGTTGCTTTGAAATTTTGAACAGTACTGATTTGCGAAAGTTAGCATCATGTATATAGTTTTTAATACGAAAAATATGCATAAATGAAAGTACACTAAAATTTTTCTGATAAGTAAAAAGTTTATGTTAAAAAAATGTATTTAACTTTAAATAATTTGTTTTAATAATTATATGTAACTTTAAGAAATGAAAAAAAATACTAAATAATTAGTTTTCATATTTCTGAAGTCTTTATTAGATAATTTATTATTAACTTTGACATTTTCACCGAGGTCATTAATTATATTTGTAGTGGGTTGAAGATAAAATTTGATAAGGATGGTGACCACATCAATTGAACTACAAAATTACAAATGTTGACTCCAAAGAAATCTTTCGAAATTTAAATTTAATTTTATGTGTAATTTTAAAGTTTTTCTCTCTTTTCGTATTTTATTACAATGATATTCACAATCAAACCAATTGATGTCGTTCTTCCATATATACAATACGGGATGTGATAATAGTTTAATTTAATTTGAATCAAGCAAGGCTCGAAGTTATGCTTGTTATAAATTAATTTCATGTAATTCACTTCAGTAAATTCAGATACACTCTCAATTTTTATTTCCAAAGATAAAGATTTAGTTCAATAAAATTAAGACAATCTTTGGTAAAAGAAGAAGAAGAAGAAGAAAAAAAAAAGACAATATTTTCCAAATAAAATGTCTGCCTGTTTTACCAACGCAGATAGCAAATAATATATCAAATCATAAATGGAACCTTGTTGGTGATTTATTACATTAATATACTAGCAATTTATTCTTCATAAATTAATAATTAGGAATTTCTAAATTATGAATAATTTATTATACAACTAGTACCATACTCGTGCGATGCATATGTTAAATAAAAAAAATCCTAAAATGCGATGTCTATATATACATGAATACGAGTAGAAAATTAATAATATAAAAATATTCTTTTGTAATTATTTCTTTAAATTTCATAATAGAATGCAGAAAACATACAAATGCCGAGGTTCGAACAAAATATATGATAATTAAACGTACCAATTCGAAATGAAAATATATTTAAAAATATCATATTCAATAGAAAGTTCAACTACAACATTAATTAAAATTGATATATAACTAAAAATGTCGGTTATTAAGAAATTTTAGAAATTAATAGTTGATATCATTTAACTTAAAGTAACTTATTTCAAATTGCAACTATTTATTTTAAATTGCACATGTGTTGCAAATATCCCTAACTTTTGTATCCATTTGCATCTTCGTTCTCAACCTTTAAATTTTGACTAATTAATTAGCCATCAAAGAAAATGATACATTTCTCGTCTGGAACTTTTTTAAAGTTTCAAAGCCTGTTGTTACGGCCTTCTCTTTCTACTATGTGGCAACACTGTCTACTTATTAGCCCCCTACTTCTAAGTGGTAATGCCAAAATGCACATGTCAGCGCTAAAATTTTAACAAAGGTTTCGTGCTGAAAATGTATCATTTTTGTGGTTGTGAATCTTAGATTGTTAAGCGCAACTCAAACCCTTATTAAAAAAAAACATAGTTGGAACTCAAACCCAATCTAACCAAATTAAAAAACTTTATTTTAAAACACAAATAAACAAACCAACCCGATACACACATTCGGAAAAAAAAAAAAAAGAACCCAACCCGATACAATGAGAAAGCTGACGCGAGGGTTTGATTGGGCTGGGCAGGTTGGGTGGGTTTTTGCACAACTATAAAGTCATAGCTAACGTCAATTTCTTTTTCTTTTTGCAAAATTTTTAAAAACAGGAAATGAATTCTGAATATAAGGACATTTTTCATTTGACATTTCTAATATTAAGTTGTGAGTTTATTTTTCAAAGTGATGCTGGGTATTTATATAAAAATTGTGTGGATATCATCCATATTCTAATAGGGATATGGACCCCCCACTTTCAGGGGATATTATGGTCATTTATCCATACCCTCTATTAGGGTGTGGATGTCTCCACACACTTTTGTGTGTGGAGACTTAGCTTTGTTCTTATTTTTCCTTGGCACTTATTCTATGACGACACTTGTTTTTCATTGAGATTTTCAATAGAAGTTTGGTATTATAATGTCATAATTAAGTTCAATTTTGATTCGATAATTTGTTAATATCAACTTATTATAAAAATAATAATAACTGATTAGCATCACTCGCTTTTTAAATTTTTTTGTAAATTTATTAAAATAAATTAGGTAACACTTGTTCTTTATACGAGTATTACACCAGTGCGATGCACAGACAAAGTATAATTTTACTTATAATAACGTTACAATTATTTATTAGACAATAGAAATAAATAAACATAAAATATATACCAAATTTGAACTAAGCAAAAAATTACAAAATTTGAAATATTTCTTTGAAAACGGCATTCATCGTCGAATCTGTTGGTTTTTCATGTTTGTCACATATAAGAACCTTCAAACCTACACGACTTATAACTCTAGAT
Organism: Jasminum sambac; assembly: GCA_018223645.1. Taxonomy (NCBI): domain Eukaryota; kingdom Viridiplantae; phylum Streptophyta; class Magnoliopsida; order Lamiales; family Oleaceae; genus Jasminum; species Jasminum sambac. The sequence continues at coordinate 21,027,975 of CP073649.1, forward strand.
ATTGCCACATATAACTACACATGACTGAATACTGACTTTTTCAACAAAAGGCCGACTTGTGAAATTGACTATCCTTAACTTTTGTTAATAGTCATAGCATACAATACAATCAATGAAAATTATTGTCTTTGAAACTTCTAAGGTAATCTAGCATCAAATGGAGTCAAAGACAATCTTGGGATAACAACTTTCTAAACCTCATTGGTACTAGAAAATTTTGGGCCACAACGATATTTTTTAACACGTATTTTCGAATATTAAGTTTTGGAGAATTTATGTGATGTGGATTGTGTATTACATGAAATGATGGTATCTCTATGCAAAGTATTTACAGGTGAAACTCAAGATATAGATTTTTCAGTAATGAAAATTTTTGTAGAATAATTGAGAAATTTGTTCTTATCTAGTTGTCCTTTAACTAAATATATATGTATATTTAATAAATGTTTGAGTAAATGGCTCTTGTCAGTATATTTTATCTTTGAGCAATTGCGGAAACTAAGATTAAATATTTTTTTTCCAGAAAACCCATGAATTTCAGCCACGCATGAATTCATGCCCAATTTGTAAAAATTACATTTATTCATATTTATTTTCGGAAGTTATATGATAATCACAATTTGATTTTTTTTCATATACACGAATATTAAATACCCCATTATTTTTAGTAAACTCATTAGTTATTATAATTTGTTTAAATTACACTCTTAAACCGAAATTATAACTAACTCATTTTCCAAAAAAAAATTATTTTCTTTTGCATACACGCCGAACGTGGCTCATTTACTTTTATTAATAGTTATATATATATATATATATATATAATATAAAATTCAAAAATTTAATTTATCTAAAAAAAGGTAAATTTCATTTTTAGAATTAATTTAAGTGGTATTGTAAGTTATAACTTTGACTTTTTATCACATTTTTACTAATGCATGCAATACTAAATATAAAATAGTTAAAAAATTACTTTTTGATACTTGTAATTTTTTTGAACAAAAAAAAATGAAGACATGATTAAATGGTAATTTTAATAATTAGTTTTTTAAGTCATTTGTGAAATGATAAAATAGGATATGGAAATTATCATTTTCTAATTTTTTTATAATTAATTGATTATTAATTATTAGTTATTTAACTCTTCACTTTTTTATCATAAAAAAATTACTCAGTATTTGAGCCATTCAATGCACGTTACACATGAAAACTACCTAATTAAAACTAATCATTTAAATTAGAAAAAATGAAATAGGTTTTCTATTTCATTTTTTAAATATGTAAAAAAAATTTAAAACAAGAAACTATTGCCAACGTAATACTGTGCTAAGTTGGCACTTTAATCTTTGTTAATAAGAAGATATATATATATATATATATATAATTAAAATATGATATCTAAAATTAAAATCTATATAGAAAATATTAATTCTCAGTTTCAGAATTAATTCAATCTATATTGTATATAAAAGAATTAAAAAAATATATAAATTAATTCAAAAATTAGAATACATGTAAAAAAATACATATAAAAATAAAATAAGGAAACAATACTAACTAAAGAAAACGGAATAAATTCAATAATAAAAACAATTAATCTCCCATAAATAATGTCAAACATGGCCTTGCAATTTGGGCACTTCGTCTAAGTGGCACATCAAATTTTATTAATAACTAGTATTTCCCCCGTGAGACGCGCGGACGATTAAATTGGTTTGTTTACATAAAAAATTAATACAAAAAAAATTAAAAAAATATATAATATTATAGATTTCAATAATGGTTTACAAATTATGATCTGAACCATTATTTTGTATGAAAAAATATCATATCACTCATTGTAATTAATGTTATACTTGATGATTTTATGTAATAACAAAATATTTGGTATTAAAATTTGGATAATACTTATTTGAGCAAAAAGAAATGCTTCTATTAAAATTTTTATCATCAACGTCATTCAAGTAGTTAAGCCACCACGATATTTTTGAATTCGGATTCTTGAATATTAGGCTTAGGAGAATTTTATGCGATGTGGATGGTATATTGTGTAAAATGATAAGATCTCTATACAAAATATTTAAGAGTAAAACTTTGCACATTGATTTTTCAGTTACAAAAATTTGTGCAAAATCATTAAGAAAAAAATTTAAAACATCACTAATGTGTGCAATATTAAATACAACAAAAATTTAATTTTTTATACTCATAAGTTTTTTTAAACAAAAAATAAAGAGATAATTATATGATAATTTTAACAATTATTTTGTAAGTGACTTGCGACATGATGAAATGGGACATGAAAGTTATCATTTTCTATTTATTTTTAATTAATTAATTATTCATTATAAATTTAATTATTTAACTATTCACGATTTTGATCTTAAAAAAATTACCGATTACACTATCCACTTAATGCACATTACTCATAAAAACTATCTAAAATTTCCCTTTTAACTTGCTAAACATAAAAAAGAGGCTTTTTATGTAATTTTTTTAAATATTTAAAAATACTTTTATTTTAAAATAGAAAAGCACTGCCTATGTGATATTATGTCAAGTTGGTACTTCAATTTTTGTTAATAAAAAGAATACACACACACATTTATATGTCTATATATATATATATATATATATATATATCTTCTTTTTATTAACAGAAATTGATGTAATTAAAATGTAATATCCAAAAATTAAAATGTATATTGAAAATATTTATTCTCATTTTCTAAATTAATTTAATAGGTACTGTAAGTTATAACTTTGATCACTTATCACATTTTCATTCATGTATGCAACATTAAATATAAAAAATTATGTAAATTAATTAAAAATTTGAATACATATAAAAAAAATAAAATACATATAAAAAAGTAAAATAAGGCAAAACGACCAAATAAGAAAAAGTAGAATAAATCAAATAAAAAATAATTAATTTTTAAAAATTAATGCCAAACGTGATATTGCCACCTAAGCAAAGTGCCTAGGGGGCTCTTCTAATTTTATATATAGTTAGATTCGATAAACTAATATAAATTTTGAAAAACTTCTTTATCTATTGCATTTGTGGTTGGATTGGCTAAGTGTATGTTTTATAAGTACAATAAGTTAGCTTATAGTTTACTTAGAGAGCTTATAAGCTATTCATATTCAAATAAATTCTATTTGGTTGGAAGAACTTATTTGAAAGGCCTTTTTATTAGCTTTTCAAATGAACGCATGAGTTTTTTCATTTTTATTACAATTTTACCTCTTTTTTTGTTGTAAAAAAAGAAATGTTATTATTTTAAACTTGTCATTTTCGGATCATTTGGTATTTTGACATATCTTTTCAACTAATTTTTCAAAATACTAATATTTAAATGTACTAGTTTTTCAACTATCAGTTATAAACTAGCTCATCAATTATCTATCAAACATACCCTAATTTGTATTCTTTATTAGATAGAGACTCCGATCAAACCATAAGGACTTGTAATTATGAAAATTGCAACATACATCAATTGGAAAAAAAATAACTTAATTCAACTTGAGAACAAGACCCTTTCCAATCTACCAAACCAATTATACATACATATTTTCTGTGGGCTCTTTTATCGTACATTAATTGGAAAACAAACATGATTGCCAAATAATTTTAATTGATAATACAAAAATTTGACACTAATTAGATAATTTTACCGAAAATATTCTTCAACGTAGCAATATTTGTTTGCATTTTCTTTTGCATTAAATACATGTACATTTTGATTTTAACCAACAGTCAACAATAAATATAATTAGTGTATCTTCGTAAAATTTTGGTAGCGTGTACTACTATAAAAATAAAAATACAACAAATATAAAATAATAAAATAAAATACAGACATGCATATTTTGATTTTAACAAATAGTTATAAATGAATTGTTATAACCCATTTCTCTTCCATCTTGATCACTTGGGACTTGGGTTGTTACACATTTCGCATCACTATTTATTATTATCTATACATTTCTCTGCCATTATTAAGAGTATGTTAATTACAACTTAAAACTAAAGCTATTTTTTTTAACTTTCATTTGATTGATTTGATAATTATTTTATTTTCCTATATAACGTTTCTTCATTTTTAACAACACATTTATAACTGTTTTAATCAATAATCTCTATCAAAATATGATAATTATACATGTAAACATTGAGTTTACAAGTGTTTGATTTGATCGTTGACATTAAAAAATTATGTGAGTGTTGGTGAGTTTGGTCCAAAACCCCATCTACTTTTCTAAAAACACATTATAGTTACAACTCTCATTGGATGCAAAATCTGTAATTTGCCCTTGTTTTTAGATCGAACTCCTTGTCAATCAGCTTTGTATCTGTTCTAACTTCTACATCAAGTTAGTATTTTTTACTCATGATCAAATTCTTACAAGTTCATATCTTATTTAGAGAACGTGAACAATTTTTTCTCTTTAATTTCCTTTATAAAATATTATTGACAATTAAAATTCACCATAAACGTGTTTATAAACTATTTTCAAAAAATTAAACTATTCCTATGAACATAATTTGCAAGTTTTACCAATATCAAACTTTTTTTACTACTAGTGTTGCTACCACTAATTATATATGGTACTAGCTTGTGAAACTGAATGAGGTTTCCAGTGATTTTCATTTGAAACGACATGTAGGTTTTACCACGAAAATTTCCCCTTCTAATATAATCCCTGCCGCACATCTTTGCCACACATTTCTTATCAATGTTATTTAAAAAATTAAATAAAATATAAAAACACCAGGACACATGATAATACTATTTAAGTATCAAGTACTAGTCACCACTGCTAACTTCTTGACGCTATTACACTTTATATTTTTAGGCTATATATATATATATATATATGTGTGTGTTGATGGATCTAGATGAGGCGAGAAAGATCTGGTGCCAGCGCCCAACGCTAGAATTTCCAACGCTGACACAGCCCTCTCCCTGAATGCAGGGGGCATGGGCCCTTCTTCTTGCTGGACTTTTAGTTGCTGGCACTAGAAACAAGCCACGAGCCAAGGTATGGACTTTTCTAACTAAATTGTGTATTTAATAACCAACTAATTGCTCGACCTGCTCGATATGGTAACACACCATATCCCTTGCAGTGCTGATCTTGTGATTTTTGGAGCCTGAGGCGAATGTTGTAAAATGTACACCCTCCGTCCCAATTATATAAACTTGAGGCAAATGTTGTAAAATATACACCCTCCGTCCTAATTATATAAACTTGTTGACTTTCTCGCAGAGATTAAGAAAAATTATTTGAAAAGTAAATTTTGTAACTAATTTCCTATTCTACTCTCATTTAATAAGCACTATTTAAAAATAATGGTTATAACTATACAAATTAAATAAGGTTGTTTTGGTGAATATACAAAAAAAATTCATTAATATAGAAATAAGATTATATATTTGGGACATCTCGAAAAGGAAAACAAGCCTTTATATATGGGACGAATGGACTAATAATTACTAAAATTCAATAAGTGTTTTATGACAATTAATAGTTAAATAAAAATAGTACAATAATAGAAAAGGTTAAAAGAAAAATCCCTATTACACCACATTTCACATTATCATATAATTACAATTTCAAATTTTAATATTCGATACTTTGACAAAGAAGGAAACATATTAATCAAATTTTCGATAAATCTAGTTTTTTTTATTCAACTAATGTAACTCACAATTCTAAAATGAAAATTTAAAATTTATAAAGTATTATTTGATCTCTATAGTTTATGAAATTTTGTCCATATATGATATGCGTAAAAGTCATATTTTTTTATTAAATAATTGTCATGAAGTTTATACTGTCTATTTTGAATATTTTTCATTATTTATTTTAGTAAAAGGTGGGGATAAAGATGGTGAGTCAAGTTGAGATCAATCATATATTAATAAAGAGTACTTTTACTTACATAAAAGAAGGAGTACTTTTACGATTAGGAGACGCACCGTAATAGGTGATTTTTCAAAATCTCTTATAATTTATATATGTTCTAAACCAACAAGATTCGATTATTTGGACTACATTTTATTTGATAATATGAAATTTAAAAATGTTAGAAATAGCATATGTATAAAATTAAAGGAACTATTCCAAATTTTAGTCATTTGTATGAGCAAACTTTTTAGATGATGCTAAATAATAAAGAATTATTATATTTTTACAAAACTTAAAGTAAAAAAAAATGATAAATGATATGAAAAATGCATACAACAGGTATCGAATTTGGGTTGATAAGTGATTTAAAGGAAAACCATGCAATTAACCACCGCACCACTGGTGAAGTTTGGTAATAATTCCATCATTTGGTAATACAATGCAAATTTTTACTCATGAACAAACGAAAAAAACTAAAAAGGTCAGCCCCCTTAAGTTTTTGCCTGATGCAGTGGTCACACTCTCGTTTCAAGCACAAAATCAGGTCTGATCTCTTGCTAGGTTTATCTATAAATATAATAGAGATACAACACACAAACATTCCACCAAAACCCTAAATCAACTTTCTTATTTGTTCACAACAGCAAACTGGCTTCCAAAACAATTCTTCTACTCGCCCTTTGAACAATTTAAACAGTACGTAATAACCAAAAATTTCATCGTTCATTAAAAGTAAAATTTCATTGCAAATATATTACAGTCTCATTAGCATGTTAACAGGTGCTTTTGTAGCCGAGGAGACGAAGCAATAGGGAGATAGATATGGGGGATACCCCAGCGGACGTGGAGGACATAACTGCTATCACGACTCGCCGTGAATCACCCTACTAGACCGAGATGTGCTGTGCACTGATGGCAGGTGCTAGCTAGATGCGGAACCTACCACTGAGGCATCTTGACTTTCCTTATTCATCAAAAACACATTTTGTGCAAATTTAGTCTCATGCAAGTTTTCAAAAGAAACTTTTACAAAGTCACCCCTGTAATATTGACTTAACCAACCTATAATATATTATAAATTCCAAATAAAACATATTTAGATAAATTAAAGACTTCAAATCCTACCAAGCATGCTTAACCAAGTAAAATAATTCTCAATCACCTTCTTATTGTATTTACATGCCAAAATATAGAACTTCTCAATGCTTACATATACTTAACAAAATACACCCCCAAATCCAATCTACATGGTTAAAATATACTATAACTTCTAAAGGATTAATCAAAATAGATTATGGAATTGCCTACATTTATAGCTCGACGAATGCTGCAAAAGCCTCTTCCATGATGCCCAAAATATTATCTTCTTCCTATAATATAAGAGTTAGGGGAAAGACATGAGTACATAACCCAGTTAGTGGAAATTTGTAATAGAGACATTAGTAAATTTGTTGTTAAAAACAATTTATTTTATAAGTCTATTAAAAACAATTTATTTTATAAGTCTTGAAAACTTAAAATGAAACATATTTGTCAAATATTTGCTCGTAAAAGAAACCATGAAATGATCATAAGCATCGTATTTAATAATCAGTAATACATAAGAAAATTCACACCAAAAGGGTACCCAATAAATTCATTTGCTGAAGTTGTAACATGTATCTAGTCATACGCGTGCAGACAGCGGAACACCTCCGTACATGGCCCAAGCCCCTCAATGTACGAAAATGGGTCCCAAGACCCCCATATATGTATAGACACCCTTATACATGGCTGTAGCCCATAAGCATAAAAGAGTATGTCATCAATTCTAGCACGAGGCCGAAACCCCTCAGCGCACCAGAATAAGAACAGATAACTACATCGGCTAAATTTGGTGGTTTAGAAATTAATATCATGATACTAGAATAACATATAATAAACTATTATACTAAAACAAGTAAATGTTAAAGCATTTACTGGAAAATCATGCATATCTTGTAATCCTGCCATAATAAAGGATTTCTATAGCGTTTATAGAGCTTGAAAATCCATTTCTAAGAAAAAAAAATAACTTTGAAATATTTTTGTAAAAATTTAAGAAATGTAAGTACTTGAATCTATGTAGCATTCTAAGTTTTCAAATAAAAAATTTTCCACTCACAAAATAGATGATCGCATCCTAGTCCGGGCTATATACTGCACCAATCTCCTTGTTACCTCATGAGATAAGAGATAACATTGAGATCAACATTAGATTCATCAAATGGTAAAATAGCCTCATTATCAAATCAATCATTATACTTGCTTCTCTTAACTAAACTTCCTAATGTTGACCATTTCCATCTCATAATAACTTACAAATTCTTAGCATCATATCGCCAAAGATTTAAGATTTGAAGCCATAAACATATAATTTCTCTTAACCTTAAGCCTCCAAACTCACTAGTTTATTGATCCCCTTTCAAAGTCAATCCAATACAAATGAACTACTTCAATATCTAGATTTTCCAATTTAAAATAAACTAAAAATTTGTCCAATCACATTTAACTTGGCTTAACCTTAAATTAAACCCAATATCTAAAAACCACGGCTTTCAATACCAAGTGTATACTTCAACCAACATAAATACTTAATATATATCACAAAATTCATAATTTTCTCTTTAACATACTCACATTGAAATCATAAATCAAAAGGCCCTAATTTTTACACAATGTAGAGTAACTAAATTATTCACTTACTGGTAAGTGTGTTTTTGCACATTCATTAATATTCTAAACATGTTAAAAATAGAGGAAATGGATTGATTTCTACTCACAACTGCATAAAAGTCGTCTTCATAGGTGAACAAACTCAAGTGGAAAAGAAAGAAAGCAAAAAGAGAGAGGACTAAAAGTGTCAGAAAACTTGAATTTGGGACCAAAGTGTAACTTTTCGAAAGTTGAAGGACTTCAAATGAAATGAAACCCTGGTATTTTTGAAAGGAAGTTCAAAAGTTGGGGACCAAAATGTACAAGTTTAAAAGTTGGAAGAGTTGCCGCGCAATAACCTATACGAGTTACGATCGTAACATGCGGTTTAGGTGAGGTATCTGCTTTTATGCGCCAAGACCAAAATTTTGACATTTTTAACCTCATTTTTAGGGTATTTCTGCCATGTCGCTTCATACAACGTTGGGGATGACTTAAGGCTTGTTCATTATTCATAGTTTGGGCAAGAAAATAGAGAGAAAAAGGAGGACAAAGCTAGGGTCATCAAGGGATAATTGGGGAAAAGAAGACTATCTACCATTTGCGCTCCAATAACTCTAAGAGAGTTTCCATTGTTATTAAGGGTGATAGGGAATAGATTATAATTGTTTTTAAAGGTTTAGAATGTAAAAGAGGAGAGAGACTAAGTGGAATTGAGTGGTTGAGATTTGTGAATGTGATGAGATATATAAATGTGATTGATTTAGGGTAAAGAAAGAATGGATAAAAAGTGGTGAAAAGTGGAAAAAGTAGTTGGCTAACGAGCTAATTGTTGTATTCTCTTCATTATTACTTTCTTGTAATGGATTCCATTTATTATCTTTTTTATTATCTTGTCATTATGAGCTAGATAATCAATGTTGGGATTACTGATATAGTTTAATCAAGATTCTCAATGTTAATCTAGTTTTCTATGGCTGTGTTACTCATTTTTGTGAGTAGATGTTATGGTATTGATTGTTCTTTATTTATTTAGCCATTAAATGTTGGTGTTTTGTGATTTGTATAGGTTTCGATAGAAAAATATACATTTTATATTGGGTAACATACACTCTAGGTTTTTGTAGGGGATACAGATATACCCCTAACCCTGAATGACCATTTTAGTTATTTTAACAAAGTTTTAATGCTATAAATTGATTCTAATCAGCATATAGATATAGTAGGTTGAATTGATTTATAAGGATTGGTTTGACACTCAAGAGATGTAACGAACTAATTTTAGAAAATCAGGGCTAACTAGGGATGTCAAACGAGTGAGTTGGCTCAATAAGCTCGGGCTCAACCAGTAAAAAAGCTTGAGCTCTGCTTGGGCTCGCTTAAGGCGAGCCACGAGCCCTAGCCGAGCTTCGTATTTCAAAATCGAGCTTGACCAGGCTCAGCTCTTGATTTGTGAGCTGAGCTCGGCTTATGTATTAAATTTTTTATTTATTTTTATATACTTATTTAAATTCAAGTTTTTTATATAAAAAATGATACACGTGATCGTTGGTTCACTTGTAATTTTCATTCCGCCTATATTGAACGTAGCAGGTCCCAAGTTTTACAAAAAGGAGGGTTTTATCTATTCCGAAATTTAAATAAAATGATCAACTCAACAATGTGTTTAATGATTTTTGGCCTTTTTATATGTAGCAGCACTTTGTTGATAATTTCATTAAGAATAATCGCAAAAATCGTGGACGTTAAAAAAAAATGGACCGAGCCAACTCAGACTCCATTCAAACTTGAGCTCGAGGCCCTTTGTTTTACCAAGCCAAGCTAGGCTTGGATAGGGGTCGCAAAGAAACTTATATGATCCGAGCTGAGCCGAGTCGAGCTCAAAATTTTGAGCTTGGGCTCGACTCGACTCATTGACATCCATAGGGCTAACACATTTTGATAGGTAACTTAACTATTCAGTGGATGAAGTCGATAATCCCAACTTTTCTGTTCCTATTTTTCAATCTCATTTGTGAGAAATCTTTAATTGCTTTCTCCTTCATTTCTCTTGTTAAAATCAACAATTGTGAAAGTATGTCTATGTGTACAATGCTTTCTAGTGTAGCTTATGTAGTACCAACTGATCACTCCTTGAGAGATTGATAAACTGGACTTCACCTCCACTTTATTACTTGTACGACTCGTGCACTTATGGTATTTTAGATGCATTTGGAACGTATCACTTACCTAAATAGAGTTGAGAGAAAACCCTATGAATCACAAGCCCAAACAATAGACACCAGCTAAACATCTCCCTGTCCTTCCTTTTTCCCCCTCCTCCTTCACTTTTTCCTTTCTTTCTTTCACTTTCCTTTTTCTTTCTTTTCCCGAAACCTGCGCCATCCATTTCTTTTGAGAAAAATAAGTAAAGGCTTGTTTGGTTGTTGCTTAATGTATTACGTTAGATTTTGACTAAATACCTCCCAACTTATCTCTTGCACTCAATTAAGTCCACAATTTATTCTTATTTTCAATTAAATCCCCAACTTATATAAATTCTAAAAAATAACTTATATAAATTAAGTTAATCCATCTTAGTCCCAATTTTACTTTTACTTGACTATTCCACATTTCACTTTGAATAGTAAAAGTTTGATTTTCAATTTAAAAGTAGGTTACTACTACGGCGGTGGAGGATATAACGTTGGTGGATGAGGAGGAGGAGGTTACCATCGTGGCGGAGGTGGTTACTGCCACAATGGGTGCTGCTGCTGGAGCCATCACGGAAGTGGTTGCAGGTGCTACACATACGCCGATGAGAAAATGGATGCTAATTTCGAAAGAAGCCTCGGAACTGAAAATTTGTATAAGAAATGGTGTGGTTTTGTAATGTAATGTTGGTGTATGTATGTAAATGTATCTTAAGCATGAATAAGAGTTCGCATGAGTGATGTAATAATGATGCAATGTCATATAAAAGAAAAAGGTTTAAAAGAAGCCTGATTCTGGAGTGTACTGTTAAAAGGTCATGCGAAATGAGGAATATGTTTCTTGAAAATAGAAAAGAAAAAAAAAAGAAACTCATCATATCAATGAAGTCGTGGTTATAATTCATAATTAAGTGACTCTAAAGGAAAATGATTTTTGAGATAATCATATATACACCAACTGTATACTCATTGATAGGATTGAAGAATATCGTCGCTTTGGCAAGATGTGAAAACATCAAACGATGGTTGCTACTGTTGAAATTTATTTCTAATAATTATTTTGTGGGAAACACATTGATATTAATTATATCAGTTATTCTTCTATTTTATTTATGGGCTAAATTAAGTGATCTAATTAAAAAGCGTAGGCTACTGAAGAAGTTGGATGTGGTAGAATAAGTAGAGGCAAATTAAGAACTTGGTTGAGTCTTTATGGGAGGCTCGTCAATCACATATAAAGATATCACTGGTCATGCCCATAACACACCAAATCACAATAGTCTCCTTCTCCCCATTGGTAGAGAGATTAAATCCCATAATTGAGGAATAAAGCGGATTTGGTTGAAGAAGGCAACAACACCAAAATCTAATTCTGTTTTGCAGTCGTTCTAATCAAGATTTCCGCATAAAGTTTAACGACTATTGCAATGGATCCAGGTATTTTCTATACCTCTATTATTTTTAATAATCTGGCACGATGATGATCTTGGGTAATTCAATTATTTATGTGAATGAATATTAAGGTATAATTCTAACAAGTGGTATCAGAGCCATCATCGTTGTTGGATTATTACGGATTAAATTAAAGTTTTTCGTGACCAATATATGCATGAGTATTACATTACACGCAATTTTATTGGTGCACCTACATCGAAAATTGTGCATAATACTTTTGAGTAAATTGTGCATAATACTCATCAATTAATTTGGTATGCCATGGTCTGCAATTCACGTGGCCAAATAATGTGTTGTTTGTCTAAAGTCAATTCGTCCCAATGAGTATATGAATGGGGCCCAGTGGATTTACTTTTGAGTAAATCATGTGCGTCTTTTGTGTATTACAGCCTGGGTTTTTTTTTTTTGAATTCTGCAAGATATACATACACTATACACGCATATTCAGTTTATTGAATTCTAATTATGCACGAAATATGTGAAATAGACATACATACACAGTATATGTAATTGAGGTTTTAGTTTCCATATCTATATATACACAGACGTGGTTATTGCCAGAACTCGCAATCTATTAAAGCATTAGTTGAATTCCATTCGAATTCGGGATTGCTTGTTCATATTACTTCTGTGTGTGTATGTATGTGTCTTGTTTGGTGCGTTCGTGTATGTGGAGATGTTATATTAATTCATGACCTTTAGCTAGTATAACAACACACATATATAAAGTATGTATCTGAAATTTGCATTCTGGAATTTGGAACGAGCCTGATTTTTGTCGAGAGAAGGCCCAGTTCAGGTTGTCGGCGTTAGCATTGCCGACTCGTTGCTTTGCATAGGTCGCCGCCCTGCCAGATTTTGGTTTTAGGTCGTCGGCAATGGATGTAACAGCCTTGCCGGATATTACAACGGCGGTGGTTGGCAAGGCCGCTAGGGTTTCATCAAGAAATCGAACGCAGGGACCTTCATTGGAAATTGGATAAGACCGACGACCTTGTTTGCAATTTTAGTATAATTGCATTAATTGCATGTCAAGTCCCCAACGGTTTATTGTGGGTATAAGTAAGGACTGCCCTTCCTTTCTTGGAAATTTCAGTCCCTGTGACTTCAAGATTGTCAACTTAGCCCTTCAAGTTCCAATTGTCGCATTTTAGTCCTCGAAATTTCAGATTTTGGATTTTTCTAAGTATTAAAGTTTTTGAGAATTATATCTTAGTCCCTAAAGTTTCAATTATGAGATTTAAATCACAAAAGTTGTGATTTTAATCGCTCAAAAGTTTTTGAAATTCTCCATTCTATCTAAGGTTTGGATTTAAGATTTAATTCTTAAAGTTTAAATTTTGGATTTGGGCCACGGAAAGTTCTTAAAATTTATAATTGGACCAATAAAGTTTAAAGTGGTCTATAAGATTTACAGTCTTGAGGAATGACCCTCCATAAGTTTTGGTTTTGAGATTTGACGCATAAGGTTTTGGATATCAAATCTCCACCTATAAATTGTAAGATTCAAGTATCGGCCCCAAAATCTTGGATCTTGAAATTTAGTCCCATATTATTTTATAATAATCCTTCAATTAAATTTGTCTTACATCTCGAAATAAATTAATTGAAGCAACACGTTGCCAAAGTAACCTCTGTTGTGGATTTATTTGTTTTGAGATATTAAGATGTGTGCATCTCTTATTTATGTGAATAGTGATCGGCCCAAAGGAAGATCACTATTTGGCCAAATGATAGATGCACTTGCGGTAATAAGTGTGTGATAATTATCAACCCTAATTTTTATCAATTCATTGAATTGATTGTTCTAATTTCAAAATGACTAGATCAAAACGGCATGTTGCCAAAGTGACCTCTGTCATGTAGATTTGTTTGTTTTGGAATATTAAGATACACGCGAATGTTGTTTATGCTAGCGATGATCGACCCAAAGGACGGTCATTGTTTGGCCAAATAACAAGACACACTAAGGTTGGGTCGATTCTTCAGTTATCATGTGGACAATAAGTCGTTCCAAAGGAAGGCTTATTGGTTTGACATATTTTTATTATCAACACTTGATTACTGTACGGAGAGTACCACTTACAGTTAGTTCCTATGTCCAAAGATGGGGAATTAATGTTGTGCTAGGTATCTTGTAATGGGGCCACTATTGTCATCTTACATGTCATACTGTAACATGATTATTCCTTTGTGAGTTTATGGTGTTCTCATCCAATACTCGTCTTGATCTGCCGCTATAAATATGGTCAGTGTACTTTAAGGAATCTAAAGAAATTAAAGAATCCTGAGGTATGTTTGAGGAGTTAATTAAAGTTTTCTTTAAATTATTGAACAACGTTTTTTTTAAATACGAAATGAAAACAAGCACTCATTTGGAAAATATTGTTTCAATATGTATAAAATAAAACATAAAGGGGTACTTGTTGAAACTTTCAATCTCGCTATTAAGCTAGGGGCACTAAAGTTAGAACTTTCTTCAGACTGGTTCGTGCTCTAGTTCATATTCTTCATGAACAACACCTTAAAGGATTGGTAAACTCTTAATGAGTTTATTTTAGTGTGTATAAGAATATAAGGATCTTGAAGTAGGAATGGATTGAAAGTAACAACTAAAGAAATACTCCTCAATATAATAAAAGGAAAAGAGGATAAGAAAGCTGTAGTTGGGGGCACCACAATTGTGCGAAAGAAACGGTATAAGGTGTTCACATGTTACTTTTGTACGAATTGTGGATTTGTAAATAAGGAATATGCCTTGAGAATGTTGTCTGCCGTATAAAGAATTGTATGCTTCTCATTTGTTTTGTCTGGGGTAAACTTAACTTTTGTACTTGAATGCACTTGGTGAATGGACTTAGCTTTATCACACATGTGTATCTATGCAAAGTTAAATGTAAGTTAATTTCCACTTGATGCTGAAAGATTCATCTTTTTGGACAAAGAAAAGCAATTATGGTTGAGGCTATAAGGATATTGTGGATCGGTTATTATTTGAATTGAGACGAGACTTATATAGCACCATTTCCTTGATGGAATTTGGATTGGTTTCTGTATTGAACAAATTAAGTTATTATTGTTCAATTCGAAACTATAAAGTTGGTCTTTCAAAATTCAAGTTTTGTTATTACTGATTCCACGTAATTGCCTCATATAGTGAAACTTTGCAAATAAAGTCAAAGTTGTCAAATTTGACCATATGGGAAATATGACAAATGCAGAAAACAGCTAAAGACTACAGCTTACATTCCTAATAGAGTTTTAAAACAAATTAGTAGCTAATGTTTTGGAAAGCAAGAAGTCTATTATTAGGCAATTGTTTATTTGAGATTGTCTAATTGAGTCAAATTGAATGACAATAAATTGGATTAAGGAACTATTGGCAACTAATTTATGAAGCACTCTCAAAAGCTAAGGATTTACAAGTTTTGTAAGCCGTTAAAGTCTATCCTCTTTTGAATGGGAAATACAGATTTTCTTGAGGATGTTGAGCTTGGAGGGGAGATAAGGTTATTATATTGTCTTTGAAGGGAAATTTGTTCATCTTTTATGATTGCTCTTGAAAATGATCACTTAGACATTGTTCGAGATGCACATTTGATTTATTAAGGCAATATTAAAGCTCCCCACATGAATAAAGACATGGGCCTTAAAGGGCAAGCTCAACAACCTCAAGAACATATGCCATTAAAGATGCGATAAAATCCATAAAAGATAATAACATTAAGATCTCGTCGAATTGCCTGAAGGTTTAGAGCTGATTGGCTGCAAATTAATATTTAATACCAAAAGCGTTAAAGGGGCAATATTGACAGATATAGAGCCGATCTTATTGTTAAAGATTTTATTGAGGCACATATCTTAAAGAGTCTTTCCCTTTGGCTTATTGAAATATTCTTTAGGGATTATAATGACATTTGTGGGTTGTAGTTCACTTCCAGTTACATTAGCTGGATGGTTAGACTGTGCAACTAGTAAGCTTTGACATTTGGTAAGTCAAAGACAATAGTTTGCAAACTAAGAAATTCCATCCACAACCCCAAACAAGTTTCCCATCACCAGTATCACGAATTTCATCAAATTATTAACTCGTTTGGACGTGAGATGAATTTAGTTGATGATTTTGTGAATCTCAAGTTCAGTGGGAGCAAATATATCTCTCTGGTATTATATGTCGATAAAATTTCTAGCAACAACATTGCTGTAAGAAACTAAAGCAATTCCATGAGATAAAGGATTATTGAGTTGTCTTTTGTGTAAGGTATACAAGTACAACGAGATTGTCTCAAGGTACTTTGTGTTATCACAAAAGAGTTGTATCCTATTCTCAAAGGGATCTAAAGAGATTCGACATAAAAGCTGTGTACCAAGGGATATATCCATCATAAAGGAATACATGTTCAGCCTCAACCGATGCCCCGAGATTGAATTTGAAACATAAAGATTACAAAAGATTCTCCATTTGTTGGTGTAGAGAATTTTATGTATACTCAAGTATGTACGCATTTGGATTTGGCATTCATATTACGAATGGCAGAATTTCGAGTAACCCTAGCTTGGATTTATCCAATAGAGTTTGATAAGTGCTAGAAAAGCACTTAAATAACTCTTCTATTTTACGTGTTTGTGTGTTTTATTAGTATTATATGTTCCGTTTTATGTGTTTTTCCTTTATTGTGGTGTTTAGGGTCAAAAAGAATTAAAAGGAGTCAAAATGGATGAAAATAAAGTGAAAATGGAAACCGGGACCAAAAAAGGCAAGTAAATCAAAGATGGAGGACCTCCAAGTAATTTTATGAAAAGTTGTTTTACAATTTTCTTGTGCTAAGTCGAAGAACATCAAAGAAAGTTCCCAAAATTTTTCCGGGATTGCAAATCGGAGTTTCCTAGTGAAAGTTATGGCCGTTTGAAGAAAAAGGACTAAAAGCATCACTTCCAAAGCTGTTGGGGACCAAGTGCAACTTTTCAAAGTCGAGGACCAAAAGTGAAACTTTTCAAGCAGGTTGGAGGACCAAAATGCAATTTCAAGGACCAAACTGAACAACATTCAACGATTGAGGACTTGGTGTGCAATTCTGGGTGACTTCGGGTGACTCAGTCACCACCGCATGCGTGATCTGTATAAGTGACTCGAGTCCACGCCAGATCATCTTTCGATCGGCGACCGCAAGTGACTACGGAGTCACCGCCAGCCAAGTGATCGAGTCCGTCCGCAACCGATCCCTGGCCTCCCGTTCAGCGGTGACTAAAGTAGAATCGCGCGTTGACTCGATCGGAGCGGCGCGACTGAGTCGCGCTGACACTGCTTCGCAGATTTTGACGGCAGACTCACCTACCATAAAGCGTGTTTTGGTATTTTCTGACTTCTTAGAGATAAAACAATCTGAGCCAGCGCGCGATAGACTCTACGTGAAGGAAGACATGATTTTTAATATTTTTGGTGTAATATTTTGCCTATAAATAGAGGCGTTTCAAGCTTGAATCCACACAACTTGTAGAGAATTAGCTTGTGATTCTCTCCAACTTTCTCCTCGATAAATTTCTCTTCATCATTTGTTCTTAGTTGCAGCTTGAAAGCTCTTAGTTTTTCATATTGAGTGATAAGAACCTAAATCTGAGGTTCGAAAATCAATCGGCGATACTTGACCGTGAATATGATTAGCGGAGCATTTCTTCACTAATTTCTCTTCTTTTATTTTTTTATGTTTGAGAAAGATAATTTCTCATATATTGCGAGGTGATACACGCGGCGTTACGTTTATAAATATTTAACCGCATATATGAGTAGTTAGACTTCTATTTAATTCTTAGCATTATTTACTATTGATTTCTATAGTTTTTATATATTACTTGAGATAGTGAAGTATAATCTATCATATAGCGGTGGTGATACCCGCTAATATGAGTAGTTAGACTTCTCTATCTGTCGAGGGGACGTTGTGTTCAATTATCATGTTGTTATCTTTTCTAACTATTTCTTGCGTTTATCTATTCTCTACTTCAATTTGTTGATTTGTTATGCTTTTAAACCCGTTTGAATTTATGTGATTATTGCATTCATTTTGGCCAATTGAATCAATTAATCTTTAAGTTCAAGTTATGTGCTAGGATTGGAACTTTTGATCGTAATTATCACTAGATTCCAATCTACGATAACAAACAAATGTCGTGCGTATATTTGTTAATAAATCAAGCTTAGTATTAATTCAAGTTTGTGAAATTGATCATCTAATTCAACTCATTCTTCTTGTTCATTTCACACTAGCATTGCATTAAATCCTAAGAACTTGTTTAGGATTATCCAATAGCTAGATGTTAAGTTAAAGAACTCACTTTAATTTAATACACTTAGGAAGAATTAGATTAATCGAGCTTCTTGGTTAATTGAGAGTTGATAAATTGAAGAAGGGATAGTACTGCGTTGCATGGGAAAGATAAACACAAGATGTTGACACAAGCAACCCGAGAACTAGATATATCTTCAATTGTTTCATTTTCATCTCTTTTATTTTGTAATTTTATTTGAATTGCATTCAACTTCACAAAACCCCCTTTGCTATATTAATTGATAAAAACAACTAGATTAAACACCGTTCCTCTTGGGTTCGACCCTTACTTACCACTTCTACATTAATTTGTAGTTTTGAAACCGAGTAAGGAAATAAAAATAAATTTTGGCGTCTCGCTGACAAAGACGCCTAAGTTTTTGGCGCCAGGTCGGGAACGGTTAACAAATTTAGTTGCTTTTATTAATTAATTTTTTTTAAAAAAAAAATTCTTCTTCACTTGTATGCATAATATCCGATCTACTAATCGAATTCTTGAAAGTTTCGATCCAGAAATCGAGAAATCCATTCGAAGAAGAATAAGACAAGCAAAACAAACCGAACGAGAAATGGCGTAAAACAATAGCGAAAGAACTCTCAAACAAGCTGGCAACACCCGAGTTACTCAACAACCTTTGTGTATCACCTTTCCAACCGTAGAAGAAGGTAAAACTTTCGAGCTGAAATCTGGTTTGATACATCTTCTACCATCTTTTCATGGACGATCCGGCGAAGATCCGTACCGACACTTGAAGAAGTTTCATGTGGTGTGTGATAGCATGAAACCCCTAGGCATCCTTTGAAGAGTAAATCAAACTCGAGGAGCTTTTCCATTTTCACTAAAAGATGCATACATTGGTTGTACACTTTACCACCAGGTTCAGTCACAACATGGACTCAAATGAAGCAACTTTTCCAGAAAGTACTTGACTTCAAAGATAGCAAATATCGGAAAGATATCTGCAGGAGTACGCCAAAACAATGGAGAAACTCTTTATGAGTATTGGGAGGCGTTTCAAAAGCTCATTGCAATTTGCCGCATCACCAAATCGGTGAAAACCTCCTAGTGCAATACTTCTATGAAGGCTTATGTCAATCAGACGAAACATGGTTGATCTTTGCTAGTGGAGAACTCACGATGAACAAAACCCTATTGAAGCAAGAACATTGATTTCAAACATGGTGAGAACACTAGCGATTCAGTCAAGATGCAGGGAAAGCGAACATTGAAGAGTAATGAAGTGCGTAACTCCAATATTGAAAACCAACTGAACTAACACATCTTCTCAAACAAATTGTTGTAGGAAACAATCCAACTTAAGTCAAAGCATGTGGCATATGCACAAATCTAGGACATCCTCTGAGATGCTTGTCCCGTTTTCTACAAGTGGATAACAAGCGAACAAGTGAACTCGACAAATAATTTCCCATTCCCAAGACAAGAATACAATCCAGTACTCAAACACCTATAATCCAGGATGGCGAGATCACTGATCGAGCTATGGAAACAACAAGCCCCAGGATTCTTCCTAACAAACCTCAAGGCCAATTCGGCAATAAGGGAATTTCCAACCTCAAGGGCAATTTCAACAAAAACCTCAACAATCGGTATGTCTCTTGAGGATATGGTGAAAAACATTAGCAACTAACTCTTGTGAAATTTCAACAGGATTCAAATCAAGCATTCAAAACTTGGAAAACGGATGAGTCAATTGGCAAGCTGCCATCAATCATTGGAAGCACAATCTGCGAGAGGAAGTTACCATCTCGGCTTTGAGTAAATCCAAGAATGTTAGTGCCATAACCTTAAGGAGTGGAAAAGAGATCGAAAACCCTCACAAAGAAGTTTCCACACATGAAGATAAAGAAGAAAAGAAGCTTGAAAATGAGGCAAGTCTAACTCTCATATCATTGCTAAAACAATTCCTCCCCTTTCCCTAGTAGATTAGCGAAAACCAACAAAGATGACAAGGAAAAAGAAATTTTGGACACATTTAGAGAGTAGAAATCAACATTCCATTATTAGATGCAATCAAACAAATTCCACGCTATGCTAAGTTTTTGAAAGATCTTTGCACTAACAAGAGGAAATTGAAGGGAAATGAAATGATCAAAATGGGAGAAATCGTTTCAGCGGTATTCCAGAAGAAGTTGCCTCCAAAATGCAAAAGACCCGGTATATTCAGGCGTCCCATGCACCATAGGCAATCACCATATTGATAAAAGCACTTATAGATTTAGGAGCATCCATAAATGTCATGCCTAGATCCTTGTATGCTTCACTAAATCTAGGAAAACTAAAAGAAACTCACGTAATTGTGCAACTAGCTGATCGTACCAATGCATACCCGGATGGAGTGATAGAAGATGTGCTAGTCAAAATAAATGGTTTAGTTTTCCTCTTGATTTTTACGTGCTTGATATGGGTGATGAACATTCACCTCACCCTACACCTATCATATTGGGGCGTCCATTTCTTTACACTTCTGCACTAAAATTGATGTCTATGAGGGTACCTTGTCCATGGAATTTGATGAGGAAAAAGCGAACTTTAATTTTTGATGGTTCATTCTCTAATAATGCTTATTCTTGTCTGTGCAATTAATTCAACTAATCATTTTGTGCAAGAAGCGTAAGTTGAATTGCGAGCGACACAACACATAAGATTGAGCCAAAGCACAATTACCTCATCTCGAAGAAGGAAGCCATGGAAAGAAATGAGACCAAAAAAATTTGGAGAAGAATTCAAGAGGAATTTAAGAAATCAAGACACTTTCGGAGAAGCCATCGAAGACAAAGTGGAGCTGCAATGGATTTGAGAATCCTACTTGACAAATGGAATTTGTGTAAGCTGCGACTTTAAACAAAAGCGCTTCTTGAGGAGAGCAACCCAAGCATTTTCTCTTATTTTTATCTTTCTTTTGAAATTTTCATTGTTTTGTTTTTATTTCTCCGTTTTTTCTAGCGTACTAAGGAAGATGTTGCCTTGCTGTAATCAGAGAAGGAAAAGGCCTACCCATTGAGCAACAACTTTTTGAGTGTGATCACTAGCACCCATCGAAGATGTAAAACTACGTCTCATTCATTTGAGAACTTTACGAGTTGGGCGTTACGCTTCTCGCGTTCTCCCATTTGTTTGGTTCTTGTAGGCATTTCTTTATTGAATGGTAAACATACCCATGTGTCATGTGGCGATATGGAGGACCTTTTCATTAAGAGGGTCGTTTGCTCTTGATTGTCGATGTGTTCTCGAAGTGCTACATTGTGCAACCACCATCCCCAAATCGGCCACGACTCATTGCTTACCATAGGGAGTTTCTATTTCTTCTCTTTTCATGCTTTCTATATTTCTACATTGGGGACAATGTAGAATTTAAGTGTGAAGTGACATATTATGAGTCTCAAGTGTGATTTTTTTTTATATTGTGGTTTGCGTGTGATTTTTTTTTATTTGTCTCGACAATTTTGCATGAGATAGCAACTTTTGAATATGATTGAGCTTAATTTGCGTGATTTAGCTAAAGCTGCAGGATCGAAAAAAAAAAATCAATTTGTTGTGTTCGTTCTTCTCTATGCATAGGTGGCTAAATTACACGAGCACGCTTTATAAGGTAATTTACTATCATTCTGGAACACAAATTGAAGGTTGAAAATGTTGATTTTTTTCTAACTTTCTAGACCATAGTAAACTAACTTTTTCTTTTCTTTTTCTATCCATTAAGTCTGCTCAAAGTAACTTGGAAACATCAATTGTTAGCAAGGTGGAGTTATAATCGCATGGTATCTGTTTTTGTAGAATGTGTCTTTTATTGATAGAGTTTAAAAAAGCATTGACGTATCTTGAGAATGAATTTTACTTTTATGTTCGAAATAAGGAGAGGGACCCGCAGGAAAGAGCTACCTACCTCAGTGTGAAGCCGTGCCGAAATGGGTGAAGAAGCCTCCAATGAAAGGGGGTAGTGTAGAAAGCTACCAGGGGTAAAAGTTGAAAAGAATTGCAAAACTTTTCTTCTTCTTCATTAAAAAAAAAAAGAAAAAAAAAAGAAAATTGCAAGAAATGTGATAGTTACCCAAAGTGTGAAGTAAGATAAATAAATTCCCAGTGGTTTGAAGTGCTACTAATCTAAACACTCTTTAAATTGAAGACATATTTGCGATAAAACACACATGCCTTTTTTTTTTCTTTGCGGTGCTAACGATTTGATGATTTTTGGTGGCGAGTAATTTTAGGATCCATGGAATCATTGTAAAATAAGAGTGGGATCACGAGAGATGAAAGGGAAATATTTGACCACTTAGGCGGATTTGGATAGAACATCGTAAGCTTTCATTTGGTTCCGATTAGTGATGGGATGATAACCTTAATTGCACACACTCACAAGCCATTGTGCATTTGAGAAGAAGTGAAATTTTCATGGTTGGGAGAATGTTGATTAAGCAAGTCACTATCTCGTAGAAGGATTTCAATGTTTAAAGTTGTTTATCTCATGTAAAATCATTGTGTTGTTTTGTGCCGTATAGTTGTTGTTGGCGAACAACGGTCTAAATAATGTGGGGAGTTTTGATAAGTGTTAGAAAAGCACTTAAATAACTCTTCTATTTTACGTGTTTGTGTGTTTTATTAGTATTATATGTTCCGTTTTATGTGTTTTTCCTTTATTGTGGTGTTTAGGGTCAAAAAGAATCAAAAGGAGTCAAAATGGATGAAAATAAAGTGAAAATGAAACTTCGGGACCAAAAGGCAAGCGAATCAAAGATGGAGGACCTCAAGTAATTTTATGAAAAGTTGTTTTACAATTTTTCTTGTGCTAAGAAATCGAAGAACATCAAAAGAGGATTCCCAAAATTTTTCAGGATCGCAAATCGGAGTTTCCTAGTGAAAGTTATGGTCGTTTGAAGAAAAAGGACTAGAAGCATCACTTCCAAAGCGTTGGGGACCAAAGTGCAACTTTTCAAAAGTCGAGGGACCAAAGTGAAACTTTTCAAAAAGTTGGAGGACCAAATGTAATTTCTCAAGGACCAAAATGAACAACATTCAAAAGTTGAGGACTTGGTGTGCAATTTCTGGGTGACTCGGGTGACTCAGTCACCCGCGACGTGATCGTCGTCAGCCCGCAAGTGATCAGTCACGTCTGCAGCCAACCTGGCCCCCCGTTCCTTGCGCGGTGACTAAGCAGAATCGCGCGTGACTCGAGTCGGCCGCATGGCGACCAGTTTCACGTCCTGTGACCGCAGATTTTGACCAATGGACTCCACCTACCATAAAGCGTGTTTTTGGTATTTTCTTGACTTCTTAGAGATAAAACAATCTGAGCACACCACAATAGACTCATGAAGGAAGACTTTTGTGATTTTTAATATTTTTACGGTGTAATATTTTGCCTATAAATAGAGCATTTCAAGCTTGAATCACACAACTTGTAGAGAGAATTGGCTTGTGATTCTCTCAACTTTCTCCTCAATAAATTTCTCTTCATCATTTGTTCTTAGTTGTAGCTTTGAAAGCTCTTAGTTTTCATATTGAGGGTGAAGTAAGAACCTAAATATAGGTTCGAAAAAATCAATCGAAGCGATACAGTGAATATGATTAGCGAGACATTTCTTCACTAATTTCTCTTCTTATTTTATTTTTCATGTTTGAGAAAGATAATTTCTCATATATTGCAGAGGTGATACGGCGTTACGTAGTTATAAGTATTTAACCGCATATATGAGTAGTTAGACTTCTCTATTTAATTCTTAGCATTATTTACGTGATTTCTATAGTTTTTTATATATTACTTGAGATAGTGAAGTATAATCATCATATAGCGGTGGTGATACCCGCTAATATGAGTAGTTAGACTTCTCTATCTAGTTCGAGAGACGTTGTGTTCAATTATCATGTTGTTATCTTTTCTAACTATTTGCTAACGTTTTATCTATTCTTCTACTTCAATTTGTTGATTTGTTATGCTTTTAAACCCGTTTTGAATTTATGTGATTATTGCATTCACTTTGGCCAATTGAATCAATTAATCTTTAAGTTCAAGTTATGTGCTAGGATTGGAACTTTTGATCCGTAATTATCACTAGATTCCAATCCACATTAACAAACAAATGTCGTGCATATTTGTTAATAAATCAACTAGGTGTATTAATTCAAGTTTGTGAAATTGATCATCTAATTCAACTCATTCTTCTTGTTCATTTCACACTAGCATTGCATTAAATCCTAAGAACTTGTTTAGGATTATCCAATAGCTAGATGTTAAGTTAAAGAACTCACTTTAATTTAATACACTTAAGGAAGAATTAGATTAATCGAGCTTCTTGGTTAATTGAGAGTTGATAAATTGAAGAAGGGATAGTACCGCGTTGCATGGGAAAGATAAACACAAGATGTTGACACAACCGAACCGAGAACTAGATATATCTTCAATTGTTTCATTTTCATCTCTTTTATTTTGTAATTTTATTTTGAATTGCATTCAACTTCAAAAAACCCCCCTTTGCTATATTAATTGATAAAAACAACTAGATTAAACACCGTTCCTCTTGGGTTCGACCCTTACTTACCACTTCTACATTAATTTGTAGTTTTGAAACCGAGTAAGGAAATAAAATAAATTTTGGCGCACTGCGACAACACGCCCAGAGTTATATAGTATTTGTGGAGAACATATGATTATGTGCTCACTTATTTAGAGATCATTTCATATTCAGAGTAATTAAGTGTCTAATGAGCATGAGGGCATAAACTCCATATTGTGGATCCGCTTACTGAAGGTTCATCTACCTAAAGTATTTAAAAAGCACATCACTTATACATGTGTTGTATATAATATTGTGCTGATTTAGTGGGAGTTTGCATTTGGTGCTTCTTTTGGTGATAGACACGTTGTTATGATTATTATCTGCAAAATAAAGTTCATGGTTTTACAGTCAATCTCTGAAATCCAATCTTTCCAGTTGCGGTTTAACATTAAGGTTGGAAAGGTTTATGATCTCATAAAGAAATAAAGTTAGACCAGTTGGAAATGGACATGTATAAGATCACATTGCATGTGATTTCCATGCTATTTATCCACATTAGATCTATGTCATTGAATAAATTAGTATGGTGATTATTGTGGTTTAATCACAGTGACATTGTGATGAAAGCTGCAGTAGTTCCATCACTGATCTATGAGATGGACCAGATTGGTTAAAGAGTAGTCTCAGATGAATAACATACAGTTGCGCGCCTAAGGTTTCTTTTGTTGATATAATTACTCAAGTATCATATGTAGCCCAAGTGGGAGATTGTTGAAATTTATTTCTAATAATTATTTTGTGGGCAACACATTGATATTAATTATATCAGTTATTCTTCTATTTTATGGGCTAAATTAAGTGATCTAATTAAAAAAGCCCATAGACTACAAAGTTGGATGTGGGCCAAATAAGTAGAGACCAATTAAGGGCCTGGTTGAGTCTTTATGGGAGACTCCAATCAATCCCTATATAAAGATATCACTGGTCATGATCCCCAACACACCAAATCACAATAGTCTCCTTCTCCCCATTGGTAGAGAGACATTAAATCCCATAATTGAGGAATAAAGCGGATTTGGTTGAGGAATGCCACAGCACCAAAATCTAATTCTGTTTTGCAGTCGTTCTAATCAAGATTTCCGCATAAAATTTAACGACTACTGCAATGGATCCAGGTATTTTCTATACCTTTATTATTCTTAATAATCTGGCACGATGATGATCTTGGGTAATTCAATTATTTATGTGATTGAATATTAAGGTATAATTCTAACAGTTATCCCTTGCTATGGTAATTCTTGCAATTGGACAACCATACTTTTATACTTTGTCATTTGTCAAATATCAGGATGGCATTGAGAAAGATCATCTTTTATTGTAGCCTCCTTGAGCCGAAGAAAATCTTATGACATCCGACTTTAAAGGTTTTGCACACATCACATTCGTGTCAGGCATTGTGTTCAAATTTAATTATTCAATGTTATAAATCTCGTCTAATCTCTGTGGATGGTGTGCCTCCCTGTTCTGCGTGGATGTGTTGTCTTTGTTAAGAAAATTGAAATATAATTCTTCACATATACACTTTTATCGGTTTGTTGTTTTATCTTTCTTTCATACACTGGTATATAACACGTATGTTGCATGTGATACTATAATGTTGTTATCATTTTCTCTGCATATAATTTACATATGAAAGGCATAAAATAATGAATATCACAAAATTAATCATTGTGATTATATAGTTAAAAAAGACTCAAAAATCTTCTAGATTATTTATGTTGAATAATAACACTACATAAATAAAAGGTGCACATAAAAAAAAAAAATTAATTTTCTTATTATCTTGTCAATGAAAGCAAAAATTAGAGTTTTCTTAGTAAATCTCTTTTATTACTTTGCAAAAACTAAAAATGTCAATACCACTAATAGTTATTTATCCCCACTCTCTTATATAAAAAAATGATCAATTGTCAAACATTTACAAAATTTGAAATGTAAATATAATTATAAGCAAATAAACTCGGACAAAATGGGATCAAAATCTATCTTAAATGATTGATTTTTGCTCATAACATATACATAGAAGCTCACGTATCTAATGAGCTACATAAGTTCCTCAACTTTTTGGTTAGACAATAAAGCTAAGATTTTGCCAACGTAAAATAATGTCAATTGAGCATTGCTAAATAACTTCTTTACTTATAGAATTTTCATGTGGATGTTATATTTTTTTTTAAAAAAATTATTCATAAAGCGAGTTGGAAAAAAAATAAACATTATATTTTTTGTTTAATCTTGTAAATATAAAAAAGAACGTCATCATATTTTGATGAACCAATGAGTTTAATAATGGCATTGTTGTTGGGCATATATACACGCACAAATATCCTGCAAGTGTACGGGCCGTACAAGTAATAAAGTGGACTTTGTTAGAATCCAGATATCGATCCTACAAGAAATGGTATTGGTAATTGAGTTGCTAATTCTAACAAAGAAAAGAAAACTATACAAAAGAACACACAATAAAAAGGAAAAGAAGGCTAAACTAACCTAAGTAAAAAAGCAAAGAAAGGAAAGACATAAAATATGGGCATGAAAAGAGATAAACTCGGATTAAGAAATAGTCGGGATTCATGACTTCACCCAATATAAATTATACTAATCCATTGTTAAACTTAACATATTATCCATCTTCGATGTTAAATCCGATTTTCCTAATATACCTAGCTATGCTCTTGCATGTCAAGCTAGCCCTAGTCTATTGGTTCAACCTACTACATCTCTGTGTCGATATGTTACCATCAATCGTGTTGACGGTAGGATTGTGATCCGTACGAGTACAACTCATGATTTTGCG
Organism: Jasminum sambac; assembly: GCA_018223645.1. NCBI lineage: Eukaryota > Viridiplantae > Streptophyta > Magnoliopsida > Lamiales > Oleaceae > Jasminum > Jasminum sambac. The sequence continues at coordinate 21,055,913 of CP073649.1, forward strand.
CTTAGCCTGGAACTGAGGCTTTTTACCCTTCCCAAGACTCGAACCCTGCATTCAGGGATATGTGGGGGTTCATTGCAAGTCTTGGTACCATCAGGCTCGTTCATTGCAAGTCTTGGTACCATCAGGCTCATGAGCCTGATGGTACCAAGACTTGCAATGAACCCCCATACATCCCGAGGATGCGGGGTTCGAGTCTTGGAAAGGGCACAAAGCCTGCAGTTCCAGGCTGAGCGCAAAATCATGAGTTGGATGCATACGGATCACAATCCTGCCGTCAACAAAAAGGGCCCCCTTTTTGTTGACGGTAGGATTGTGATCCATACGCGTCCAACTCATGATTTTACGCTCAGTCCGCTCTGGTTGTACCAAGACTTGCAATAAACCCCACACATCTCTGGATGAGGGGTTCGAGTCTTGGGAAGGGCAAAAAGCCTCAGTTCCAGGCTGAGCACAAAATCATGAGTTGGACGTAGGGATGGGCGTTTCAGGTACGGTTCCGGGTAGTGAACTACCCGGAACCGAACCGTAAATTCCGTTCCTTTGAAAAATGGATCCGTTCGATTCTTTTCAAATGAAGTACCCGTCCGGTTCCGGTTCCGGTTCTACCCGTTCGGTTCCGGTTATTTACGATTCATTTTTTATTACTCGAAAAGCACGAGAGAAAAATAAAAATTTTGATTCGAACATAAATATAAGACGAAAAAATTTTGATTCCGGTTCCACCAAGAAGTCTGCCGCCAAAGAAGAAGAAAGAATGCTATCGGGAAGCGGAAACACGCCTAGCAAGAGTGCATTCTTTGGAAGCAACAACAAGCTACGGCATGTTATTCGCTGACAAGCGGCTGTTGTTGTGCTGGCGGCGGCAACAAGTGCCGGCAACATCGGGCCAAGTTCTTCTTGGCAGCTGCCTAGCAGCAGGTCAGCAAAAGTCCACAAAAATCAACTAGAAATCTAGAATTCTAGTAAAATTCTAGTAGAATTTTACTAGAATTAGCACCAAAATTTACTAGGATTAGCACCAAATATTAAATTTACTAAAAGAATTCACAAAAGTTGGCAATCAAATAGAAGAAATAGTGCTATTTCTTATCCTATTCCAGTTCTGGTTCCGGTTCCGGGTTTTTAGAAAAGGATCCGTTCGGTTCTCATTCCGGTAGTGGTTCGATTCCGGTTCCTAATTTTTTTTAAAGAACCATTCGGTTCCTGTTCTTTCGGTTCGGTTCTACCCGTTCGGTTCCGATTTTTTTGCCCACTCCTAGTTGGACGCGTACGGATCACAATCCTATCATCAACAAATCGTATAAAGATTTGTGAACACAACTTAATGAATCGCTTAGGGTAAGAGGTATATCTCTTTCTTCTACAAGAACCTAGGGTGCATGCTATTTGGTATAATTAGTGCACTCCAATCTCTAGGATCCTACACTCACTACAAATTCACACACTTGGTGATCAAGCAAGCATGTATAGCACGCTCAATAACAAATACACATGAGATAAATAATCCAATACAAGCCAATTCCAACAACTCAAATGGATTAACTAAACATAAATTAAGATCAATCAAAAATCCCAACTTACAATGTTTAGCCCATAGTAAAGGAAATTATTAATACATATACAATCGAAGCTCAAATAAAATAGAAATATAAAACAAGATAAGATTATAGACAATCTCCCTTTGAAGAGTAAAGTCTCATTCTGCACTTTCAATCCACCTCCTTTTGATCTCCTTTCTTCTTCTACTCCAAGCAATCACCCCCAATTCACAACTCTAAACAAGAATAGAAAAAGGGAAAATGAGAGAAATTAAGGAGAAAGTGAGAAAGTAACCCTAACTAAGTTAACCTAAGGCTATGGATTACGAATTGGGGGTGGAAAGGGATGGATTAAGGTCCAAAATTCGTGGTCAGGTTGTCCCCAAAAGACCCTCCAACCGAATGAATGAGAGGGAGAGAATCGGGAGAAAATAGGGAAAATTCGAGACTGCTAATGCTGTTAAAGTTACGGTCGTAACCCTTAAGGTTACGACCATAATTCCCAGGGACGGATCTGGTATATGGCTGCAGTAGGCTTATGGATGTAGTAGGCTACAGCCTACTGCAGCCAAAAAATAATTACTGCATTGTGCAATATTTATCACAAAATATTGTTAGTTGAGTTGGCTAATTGTAGCTCCTTAAAACTTACAATCCTTGTGTGCCAGAGTTCAAATCCTTGGTTTTTCTTTTGGCTTTTCTAAGTTGCTCTTCAGTCTTCTCTTTCTCCTCTCTCACATGTTATCCAACTTCTGTGTAGTGTTTTGACTTTTTCTCCTTTTCCCCCATCTCTCTCTCTCGCATTAAATTATTATACACTTTCAAAAGCTTTAGCTCTATGTATCTCATGCTATTTTAAAAAAAAAAAAACCTTTAGGTATCTCATTAAAAAATATATATACCTATCTATATTTTGTTTCTCTTAGTACAATCATTATTTATTTATTTTATGTGATTATTACACTCTCTCATTTTATAAGATTTTATACTCAATTCATTAAATTGTTATTTCAAATAATCTAGAAAAATAATTTTAAATTTTTTATATGATTTGAACTTAATTGATTATGATTTTGAAAAACAATATGACATAATAATTTTCAATTTTAAAGTTCAGTTTGATTCACCACTTAATTAAATTTTTTCATAAGTCCAACGACGCACTAGAAAACAAAACCAATTTAAAAAACAACCAATTAAAATCAATATATACCAAAGAAATCAAATCAAATTGTAATTTCATATTAGTTTGCTTATATTTTTCACAATCAATCTAGAAGGTCGTTATTTTATATAATATTTTGCAAAAATAAAGCATTTGAAGATAACTTTGACACTTTATCGTGGGATTACTTATTAAAGAAGAAAATACTCCTTAAAAAAAATTTCGGGGGCGCTGCCGCCGAACCCCAGAATTAACTCAATGCAGTTGGCAATTCTTGACGTCATCCCTAATGCAGTCCCCCCATACTCTAATCCTAGCTCCATCTCTGATAATTCCCCACTTACGATGGTATCTCAACTCCGTATGGCTGCATTTATCTCTCTGTAAGAAAACTGCCATTCTACTCTCTAAATTACGGTAGTATCTACTATTGTTAAGGTTGTAAATACACAATTACGGCCGTACTTTGAATCCTTACGTCCGTACTGTATTTGCATACAAAATGCCTTCAACTTTTGAAATGTTTCACTTTGGTCCCTGATCTTCGTCTGACCATACCTTTTAATCCGGAACCTGGAATTGTAATCCGAAAACATGGTCGAACTCCGTATTCCGTGTTCTTCCATGTGAGCGTGAGAAATAGGGTTGAGAAGCTCTTCACAAATTTTCACCCAAGTCCTCCAACTTTTGAATGGTTGCTTTTTAGTCCTCGGCTTCAGATTTCTTAACACTTTGAATCCTTTTTTCTTCTTTAGCCTTGTTTTCCTCCACATCGAGGAATAATACCTAAAAAACAACAAAAATACATAAATATAAGTAGAAGCCTACTCCAAATGGAAAGTAAAGAGACACAAATAAATGTGCAAAATACATCCTTATCGGTTGTGATGATAATGTCTACACATCATCCCCATAGGTAATTAAAAAATATTGTTTTAGCGTAAAATAATATTGACAAAAGAATTACCTAATAATGATAAAATTGATTTATATAGTTATATATGGGCGTTGTTAAGTGCCACCCAATTGATACACACTAACGAACTAGACAATTAGTTGTCACTATTTTACATGTAATTAATTAAGCTTGGGAAATCTCGACATTTAAGCCGCAATTTGGATATCTGAAACTTCAATATTGACATTTGTAATTCTTGATACTTTATGTAGTAAAATTCAAGAATGAGAAATATTGCCACATGGGCAAATTGGTCAAATAAAACATAAAGTGGATACTTTTGTAAATGCAATTAACTTTGACCATTTATAAATTTGTCATTGCTGGGAAACTTAAAACAAAATTTCCCCTTTCCTTAATTCGCCCCCATGATATTTTATTATTTAGAGAATTTAATTGAGATAAGAAAAATATAAACAATATAACAAGAAATATACAGACCGTTACAGTTTTCCACTACATGAAAAATTCTTACAATCATATAGACTTTTCACTCGCCCAACCCACAACCCAAGTATTATGAGAAAAATAATCCGAGTTTTATCACACCTAATTTTCTACTCTTTGCACAAATCACAAAGAGTTACAAGATATGCTAGACTAACAATTTTTCCTCTAAATTTGGTCATCCCTGAGTATTATAGAGAAAAATATATCAAGTCTTACCACACTCACCCATTGCTATTCTTTCTATTACCCTTAAAGACCATAAAACTATAGCATTAAACTACTAGTTTTTCTCTCAACTCACACTTATTACAAAAGAAGAGAATGCCAATTTATAGGGAAACAATACACCCAAACCTACCAAAACAAGGAAAACTAAATTCCTAATTCGAATTGGTTTAGGGCTTTGATTATAAATTTTCCTTTTTCCTCTCACGAGCTCATCGCTACCATTTGTTGGTATCTATGGAATAATCGCAATGAAACAAGTGTGGAAAATCGATGGTTCCCGATCCATGAGGTTGTTAATTGCGCTTCCGACTACCTCCAACAATTGCGCAATGCTCAATGTCTTCGGCTCTTTACTGGTATGAGGGAACCAGAGCAAAAAGATCATTGGCATCCTCCGGCAGTTGGGACCCTCAAAGTTAACGTTGATGGGGCGCTATTCTCGAACCTGAACAAAGTTGGCATTGGATTGATTATTAGGGACAAGCATGGCTTCTTTGTTGCTGCTAAAAGTAAACCGATTTGGGGAGTCTTCGAACCAGCTGTTGTGGAGGCTTTGGGAGTGAAGGATGCCTTGAGTTGGATCAAAAAAAGGTTCCAGTCTATCTCTTTTGTGGAGCTCGACTCATTAGTTACTGTTAATGCACTTCAAAAGGGTGAACCAGATGCTTCTTATTCTGGCATGGTTGTTGAAGATTGTCGATCCATTGCTCAAGAGTTCTATGGTCTAAGTTTCTCATGGGTAAAGAGATCAGTGAATCATGTTGCTCATGCGCTAGCTAAGGCAGCGGATTATTTGTCTGGTCTAATTGAACGGTGTTATTTTCCAACTTTCTTTATTTCCGATGTACTCGTATTTGATTCTATGATTGAATAAATTTCCTTCTTTCACAAAAAAAAATTAAGCTTCTAGAGTTATCTTTGACATAATCAGGGTGAAAGGCGGTTGTTCGGTTGTTACCTTTGGTAAATCTATCTATTCCCTCCGTCCCATTTTGACAGGCATGTTTTCCATTTTAGTATGTCCCAAATTATAGGAAAGTTTCCATAGTGAGAATTTAATTTATATTTTATTTGACATAAATATCCCTATTTATTAGGTAGTTTGTAACTCCCTTCGTCCCATTTTCATAGGCATGGTTTGACTTTCACACGGATTAAGAATTTGAAATTAATATTTGTTGGAAAGGTAAATTTTACTTGTGTATTTCTCATTATACCTTTATATTAAATATGACAATTTATTTTTATTAATAACTATGCATAATAAATAGGGGTAGACTATGAAATAAAGAATTTAAATTTATAGTAATAAAGAAAATAGTCTATATTTTAGGACGGACAAAAAAGGAAATCAAGCTCATCAAAATAGAACTAATGGAGTAGTATATTTATTTATGGAGAGGATATTTTAGGACGATTGCAAAAAAAGTTTACATTCTCAACTATGATAATTGTGTTTTATTAATCTGTGTGAAAAAGCAAACATACCTATCAAAATAGGATGGAGTGAATAACTTTTATATATAGACCACTTTCAAAATCAATAATTGAAAATATGGGTATTTTCATTTGCATGTCACAATTTCTCGATGCAGTTGCTTTTAAGTATCCTTGATAGTTAATGCTTTTTCCATTTTTGGATATTTCGAAACACCAGTGGTCATATATTTATTTAAGATAAAAATACATGGCTTGTTTTTGATAATGTGTAGAAAATTTTGTTATATGGTCATTTTTAACTATCACATCCAATATACACATACTAATACATATCGCGTAAATAATTGTGACAACATAAATATTAGATCATGTTTTTTGATATATAATAATCTGTTAACAATTTGATTTTATTCATATTCTTAAGATAAAACTACTATTGGGATGTTTTAAAAAAATTTCTTTACCTTAATTCGCTCGTAGGATCTTTTGTTGTTCAGAGAATTTAATTGAGATAAGAAAAATATAAATACTATGACAAAAAACTTTCAAACTGTCAAAGATTTTCACTATATGAAAAATTCTTATAATCATATAGATTTTTCACTCGCTCAACCCCCAATTCCAAGTATTACAGGAAAAATCATCCAAGCTTTACCATAACTAATTTTCTACTCTTTGCACAAATCACAAAAAGTTACAAGAAAACTCTCAAGATGATAGGCTCACAATTTTTCCTCTGGGCCAGATCAACCCTGAGTATTATAGAGAAAAATAGATCAAGACTTACCACTGGGCGTGTTGTCGCAGTACGCCAAAATTTATTTTATTTCCTTACTCGGTTTCAAAACTACAAATTAATGTAGAAGTGGTAAGTAAGGGTCGAACCCAAAAAGAACGGTACTTAATCTAGTTGATTTTATCAATTAATATAGAAAAAGGGGGGTTTTGTGATATTTGAATAAAAATAGAAAATCGAACGTCAAAATAAAAGATTGAAATAAAACAATTGTACAAAATATCTAGTTCTCGGGTTCGGTTGTGTCAACAACTTATATTTATCTTTCCCATGCAACGTGTTACTATTCCTTCTTCAATTTATCAACTCTCAATTAACCAAGAAGCTCTGATTAACGAATTCTTCCTTAAGTGTATTAAATTAAAGTGAGTTCTTTAACTTAACATCTAGCTATTGGATAACCCTAAACAAATTTTTAGGATTTAATGCAAAGTTAGTGTGAAATGAACGAGAAGAATGAGTTGAATTAGATGAATAATTTCACAAACTCGAATTAATACATCTAAGTTGATTTGTTAATAAATATGCACGATATTCATTTGCTACTTTGGATTGGAATCTAGTGATAATTACGGATCAAAAGTTCCAATCCTAGCAAGTAACTTGAATTTAAAGATTGATTGATTCAATTGGCCAAAGTGAATGCAATAATCAAATAAACTCAAAAATGGGTTTACAAGCATAACAAATCAACAAATTGAAGTAGAGGAATAGATAAAACGTTACTAAAGAGTTAGAAAAGATAACCACATGTTAGTTGAACACAACGTCCCCCTCGAACTAGATAGAAAAGTCTAACTACTCATATTTGCGGGGTTTCATACTTTTTAGCGAGTGTTCGCTTTGTATCACCACTACTATATGATAGATTATACGCAAAATATAGAAAACAAGCAAATAAATGCTAAGAAATAAATAGAGAAATAAAAGGGAAAAGAGAAACCTATCGAAGAAATGATCCGCTAATCATATTCACAGCCGAAGTATCGTTGATCGATTGAAGCCTTTATTTCTTCTGCCGGAATATGAAAAACTAAGATCTTTCAACCTAAAACTAAGAACAAATGAAGAAGAGAATTTTATTGAAGAGAAAGTTGGAGAGAACTACTAGCTAATTCTCTTCCACTAAGTTGTGCATTTCCTTCCTTACAAATGCCTCTATTTATAGGCAAAATTTCACAAGAAAACATAATAAAAAATTGTACAACTACTCCATTATGATTCCACTAATTGGTAACCACCAAATCATGATCTTAAATTGCTCCATTAGTTCAAATATTGTATCATGGTATAGGTAAGCATCTTGGCTGAATTGTGCAATTGGAATTTCCTTTTTTTGATATTTTAATAGAAAGTTATGAATTTTCTACCAAAACATGGCCCAAGAAATCCTCCATTCACATCGCTCTCGGTTTTGCCCAGTTTTGACCATGATATGATCCGAATCATTTGAAAAGGTCAACATCAAAGTTGTAGCCCTCTGAGTGTCCTTTCCAACAATATAAAGTGCAGGTTAATCCGAATTTTGTAGCAAAAGTTATAGTCAAATTACTGAACTGCGGCAGTAAATTCGAGCTGCTAATTTTTTTACGCTTTGTCATTTCTCTTCAAATGGCCATAACTTTCACTATGAAACTCCGATTTGGGATCCGACAAAAATGTGGAAATCCTCTTTTGATATTATTTGATATTGGCACAAGAAAAATTGTAAAAACAACTTTTCATAAAATTGCATCGGAGGCCCTCCATCTTTGAATTTACTTGCATTTCGGTCCCAAGTTCCGTTTCGCTCCGTTTTTATCCATTTTGTCTCCTTTTGATTTCTTGTGACTCTAAACACACAATAAAAGGAAAACACATAAAAACGGAACATATAACACTAATAAAATACACAAATACATAAAATAGAAGAGTTATTTAAGTGCTTTTCGAGCACTTATCAACCACACTTACCAATTGCTATTCTTTGTATTACCCACAAAGACCACAAAATTATAGTGCTCAAAGACTGTTTTTCTCTCAACCCAAACCTATTGCACACGAGAAAACACATAAATTTATAGGAAAATAACACACATAAAACTACCAAAATAAGAGCTAAATTCCTAATTTTAATTGGCTTAGGACTTTTGACTACAAATTTCCCCTTTCCCTTTGGATTTATTTTTGGTAACATCCCAACAATCTCCACCTTACCAAAAAATAAGCCAAAACTTTTTGTCTTCTCTTCTTCCATCTTATGCACAATACTTGAAAAATTACCGGGCAAACTTTTAACACTTCGACAATCCCATATTCCATCATATACTCCACCATATAAGGATAACCACTTAGAATTAATCACCAATTCCAAGCATTTCATTGACTCAATGTTGAAATAAAACCTACTAAAATTTATGGTGCAACTCTCTCGCTTGACTACCCAGAGAGCTCATTAGCTATCGACATTAAAAAACTACCACACATCTACACATCTTACATCCTGTCAAGTCAATGCTCGTGTGTAAATGTGTGGACCCGCTAGTAAGAACACATTCTCTACCATGCCAACTAGCGACATGCCATGAAGATGACCATTATACTCACGTTACCTATCCACCACTTTCACACCAAGAAAGTCGGATTGTCCAAATCCGAGTAGCAATCGACGCTATTCCACCTGAACAATATTTTTTCACATAACTAGTTTGTGCATACTTCAACAAGTTACTTTCTTCTCCGTGGAGTTACCCATCTTCCACTTTTCAGCAACAAACAATGGAAGAAACCCGATAAATCTAAACAATTTATTGATTCTAACTTCAACAACCACCAGTTCAGGGTCGATACAATTGAGAATTTCCGTACTGCACCAATACCCAAATAATTAAACCATTCTTTCAAGTACAATAGATTTGAAAGACCTCTTTCTTGATACGTCACACTCCATTCCTGCCACAACTCCTTCACAACAATAATCCATGAATACTTGCACGAACATTATTGGTAAGACGAAGACGTATCCTACTTGCAACTATCGAATCTAAATCATCCCAATCATCATCAATCACAATGGCTTCAGTAACTTTGTTAGAATAGATGATTAGTATCTCTCACTAGTACAGATTAACTAAAGGGTAGCGGTTCTTTTGGAGATCGGGTGGTCGTTAAATGATAAGTGCTAGAAAAGCACTTAAATAACTCTTCTATTTTACGTGTTTGTGTGTTTTATTAATGTTATATGTTCCGTTTTATGTGTTTTTCCTTTATTGTGGTGTTTAGGGTCACAAAGAATCAAAAGGAGTCAAAATGGATGAAAGTTGAATGAAAACTGAAACTCGGGACCAAAAAGGCAAGCTAATCAAAGATGGAGGACCTCAGATGTAAATTTATGAAAAAGTTGTTTTTACAATTTTTCTTGTGCTAAAGTCGAAGAACATCAAAAGAGGATTCCTACACTCTTTTCGGATTGCAAATCGGAGTTTCCTAGTGAAAGTTATGGCGCTTTGAAGAAAAGGACTAAAAGCGTCATTACTTCCAAATCATGTTGGGGACCAAAAGTGCAACTTTGCAAAAGTCAGGGGACTAAAGTGAAACTTTTTAGAAAGTTTGAGGACCAAAATGCAATTTGTGAAGGACCCGAATGAACAACATTCAAAAGTTGAGGACTTGGTGTGCAATTTACGCGACTAGGGTGACTCGAGTCACCGCTCGAGCATCCTCGATCGCGAACTAGCCAAGAGTCAGGAGTCATGCAACCGCCCTGGCCTCCCCGCTCTCCAGTGGCAGCGATGTAGCGAGATCGCTGCGATTTCAGTCCACGCGCGACTGAGTCGCCTGACGCCATTCAGATTTTCACCATGGACTCCACCTACCATAAAACGTGTTTTGGTATTTTCTTGACTTAGAGATAAAACAACTGGAAAGACACCACAATGTGATATGGGAAGACTTTTATGATTTTTTAATATTTGGTGTAATATTTTGCTATAAATAAGATTTCCAAGCTCAATCACACAACTTGTGAGAGAATTAGTGATTCTCTCCAAGTTTCTCCTCAATAAAATTCTCTTCATCATTTGTTCTTAGTTCTAGCTTGAAAGCTCTTGGTTTTTCATATTAGTGAAGTAAGAACCTAAATATAGGTTCGAAAATCAATCGGCGATCTACTGGTAGTGAATATGATTAATGAGCATTTCTTCACTAATTCTCTTCTTCTTTTATTTTTCATGTTTGAGAAAGATAATTTCTCATATATTGCAGTAGGTGATATACTAAGCACGCTGCTATAAAGATTTAACATATGGTAGTTAGACTTCTCTATTTAAATCTTAGCATTATTTACATTGATTTCTATAGTTTTTATATATTACTTGAGATAGTGAAGTATAATCTATCATATAGCGATGGTGATACCCGCTAATATGAAATAGGTTAGACTTCTCTATCTGGGCCTCGAGGAGACGTTGTGTTCAATTATCATGTTGTTATCTTTTCTAACTCTTTGCTAACGCTTTCTCTATTCCTCCACTTCAATTTGTTGATTTGTTATGCTTTTAAACCCAGTTTGAATTTATGTGATTATTGCATTCACTTTGGCCAATTGAATCAATTAATCTTTAAGTTCAAGTTATGTGCTAGGATTGGAACTTTTGATCCGTGAATTGTCACTAGATTCTAACTACGTGAGCAAACGAATGTCGTGCGTATTTGTTAATAAATCAACTTAGATGTATTAATTCAAGTTTGTGAAATTGATTATCTAATTCAACTCATTCTTCTTGTTCATTTAGTTTCACTAGCATTGCATTAAATCCTTAAGAACTTGTTTAGGATTATCCAGCTAGATGTTAAGTTAAAGAACTCACTTTAATTTAATACACTTAAGGAAGAATTGGTTAATCGAGCTAGGTTAATTGAGAGTTGATAAATTGAAGAAGGAATAGTAACACTGCATGGGAAAGATAAACACAAGATGTTGACACATAGAACCCGGTAACTAGATATATCTTCAATTGTTTCATTTTCATATCTTTTTATTTTATAATTTTATTTTCGGTGCATTCAACTTCACAAAACCCCTTTTATATTAATTGATAAAAACAACTAGATCAAACACCGTTCTCTTGGGTTCGAATTCCTTACTTACCACTTCTACATTAATTTGTAGTTTTGAAACCGAGTAAGGAAATAAAATTAAACTTTGGCGTACCGCAACAGCACGACCATTAAAGGCTGCGACACTCAGTATCACCTTTTTGGTGGCAGTCTAAAAAACACCACCCGAAAAAATTTTGGTGGTGGTTAATTTTTAAAAACAACTGCCTCCCTTTTTTATTTTTATTTTTACAATTTCGGGCGGAGATTTTCATGTGTAGAACCACCACTCGTTATTATTTTTTTATTTTTTTTATTTTTAAAACTTTGGATGGCGGTTTCCACATGGAAAACTGCCACCTGTTATTCTTTTTTTTTTTTTTTTTTAACTTTGGGTAGTGGTTTCTACATAGAGAACCACCATCCGTTATATATTTTTAATTTTTTTTATTTTAATAAATGTTTGGGTGGCGGTTCTATTAGTACAACCGCCACCCCTTTAATTTTTTCCTACTATTACCTATTGTAAAAAACTATAATACAACTCACAACACTTGCAATTACACTTCATAAAACTCAAAAACTATCACCCCTTTAATTTTTTCCTACTATTACCTATTGTAAAAAACTATAATACAACTCACAAAACTTGCAATTACGCTTCATAAAACTCAAAAACTGCTACAATTAAAGGCTAACACCAACTATAGCAAATATATAACATTGAACTGCATGATTCCAATATATACAACACATAGAATGCATATACAACTCCAATGCAACTTTACATACAACTCGAAATCAAGTTCATGGCTATATGTACATGACCACAAGCACAAGACTTCGCATGAAGTTCAATGCAAGAAAACATAATAAAACAAGAAGTAAAATGAATTTAAACATGTAAATGATAATTTCATAACCTCTCAAAAGAATCCAAACCAAAGTTCTCGTATCAAATCGATATCATTCTGAGAATACTCTTCAACTTCATTCACCTTTGAGTGAAATAAAGATAATCAGTTATATATATTTTCAATAAAGTATTGAATGCTTAAATTAACAATCTACATTTTGCAATGATAAACACACAATTTTTGGTTCATGGCCTTGACCATAGTCTATCATTATGTCATTCATATTTTTCATGACGTAGTAACCACACTCATTACTTCTTGGTTGTTGCATACACTAAAATTTGCACTTAACAAAAAATTAAAATAAATAATAAGAAAAAAATCAAATTTGAAAAAAAATCCATATATCCTTCGATTAGAAACGAACCAAATTACCAAAAAAAACTATTATTGTTAAAATTTGTGTATATACATACTGGAGGATATTTCCATTCAATGTTGTTTCGCCGTATACCCATTCCATCCCACATCACTCTAAAACCCCTAAAAATTTAAATTATATGAACAATAGTAATATAGAAGAAGTTATCTAAACTCCAACTTATCACATGAAAACCAATAAATGAAGTGAGAGTCATTGGATATTAGCTTACACGCATATGAGCTATTTGACGTCCAAAATTCTCTCCTGATTAGCCAATGAATCCAATACACATATCGTATTGGTAGAGGGCTCGATGACAAGCAATAGCCAGTGATGAATAACAAACGAGATAGTTAGCTTTTCCAATAACATATCTATAATTTTCGAACTAACATTGGATATATTAAGGTATGAGAGATCATACTCTTGGTGGTAGGGGCCAAAATGTATTTCTTGTCCTTCAAACAGCCCAGTGCCTTATTAATGTAGAGTGAAGTCTGCCGATGTTGAGATCTAATCATAACTGCCAATATTCGGGACGGATTCATGAAGCCAAATGGTATTTCATACAGCTTGCAATTCCGATGATCGTACCTTTCAAACAATATTAGAGGAATATGTATTGGTAACCGAAAATGAAAAAATCTCCTAATTTTGAAATGGTATTGAAGTCTCACATTTGAAACATTTTCGAAATAAGTGCATTCAACCATCTCATCGTCATGAATTTGATGACATCAGCAGCAATAACAAGAACTTCAGTATTGGATGATCCAGGAAATAAGTCGTCGAGTGGGACCACCAACGCGTCATTACCAACAGGCATCATCTTGATCAAATCGACCAATAGTTTGCAAGAGCTAGAAAGACTCTTGTACATTACTTCATCAAGGATATTGTGTTGTCCAATTGTTGACATAGCAAAACTTTGAGGCTTCTTCATTTAGAGACTCGATTATTCTTATCATGTACAGTAGTATCCTACAATAGTAAACTAGTCATTATAACCGGCACATTAAATAATGCTATAGTATTAAAAATTGTAAAAGCAATTACATACTTTCAAAAAAAAAATAAGTAAAAGTCATTATCAAACTATCAACAACTTACATTTTCCAACCGAATCGGGTATTTAGGCCATTGAACAAAACTTCCCATGGCATTCCCTATTTTGACTAAGTTGTCACGAATTGGCCCTGGAAGGGGCAACTCGCGACATTGCTGATAAACCATATCAATCTGTACATTAATCTTTCCTTCTATGAGTTTGCAACCATGCACCACGATGTCTATTGTAATGGAATAGCAAGTCCCATGAGCAACCTGTTTGTATCGGCCTTCATATAGTATGGATAGTATATAATTAGTAATTTCCTGTCGGTCAAAAAATTATCAAGCAACAATTAATGTTGGCTCCTGGGAATAATTTTAAAGATGATTATTAATAACATTTTATAATTAAGTAAAATATTGCGATTATTACCAACATTTTAAAAGTAATTAAAATTTTTTAAATACCGTAATGGCCATGAATGGTTATGTCGTACCCGAAGCATGACAAACACTACTACTCGCAGGTTTGGTATTTGGCAACATTGCTCCTAGCTCAGCAGGCACTTGGATGCCTAGTCAAATGAGGGTTTCAACAAGCCTATTATCAAATTTAGCATTCAGTTGACTTTAGACTTCCCGTGCAACCAGACTGTCTAAGTCAACTCGGTTTGAAATGTATTTCTTGGATTGGTCAGACGATTTTCCAAAAACTACCCTCACGTCGCTTGCCTATCCACCAAAAGTCCTCGACTGGCCGGGATTATTCTCTTTTACTAGGGCTGCTAAAAGTATGTCATGGTGCAGGTTTGGGACGAATATCCCCTTGTCAACTTCTTGAGATTTATCCATATGTTCCAATCAAATGAAAGTGTTAGTAGTAATCATTGGTTAATTTATCGAAAGTGTACACATTTGGAAAGAAATACTCACAATCTTGTTGTAAACCTCTTTAATATCTTGGGAATATATCAAAGTTCTATCAGGGTGCATTTGTACTCTTACCTGTAAATAATCTTAGGACCAATCACTGTCCAAAATATGTTCGGGTATAGACCCGGAAGATGATAGGTGCCCAGAGGGTCATTCTGTGCCCACACCTCATTCATCCATACATAATATGCGGCTCCCATGTGATGGGTACTCATTATATGATTGGCTATGCTTCGCCTTCTCACTAATGTCCTTCGAGAAATTAATAACACATTGGGGTGATCAATATAGTGGGTACGATATTCACTCGCTCTATATTCAAATTTTATTTTATAGAAAAAGTGAAAAATATGATTGCATATTTAATTGTAATCACTAGAGTATACCTAAAATTTTTTACTCGCGACTGTTTGTTTGAATTCCTCTCAATTTTCCTGGTAATGAAGTTATACATCTCCATTGGGGTGCAGTTCTTCGTTTCTTTGCGCGAATCCACTTGATTACGAGTTTATTTTTAAAATTTCTCATTCATAATCCAGCTTGTGACAAAATCTTGTTTTTAAGTTTGTCATCCTTCAAATTGCGCGTTGTCTACAATATTAAACAAAAGCGTATCTGAACCTTAGTACTAAGAAAAGTGGTGTTAATTGATAACCCAATTGCAATTCACATTTTTATTACCTTAATATCTTCCCAAATAGTATCCTTCAGGCTACATTCCACAAGTCTCCAATCACCGTAATTTATATTTACCTTAGAGCGTGCAATTACCCCAATATAATGTCGGAACTCGGTACTATGCGGCCTCTTCGGCAGGAGCAAATCATCGAAATCATCATCCATCAACTGAATGTTCTTTCCTTTCCACTTCGACATTGTTGTCAGCCCTCTGCTTCGTCTAATGTTGCTATTAGCACATGGTGAACCTGATGGAGATGAAGAATCCGACATGTTTGCATCCTTCTAGTGCATCCCTGCATATTTAACAATATTAATAACCACAACTATAGTAAATAAGAACCTACAATAAATACGAATGAAAAATATTTCAACTATTAACAATTAAGATAAGATATGGCATGCAAATGAATTTAAATTACCAATAAATAGTAATGGAATAAAAATGAGCTTACAGAAATAGTAATTTGCCCTGCATCTCTTTCCTTGGAGAACAACTTACCACTTTGCGTTCACCTGGATCAATAACATAAAACACTTGTTTAGCCTGTGATGCAAGTATAAACAGGTCATTACGACTTCTAACCCGAGAAAATTCCATCCTAGTGAAACCCAATTTATCTTTTGATACACCCCGTGTGTTGTCCACCCATTTGTATCGAAATATACACATCTGGAACATCTTGTAATTAAGTTCCCAAATTTTTTCAATCACACCATAGTATGTATTGCTACTATTATTAATGGATAATGCAACCTATGTGAATCCATTGTCCTGTATCATGCTTTTATCGTCTTGACCTTTTGTATAAAATATATACCCGTTAATGTCATATCCCTGGTAAGAGGTAACACGCGACGCGTGCCCATAAGCCAACAACTTGATCGTTTCGGAAATCATTTCTTGCATATGCGTCAACTGGTTCATTACTTTATTTTTCAACCATTTTGCAAAACAATGATTATGTTCAGTAACCAATCACCTTTCCCCTTTCGAAGGATTCTCCACCCTTAAAAGTGCCTTGTGCTCATCGAAGTATAGTTGAACCGCAATAAGATGATGCAAGACGATACTATGAAATTTGGCTAGGTCTTCAGCACTGGGATTGATCGGCTTGCGTCCAACAATATCATTACTTCGAGCTTTCCCCTCATGTCGAGATATAGGAATACCAATGGATTTGACTTTTTCTAGGTAATCAGTACAAAACTCAATGACTTCTTTAACAATATAACCTTCTACGATCCTGCCTTAAGGTCTAAATTGATTTCTCACGTGTCCCTTCAGGATACCCATGAACCGTTCGAATAAATACATATTGTACAAGAACACTGGGCCTAACTACTTAACTTGTCAAACCAAATGAATAACCAAGTGCACCATAATATCAAAAAAAGATGGAGGAAAATACATTTCAAACTGAGAGAGGGTTATAATAATGTTTTCCAGCAATCTATCTAACTCTTTCAAATCAATAACCTTACTGAATATTGCATTGAAAAAAAAGTAAAGTTGTATAGCTACACGTCTGACATCTTCTGATAGTATGCCTCGAATAGCAGTCGGCAAGAGTTGCTGCATCATAACATGACAATCATGAAACTTCATCCCAACCAACTTCAAGTTCTTCATGAATACAAACCGTTTGACATTTGATGAATAACCGGATAGAACCTTCACACATCTCAAGCATTCACAAAATTTTTGTTTCTCCCTTTTAGAAAGGGTGTAGCAAGCCGTTGCCAGGAATAGGTGCTTCCCCGGCTCTTCAATAGGTGCTAACTCAGGCAGTATTCTCGATTCTACCATTTCCTTTCTAGCACTGACAGAATCTTTCATATTTCCTGGAATGTTTAATAACGTCCCAATGATACTGTCACAAACATTCTTCTCTACGTGCATAAAATCAATATAATGTCTCACCTCTAAATACTTCCAATAGGGTAAATCCCAAAAGATCAATCTCTTCTTCCATATACTCTTTTTAGTAGGCTTAAAAGTCTTACCAAACTAAACTGACATATCTGTAACTTGTTCAAAAACCTCTTCCCTAGATAACGGCAATCTTGCGAATCGGTTCTCGATTTTCCCATTGAAATCCTCTTTATTTTTTGGTATATATGATTTTTAAAAAGAAAGGCCCGACGATCCATGTACAATTTTTTTTTTTTTTGTAATTATTCAAATATAGGCTAAAAATTACATCTTCGTGCACGGGGCATGCCTTACCACCCTTGATGGTGTAACCCAACAAGTTACCAAAAGCAAGGAGATCATTTATGGTGCAAATCAGCATTGCACGTAAATTGAAATTCTCCCGATGATTAGCATCAAACACCTCCACACCCTCATCCTACAACGCATTCTTAAATCATCAATTAGCGGTGCTAATTATATGTCGATGTCATTTCCCAGCTTGTTTCAGACCTCAGATTACCAATGATATCATCATGTATTTGCGCTTTATAGACAGCTAGGGGGAAGATTATAGATCACCAGAAGCACCGACCAACTGCTATGTTGACTGCTCATGTCGCCATGCGGATTCAATCCATCTGTAAATAATCCGAGTAGGAGATTCCTATTTTCATCTCCAAAATCAGGAAATCTCCTGTTGAAATTGCACCATTCAGGGAAATCAGCTGGATGTCTTAGTTTACCATTTGTTTTCCTCCCTTCTGTATGCCACAACAATTTTGCTGTATCGTTTGCTTTTGCAAACGATCACTTAAACTTTGGCATCACAGGTAAATACCATAACACTTTCGGTGGAGGACCAGTCTTACCCGCTCCATTAGCGCTTATGTTCTTTCTCTTATGCCTTGATACCCCACACTTCTGACACACATGCAACTCGCTGTACTCTTTTTGATACAGTACACAATCATTCGGACAAGCATTTATCTTCTCAATCTCCATACCCAAAGGGCATAACATCTTTCTTGCCTTATGCATTGAGTTAGGCAACTCGTTATCATCCGGAAGCATATCTACTAAAAGCTCCAATAATGCATTGAAACTTCAATTAGTCCACGCACTCTTCGCTTTCAAATTTAACAAATTGAACACAACTGATAACTTCTTGTATTTTAAACAACCAGGATACAAAGGCTTTTCGGAATCGGCGAACAATTTATCAAACTCATGGGGCCCGTCAACGCAATCATCTTGCACATCACACAACATTTCATCCAATCGATCATGGTATACATTCATCTCTACATTTTTCACATGACCGTCACTGTCACTGTCCAACCGATGTTTATTATGCCCACCATTGCTCGTACTAGACACTATTTTCTCACCGTGCCAAAACCAACATGTGTAACCCATCTATCTTAAACTCGTTTGTAAACAGATGGTTTCTCATGTAGTGATGGCAGAAAAATCCGATCCGATCCAAATCCGATGGATACCCGATCCGAATGGAGCGACTTTTTGCCGATCCGACGATCCGTGGATCAAGCAGGATCCGAAGTGGATGATTCGATTCTGGACGGACGGCATGATCCGATCCGATCCGATCCAAATTGGTTTTTTTTTTATAACCTGAAATATGAATAAATAAATACATTCTTAAATTTAATTTGTTATAACCCAACATAATTTGGCCCAAAAAAATTTTTGTAGCCCAAACCCAAAGTGAATCTCGTGGTGTGATAATCCGTGGATAGCCGAATACCCAAACTTGGTTTCTCAAACCCTAGCTTTTTCAATTTTCATTTTGTCTCGCCTCTCTCTCATTCACTCACAATTGTCACATCCTCATCCGCTCTCTCACTTTTGCCTCTCACAAATTTCACTCGCTTCTCCTCTCTATCGGGTGGCTCTATAGCTATGCCCATCGACGGTCGACAAATCTCGGCTCGTATCACCACAAATCCGACGCCCCGTAGGCGCAGATTCGCAATCCGACGCCAAATTGCATCTTGATTTTTGGCGCCACTGATTCTTCAAATTCAAGTAAGTTAATTCGATTTTCGCCTTCCATTTTCCTCTTTCTAGATTTAAAATGTTTGATATTTGTATTTTGAGTATGTAGAAAAAGCCCTAATTTTTTCGAACCCTAATTTTTTTTTTACATGTTCCTTTTTCTAGATGTTAAATATTGATATTTGTATGTTGGATGTAAAATGTTGCTAATTTTTAGAAAAGCCCTAATTTCAACCCTAATTGTTTTGCATTTATGATAAAGTTCCCTGTGAATCAATCCGTGAAATCGATTATGAAATTGTCTTTATAAATAAAGTTGGTGACTTGTATAATGGAATGGAAACTAGCAAATGCAAAATGTTAATTAATTATGTAATGGTCAATCATAAATGAGTTGTTTTGGTTTTGTTATCGTGAATCATACACACACACACTGGTAAGATGAATCTAGTTGCCGCTCCATCACTTCCTAAAAACCAAAATTGTCGGCGATCATCATAATGCAAGCAAGAAGCTCATATTAGTTTTGTAACAACTAATTATTTATAATAGTTTCATTTATGATGTGTTTCATATACATACATTATATAAGTCGAGGAGGGGAAATGCACTCCAAACGCCAAATTAATTTCTTAAATGACTTCCTCCATTTCGCTTTCAACAACAAATTCATCCCTGACAAATTCTTCCGATTTTTGAACTTACTTTTTCTATTCACAATAACCTTTAATCGTGATTCAAAAATCATTCCCTCAACTGATAGTTACACCATTTTGAATTTCAACCAAATGTTATAACCCCCCAACCTTAGTTAATGCCTAGTTGCCTACTAAATTATTTTAAATTATAGTTCATTAATTAGTTTTGTCTTAACATTTATAGATGTAACTTAAATTTTGGTTACTTGTTGATTAATTATTTTAAATTATAGTTCATTAATTAGTTTTGTCTTAACATTTATAGATATAACGTAAATTTTGGTTACTTGTTGATTAATTATTTTAAATTATAGTTCATTAATTAGTTTTATCTTAACATTTATAGATGTCGGATTTAAGTCGTGCTCGTACATCGATACCAAGTGCTACTAGTAAGAGAGAAGTGCCACTACATGATGGTACCATCGAGAAGTTTGATCAAGATGAAACTCCGATCGATTTAAGGACGAGGAGCATAACATTGATCAACCCGTTCTAAGAAAGGTAAATTTTATTCAAAGGTATGGAATGACTTTAGTAGACAAGAAATTAATGGAGTTATGAAGGCAATATGCAACCATTGCAAATGTAAATTACAGTGGTGAAACTTCTAAAGGTACATCCCATTTACGTAATCCATTTAAAGAGATGTCCATGTAAGAGAAATGGGTGCAAGTTGGTTGTAATTCCAAATGTGAGTATTGAATTTTACAAAGGACAAGTATGAGAGTTAAGATGAATACATATCAATTTGATCAAGAAAATGTAGGATGAGTCTCTAAGGCAAGGCAATTATTGTGCACGAGTATCCCTATCTATGGTTGATCATGTTTGTTTTAGGGCTTTGAATGATATCCAACCCATGTTTAAGGTCCCTACTGTAATACCATTAAGAGTGATATACTAAAATCTATGATTACGAGAAATTGAAACTATTGGGAGCATTGGAGGCAAACAATAGTAGAATTGCTATAACTACTGCATATGGACTTCATCAAATAAAAAGGGGATTCATGGCGCTACAAACCATTACATTGACGATTCTTCGACTCGCAAAGTCGGATTGTGAGGTACATTGATTTAAAGAATTATAAATATTTGATTTCACTTAGTTTTGTGCTTTGACTAAATTATATCTGCTTGTAAATATTTTATTTCAGGTTCATTTATGTCCCTTGTCCGCACAATCGCAGATGTGTTGTCTACAACTTTGGTTGGATCTTTGTTTGATTTGAATTCAATGGTAAGTTATCTACCTTGGATCAGAGATAATCCAGACAACAAATGATGCTATGATTAATTTGGTTTTGGGTGAGATTGATACAAGTAATCTTTTGTTGGGTGGTGAGTTTTTTTCACATGAGATGTAGTGCACACATCCTCAATTTGATTGTTAAAGAGGGTTTGAGTGTTATTTCTTCTAGTATTGAGAAGATTCGGATAGCGTGTATATTGGACAGCTACACCTAAAAGATCGAAAATTTGACCAATTTTTCACGCCAATTGAATATAGGTTGTGAGAAAAATTGGTGCTTGACAATAACACTAGGTGGAATTCGACGATTCTGATGCTTCAAACTGGCAATACATTTAAAGATGTTTTCCGGTTAAAACAAAGAGAAACAAGGTATAAAAGTTTGCCCAGTGATTGGGATTGGGATTTGGGCTAAAGAAATATGTGTTAGGTTGGAGGCTTTTTTGATGTGGATCAATTGTTTTCTGGGGACTAAATATCCAACTGCTAATCTCTTTTTTCCAAATATTTGTGAAATCAAGTTAGCATTACAAGAGTGGCTTGAATGTTCGTATGAGGTAATTCGACATATGGCTGAGGGTATGATTGAAAAATTTAACAAATATTGGAGTGAAATTCATGGAATTTTAGCAGTTGCAATCGTGTTGGATCCGAGGTACAAGATGAAGCTAGTTGAATATTATTACCCTTTGCATTTTTAAAGAAAATGCTTCAATTGAGATTGCTCAGCTTTGTCAAATTTGTCAAAAGTTGGTGAAACAATATGATACAAAGCAAGGCGATAATGCAAGTGGTCCTCAAATTTCTACTCCTACACCCAACTTGTCTCCTAGTAGGAAAAAGATTCGAATGGCGGGTTTTTATCAATTTGTTTCAACTTTCACCAATTCTTCTAATGTGAAAACTGAACTGGACACTTATTTAGATGAGCCAATATTGCCTCCATCAGATGCATTTGATATTTTAGCATGGTGGAAAATAAATTCAATCAAATATCCCGTTTTATCCAAAGTTGCAAGAGATGTATTGGCCATTCCAAGATTCATGCGTGGTATCCGAGTCTCCAAGATTAGCGGTCGATTTGTGAGTCCACATCGAAATAGGCTACATCCTAATACGTTGGAAGCTTTGATGTGTGCCCAAGATTGGTTATGGGCCGACATTCACAGTGAGTAACAAATTGGATTATATTGTTTTATTTATATATGTTTTACTTATTTATTTTGTAGTTAATTACTATCTAAAATATTTTTTCAATAGAAAATTCATCATCTTCATCATATTATGGAGTTTGCAGCAATTTTAGTGATGAGGAACTCGATGAGGGAGTTGTAAGTTTAATTTCGTTACATTAATTAATATGTCAATTATCATAGTTTGATAATATTGAATACAATATTTATTTCTTGATTTTTTATTACAGGAAGGGATCTCCGGATCAAACATGGGGACTTCTTTTGGTTATGACTTCTGATTCCATGAAGACAGTTTTTTTTATAATTTTTAAAGTTATGAAGACGAATTTATGGAGATAAAAAACAATGTGCTTATTTGTTTTGCTTTTGGTTATTTTGGATTGTAACACTTGGATTATGTGTTTTGGATGATTGGAATGTAACCGAAATTTCTTTCTGTTTGCTTTCCCAAAATCCATCCATCTTTACATGCAAAAAGGACCACTATCTAATTTCTACACACAAACAGTGACAAACTGTTCATATGGTAGTGTTTGTTTTTGTGTTTTTTTTAATCTTTTAAGGGGGGCCTTTTGACTTTTGACCATTGAGGTAGCTAGCTAGGCTGTTCTGCATTAAGTGTTGACCATTTCCATTCTAAGCTTAATTACGCTTGATAGATTAACCATGACAATATTGCTCATATGTATAATTACTGAAAAATATGGATTCACAACTTCTAAGTTAACCATTTCTATATTTTGCAATTGATTTTTAAAAATTTGGGGAAAAAAAGCCTTTACCAATATGGATCACATTTGGATTTTTTTCTTGATCCGATCCGATCCGATCCGATCCAAATCCGATCCGAGGAATATGGATTTGGATTTGGATTTGGATCGAGGTGATTGATTTGGATTTGGATTTGCATTTGGCCGATCCGATCCGAACCCGATCCATTGCCAACGCTATTCTCATGTCCACAGCGGTGTCAAATCCAATTGTATTATTGCAAACTGAACAAAGACATACAATCTTATCCTTCTTACATTTCATTTATCGTCCTCAGCACATTTCAAAAACTTAATAACTCCTTTTATATATCCAAGAAAAGTAGGATTCCCATACATCCAACTCCGATCCATTTCGAACAACCTATATTATAAAAGATAGTAATCTCGTTATTTTTCAGTAATTAAGCGTGGAACGCAAATGTTTTTAATCTGCCTTTATAAGTCCGTATCTAATCAAAAGGGTATGGACCTAAACCATTCGTCATCTCTAAGTAATATCAATCTGTGTTATTTTTTTGTGTAGAACCGGCATAGTATTTTCCGGCAAATTTTGGCAGCATCTTTCCCAAGTTCTCCTAAGGCCATCTCCAATGCATGGTAAATTGCACACCTCCTGAACAGTACTAGGCAACAAAGAAAAAATGACACAAGCCAATTAGGTGGGTCTCGATTTGTACTCTGGTGGCTTTATTTTTCTTTTTTTAATCAATTTTTTTTATCAATTATCCCACTTTTTATCCACTTTTTCTGTCTAGATTCCCATACCACATCTAGATATAGACCCTCGTTTAGAATTATTTCACTACTATTTTATTCTTATTTTTGAATTATTTCTATCTCTCTGATTTTTTTCACTTTTCCCTCTATTTTTCCTTACACTTCTTTCTATTCATTTTAGAATAAAATAATTATCTTCTCCATGTCTCTCTCCTACACTCTCTCCTCCACATCATCTACAATCTATTCTTCCGTTGGAGATGGCCTAAGTGTGCAATTCCCGTAATACATAATCCACACTTGGAGAACAAATGAGGATGCTATTGAAATTAACATAAATACATACCATCCGTACAAAAAATTAAATTTAACACAGTTCAATTTACACAGATCGATGACAAACTCTCCATTGAGAGAATTCAAAGATAATCTTGTGCATCTCAAACTATGGAATAATAAAAGCACAATTAATGACATACAAGATTATCTTCAAATGGTTTTCGAAGCTCAATACAAGCCAAGTGCAGTGTAGTACAATTAATAAGATCAGTTGTAACGAAATGATAGAGAAATAATTCAACAATTTGATTTATTCACACCACAAAACTATTAGAATGATATTAAATAGTTTTATTCCAAACTAATTGATCATATGACTACGAAATTGTTATTGATTTTATTAAAATATTAATTATTCCCAAACTACTTTTTTCATAAATTATATTTATATAAAAGAGATATTTATTTATTTATTACATATCAAAATATAGTCCAACATAATTTATAAATATTGTATACATTAGTATATCATATGTAGAAGACTAAACTAGGGACATACCAAAAAGCAATATTTATTTAATAAATAAATCATATTTATATAAATTTATTTCCAAACCAACTTATTTTATTGAAATATTATTCCCACACTAATGTTTTAATAAACTATATGTATATAAAAGTAATATTTATTCATTTATTACATATTCAAATATAGTTCAACATAATTTATAAAATATTGTATGCATTAGTTTATTATATCTAGAAGACTAAATTAGGGACATACCAAAAAGTAATTATTTAATAAATAAATTATATTTATATAAATTTATTTCCAAACAAATTTATTTTATTGAAATATTATTCCCAAACTACATTTGTAATAAATTATATTTATATAGAAGTAATATTTATTCATTTATTACATATTGAAATATAGTTCAACATAATTTATAAATATTATATGTATTAGTTTATCATATGCAAAAGACTAAATTGCGAACCTATAAAAAAATAAAAATTAATATTATTCCATAAAATATCAATTTTAATAATGTTACGTTAAATCCCATACCACAAGTATACGGGTCCCGCAAGTAATAAAGTGGATTTTTTAGAGTCTAGATATCGTACCCACGAGGAATGAAGTATTCTCATATTCACTTTAACTAACCTTAACTGAAACGAACAAGTTGAGGTTGATTAATTTCTAGACTTGCAAAAATTGAATTACTAAATTAAATTGTGAAATCTAAAATTAAAGATTACGAACTCAATTGGAACAAATTAATAGAATGATTTTTTATAGGTTAAATCAACTGTAGAAAAACTAGCATTAAGGTTTCGAATTCACTTTTCAAATAGTTTTCCTCCGGATCATTTATTTGACAACGAAATATGGTTTTGACGATTAAATTCACAAAAGTGTTGAATAATCTTTCTCACGTGGAATCCAACCTATTTTTATGACATATTAACTATATCTCTATGCTAACAACAACATAAAAATGCATTAAACACACAAAATTTGCATAGAAACATCACACAAAGCATAGAGGTATTCTTATCCTGTCGGACTTTGTGGTTCTCAATAAAGGTCTAATCTATTCACGATTTCTCAATTCAATAAATAGATCACAAATCAACTTTGGCCACAAGTTGTAAAAGAAAGCACAATTTTATTGAAAACTCAAAACCGAACATTCGCCTTGGCATAAAAATTATCAAAACATCAAATTAACAATTTGGAATTAAACTAAAATCAAAGTATCATCTTAACCCTAGTGCTAAATCAAAGTATCATCTTAACCCTAATGCTATGAAAAGTTTACCCTAACATGCTGTAAAGAACAGAAGAAAAATGAGAATAGAAAGCCATAACCGAATTAATGTTGTGTTCTTGAACTTGAATCTCCAATTGTGGCTTTTCCTCCAATTTTCTCCAAGTTGATTGCTCCAATTTTCGTTCCCCCTATGTTGTCCAGCGTATCCCCCAATTTTTAGGTCGAATCGGTATTAAATGATGCAAGAAAGCCCCAGAATTGGAGTCCAATTCAATTTTGGAAAGTTTTCTGGAAATCTGCCCGATATAACCATGCCACCGCTCATGCAGTCGCATGGTTACAAATTTGCAAAGGCATGCGGTCGCACATGAGACAACATAGTTATACCTAATTCAACTTTTGCGCGATTCCATTTTAGTCCTCAAAGTTTAATTATAGGGCAAATCCTCAACTTTCAAATTTGATCAATTGGCTCCACAAACTTTTGATTTCTTCAACTTGGCTCCCATTTGATTTCTCTTCACCTTCTCATTTTTATTTCTTCTGATTGAGTCCTTCAAACTTTGATTTGTGTCCCTTTTAATCCAAAATTGCAATCTTTTCTTCAATTCCCGGTTCTTCATTGAAATAGAAACAAATTATACTAAATTAAACACGAAATTAACTAAAAATAAGAAAAACACATAGTTTAAGAGATCTAAAGAAGTACATAAATTACATTTATCAAATAACTATATTAACTATTAATTTTTTAATTGGTGTTTTGAATTATTTATAATTCATAAAAAATTATACTTTTAATTCATCAAAAATTACTTATTACTTATTTTACTAATACTAACTAATCTAACTAAAATAATACCTCTAATTTAACAATAATGTATATAAAGCCCATATATATATCCATGGCAACAAACAATAATACCACATATATATCACAATTTATATACATATACATATATTAAAATATGCAAAAAAAAAAATCAATATTTACACCAAAAAAAAATATAGAATTTGGGGATTGGTATTTTCTAATCTTAAAAATATGAAAATTTGTCACCCATTGGTAGGGGAAGACGAGCTTTCTTCAAATGTGTCTTTAACAAATTCAGAAATTGCCATCTGATTTCAAAGCAAATACCTAGGATCTGGGATGTTAAATTCTAACCTAAAAATACACAAAATTGGGACAAATAGATAGAGGAATCACACCTTACTTCAATTGTAGCCCCAACTCACGAAGAATTTGCAGCAAAATCCGACAAGTTCATTGAAATATGGCTGGTTTTCGGATTTTTCTTAGCAATATTGCAGCTGAATGAGCATGGCGAGAGTTCCTTGTTTCTTTAATTCAATTTAGAGTGGCGGTTTAGTGTAAACCACCACCCTTTACTTAAAAATGGGTGGCGGTTGTCTTCACAACCGCCACCCCTTTTTCTTTCTATGGTTTCACAACCGCCACCCCTTTTTTCTTTCTATGGTGGCGGTTTTTCTGTTACAACTGCCACCCTTTATTTTATTTTATTTTTCTTTTACAGTTTGGGGTGGCAGATTTTGGAGAGTTGTCACCTTTTTTTTTTACAGGTGGTCTTTTCATAAAAAACGTCACTCAATGAGCGTCCCCTAATGTCAATTGTATATTAGTGTTTTAAAATTTTTTCCATCCAAGCAGAATCAATAAACACCTGACACATCACAAGTAAAGCATTGATTCTTCCATCCATGTCATATTTGGCAATCTACATATTTTTCTTCTTACTCCACCACTCCGAACTACCTAAAGCTCTGATACTACTTGTGGGAAAATTTAAAACAAAATTTCTTCTTTTCCTTAATTCGCACACAGGATCTTTTTTTGTTCAGTGAATTTAATTGAGATAAGAAAAATATCAACAATATCACAAGAAAGTTTCGGACTATCAAAACTTTCCACTATATGGAAAATTTTTACTATTATATAGAATTTCACTCACCCAATCCCTCATCCCAACTATTACAAGAAAAATATCGAACTTTACCACATTTAATTTTACACTCTTTGCACAGTTACCAAACACGTATTTTGACAGAGTGATAGCTTTTGAAGCGAGCACAAGGATAGCCAAAATTGTAATTTCAATCAAAGTTTTCTTTTGACGAAAAATGAAAAAGATGTTTAATTATACATATTTAAAAGTACTAATCAATTTTATTCACAAGCAATGAGTCAATGATCTCCATGTCATATTCAAATGAAAAGGTGATTGTTATTGTTGTTTTCTTTTAAATGTAAATGCAAGTTTAAGCATCGCTGTATATAAATTAGTAAATCTTTTTTCTAGTTATTTTCAGCCATTTATAATTAATTTATATGTTTTCATATTTTTAATATGTCTTTTTTAATTTTTATTTACACATCTAAAAAATAAATTGAATTTATTTTTTTTTTTGTCTATAAATTGGATTTATTTTAATTTAATTTGTTGTATCATAAAACTTGCCCTAATGGAGGTGGCGCATAAATGAGCCTGATTGGATCGTTATCCGTAAATATGTGGAAACTTTTGGCAAATCTCAAATGAGGTCAAGAACGATGGGACCACCCCTGGCCCCCACCCGATTGAAAATACCTGCGTACCCACCCATTTTCCAACCTCTTGGGACCCCTCACCCACCATATCCTTCAATATCCCCAATCCCAAAATGCTGAAGTTGCCGATATTTTTGAACCGAAGACGCTGGTCCCACAAAATTTGACCGCGTGCCCTGTTCATGCCTTTGCTCTCAGCGTATGTGTGCGAACGTGGTGGCTCCGTCGATCATGCAAAAGTCAACTAAAAGGTCACGTGTGAATGAACCCAGCGCCATGGTTGACTAACCGTACTTTAATCTATAAATTTTTACAAATTTTTATATATTTTTATATTCCCTCTAACCCATTAAGATAAATTTATATTTCATTTTCGTTTATTCCAAATTATAATTCACTTTTCTCATTAAAAATATAATTTATTCTCCAATTGACTAAAATATCCATTGTTAATATTATTAGAATACTAAAAATCAATTAGTTATTCCATCTCTAAAAAATATTAATAATATTTACACTACATTTTTATCATTTAATATAAAGGTAAAATAGGAAGAATATAGAAATATTTTGTAATTCCAATAATAATTAAGATATTTTATTAATATGTGTGAAAAATGGTGAGTGACTATTTTAGTGGGACGGAGAGAATATATTCTTTTCAATTCCACTCATTCTCGCTCCTATTTCACATCTATATATCTCGCGAGATCTATCTATATTATACCAATCTCTACCGTTCAACTCTCATTCTCTCTCCTATATCACATCAAAATCGATAAAAAATTATTTTTAGGTCTTGTTCTATTTGGTGTTAACCAAATCCGCACGTAATTCTGTATACCTCATACTCATTTTCAATCACACACACATTTCCCAAAATAATATTAACCACACATTTTTACACGAAATACCGCGCGGAATAACTAAACCCTAATCAAACAAGGCCTTATACATACACTAACATGCGCTAACTTCAACACTATCATTTAATGTTGTATGCGCTCCTGTCCTAGAGAGTGGGACACATCGGCTAACAGATTATTTATAGTTTTCTTCTTTTTTTTCCGAATGAAACAGCTTATTTAATTCATTAAAAATTATTTTCTTCAATTATTTTTATAACTGTTTATTATTTTGATTTGGTAATTTGCATTTATTTTCAACTTTTAATTTTTAAAATTTTCAACCACAATTTCAAATCATTCGTTCCATAGTCTCTAAACATATCCTTGAGTGATTCCTTATTTTTATATTTAAAAATAGGTTAAAAAAAAAAAAAAGAAGGTTGAAAGTTTAATATGTGATCATACAAGATTGATATATTATCAGCGTCAGAATAATTTTTATTGTTCCAATACTGATGTGACATATAGCATGATATGAAACTCTTTTTTAAGTTTTTTACCACTTTTTTATCCATTCTTTCTTTACCCTAAATCAATCACATCCATATATATCACATCACATCCACAAATCTCCACCATTCAACTCCACTCATTCTCTTTCCTCTTTTAAATTAAAACCATTTTAAAACCATTAAAAACCAATCCCTATCACCCTTATAGTGGAATTGAATTTGTTGGGACATCTTAAGTAATGCAAACCAATCTCAACACGCCACATTAATACTGTGACAATAAAAATTATCTTAACATTGGTAATATATCAATTTCATGTAACCATATTAGTGATAAAAACTCAAAAAAAAAATCTGATGGAACTTGATAGATCACATAATTATTGAGAGAATATCTAACGATTACTGATTTAAATGTAAATGATGTGCATAAAAAAGTTGTTAAGTGTCTATTATATATTTTTTGAATAAGTGTCTATTATATTAATAATTATATAATAAATATTATTCATAAAATAATTTTAAAACGTCTCTTTACGTAAAGAATGGCCATTGAATAATACTCCCTCCGTCCCAATTATATAGGGCTTTATTCCTTTTTGGGATGTCCCAATTATATAGGAACTTTCATATTTTTTTACTATGATACCCCTATTTAATTTGAAAACTTTAAAGTCTTTTATTAGTTCCAATAATTTTTTAACTTATTAATAAGGGTAAAATGGAAAAATCATTTGTATTATTTACTTTTCCCATACAATTCTTAATATGTGTGAAAAGTCAACGAGCCCTATATAATTGGGACGGAGGGAGTAATAATAATAATAATAATAATAATAAATTATTTAAAAATAATCAAAAATTAAATGATTTTCAATTTAAAATAGTAATGTTAAACAATCCTTAGATACCGGTACTTGCGACCAACATGTAAAAATTAAGGAGCTAAGCCATCTCCAATGCATACATATATTCGCAATTTCAATTCATGAGATAGAAAAACACAAGAATTTTAGGGGTTTCCATATATTTCTTATTTTTCTCCTTATTTTCTCTTATTCAAAATTACTTTTCTCTTATTTATCTCATTTTTCACTCCACTTTCTTTATATGAATTTTCGTACCATATTTATATTTGGAAACCCATTTAGAATTTTTTTGCAATTATTTTATTATTATTTTTAAATTTATTTTTACACCTCCGTTTCTTTTCACTTTCCATCCTTTTTTTTTACCCCGCTTTCCATATTTTCCAATTAAAATAATTATTTTTTATCTCCTTTTTCATTACCATCATACAATTCACATTTCAATTGGAGATGGCCATTTTAACACGCCTCTACATTTTCTGTCAACTTTATTTGCAAGGGAAAGGACAAAATGAATTAATGCTGTGTCTGATTTATCCATGTTGTGACAAGAAATGTTGACCTCTGAATTAAATATCAACATAATTATATAAATTATTCGAAAAATTAGTCACTTCCTGCCGAGATAGGTTTCGATTCCTTTTTCATCTATTTCAACATACAAATCACTTTTATATATTATAATTATTGAGATATATTTGACAAACGTACCTACTAATTCTTTAATAATAATTTTAATTGCCATTTGAACACTATAAGAAATTCAAACTAGACCTATTTTTGTGTAATAAAATAATAATTAAGGGTTTGTTCTTTTGGGTGTTAGATTTATTCGCACGTAATTCCGTATAACAATATACATATTTTCAATCACACACATATCTTTCAATATAATATTAACCACACATTTTACACGGAATGTCGTACGAATAACTTTAACACCCAAAAGAACATGCCCTAAATATATTTACATATATATATATATATATATATATATATATATATTTATATATTACCGAGCTCACCATTTTTAGTGAAATAAAAATTTTGTCAAAAGACACGCTAATCCAATTTTTGCTTAAGCTTTTTTAAATTTATAATTAAACTTTTACTCTCTCCGCTCCATAAAGGTAATCTACTACTATTTCTTTTTTATTCGTTCCATAATGATATTCGACCTTCCTGAATCAATTTTTGGGTTTCTCATATATTTTTATTTAATTTACATTAAAATCAACAAACAAGAAGTAATAATAATTAAGTGTAAAGATATATGAGGAAAAATATTCTTAAATTGCACATTTCCAAGAATATTTAGTGAACTTTAATCTATATGAAAATAAAATATGGACTATCTTTGCGAGACGGCGCGAGTACTATTTACTCAAAACTAAAATCATATATTTACACATTTCACATCTCTATTTATTATTAGTCTACAAATCTCTTTTTAGTCTCTACTGTTATTCAAGGTATATTAGTTACAACTTAAAACTAAAACTATTTTTTATCTTTCATTTGATTAATTTGATAATTATTTTGTTTTTCTATATAATTTTTCTTCATTTTTAACTACAGAATTACAACTGTTTTAATCAATAATCTCTATCAAACATATCTTAAACTTTAAAAAATAATAAATTTTAGAAAACTAAAAAATTATTTGAACATCTTAGATATCTCCAAGAGGCTCTTTAATGATAGGATACTCTCTATTTTAGAAACTAAATATTTAAAAATCATCTTCAAGAGACTCTTCAAATTAAATATTTAAATAAAATAGTGTTCTAAAAGCGTCATAAAGCGCTCATTATACGCGATTAAACGTGAGCGTGGAGTAAAAAGCTTCTACGAAAAGTGTGTAAAAACATGAAAAAGCATGACAAAGCGCGAAAAAGCATGAAGCGTGAGTTCACCGCTTTATCGCGCTTTACACTTTTTAGAACCTTGAAATAAATGGTGGGATTTGGCTATTATAATTAATAAAACCTCAATTGATTTGACTAGTTGTTAGTATTATATAGACACATTAAATATTAATTTAAAGTAAAAATTATAATAAATATTTCTTGTAAAAGGTAAAATCAAGAAATAAATAATATATTAGAGGAAATAAAAAATTTGTACCCTATAAATTTAAGGATACTCTCTAAATTATGGAATATTCTCGTTTAAAATAGAGAAGTTCTTGAGACACTTTAACAATTATTATAGAATATTCTCTCTTTTTTGTTAATATTCTCTTTTAAAGTTACGCTCTAAATTATGGAATATTCTCTAAATTATATATATTGTTGGATAAAGGAGGAGATGAAGGAAGGGAGAGAAATTAGGTCTGGGATTGAAATCTATTAGTAAGGTAAACATCAAATTGCCACAATACAATTCGGACCACTTTTATTTTGATTTTAATTATTAGGCTTATTAGCGCCACAAGGACCTAACGTTTGAACTCGCTACGCACTAAGGACTTGTACTTTTTTTCTTGGCAATTCAGTACTCAAACTTAATTTTCGTTGCACCGTAAGGACCTCCGGTGGACTGTGCCGTTAAATCCATTGCATGTGCAACTCACATGCATTTTTTAAGGTCAAATTGGTCATAAACTTTGGATATTATTATAATTAAATCCCAAATTATGAAAAACATGTACTTTAGTATCAAAATTTAATTAAATTATGGCTTATTAAATTATTAAATTACACAATTATGCATTTTATTTATTTTTTTCCCATTGGTACGTATTTGGTCAGTAATTAATTTTATTGAATTAATTTGATACTGATTAAGCAGTTTTTGTTAAAAAATTTTAACACAATAGCATTCGTTCGTATAAATATAATATCAAAATTTTCCAAAATTTTCTTTCACGTTAAAAACACACACATTTAATAATAAATATAATTATTGTACATGCATAAAATTTAATTTGGAATAATACATTACTAAAAAAAATCAAATACAAAGAATTATTCAAATCAATTAAAAAATTCAAAAATTTTCTGTAGAATTAAAGAATTTTTTGTAGCATTAGAGACACACATATTTTGATTTTAAACAGTAATTATTATATCTACATAAAATTTTATCTGTAATATATTATTGTAAAAAAATATCGCATACAAAAAATTAATCAAATCAAATAATTTTAAAAAATCAAAAAAATCAAAAAAATACCTACCCCACCCACCCCATCCCAGATCCCTCCCCCATCCCAAACCACCACCACCACGGTGGTGGTGGTGGCAGCGGTGGTGGCTTCGAATTTCAAAGCCACCATCGTCGCTAGTGGTGGCGAAACCACCAGCATCAGTTGCTGGTGGTGGCAACCACCACCAGATCGAGAAACCACCACCAGCCACCACCAAATCGATTGCTGGTGGTGCCGAAACCACCAACAAGGCGAAACCACCAGCAACCGATGCTGGTGGTTTAGCCGCCACCACCACTAGCGTGGTGGTGGTGGTTTGGGGGGGGGGGATCCGGGATGGGGTAGGTGGGGTAGGTATTTTTTTCCTTTTTTCAATTTTTTTAAATTATTTGATTTGATGAATTTTTTGTATTCGATATTTTTTTTACAGTAATATATTACAGATAAAATTTTTCGTAGGTATAATAATTACTGTTTAAAATCAAAATATGTGTATCTCTAATGCTACAGAAAATTCTCTAATTCTTCAGAAAATTTTTGAATTTTTTCTTTTTTTGTATTTTTTATTTGATTTGAATAATTCTTTGTATTTGATATTTTTTTAATAATGTATTATTCCAAATAAAATTTTATACATGTACAATAATTATATTTATTATTAAATGTGCGTGTTTTTAATGTGAAAGAAAATTTTGGAAAATTGTGATGTTATATTTATACGAACGAATGCTATTGTGTTGAAAAATTTTAACAAAAACTGTTTAATCAGTATCAAACTAATTCAATAAAATTGATTGCTGACCAAACGCGTACCAATGGGAAAAAATAAATAAAATGCGTAATTGTATAATTTAATAATTTAATAAGCCATAATTTAATTAAATTTTGGGACTAAACTACATGTTTTTCAAACTTTGGGACTTAATTATAATAATATCCAAAGTTTATGACCAATTTGACCTTAAAAAATGCATGTGAGTTGCACATGCAATGGATTTAACGGCACAATCCAACGGAGGTCCTTACGGCAAACTAAAATTAAATTTGAGATCAATCAGAAAAAAGATGATCCCAATACAATGTAGCTCAAACGCTTTGATCCTCGGTGCTAATGTTCTAATTATTATAGTTTACTTTTGAAATTATTTTGTGAGATTATTATTTGACAACTAACATTGGGCCTGTCTTTACCAGGTTGCCAGTCAACCTCAAACTACATAACTCGATCTCTGATTCATGCACTAAGGTCATCTCCAATGGTACTATCAATTGCCAATAACCATTTTAAAAAGAGATACAAAGAAGAATTATATAAAGATCCCACATATTTCCAATTTTTTTATTTTTTTAATCACTTTTCTTTTATTTATCTCACTTTTTTTTTACTTTTTCTACATAAATTCTCGTGCCATATCTATTTCTAGATGCTCATCTACAATTCTTATTCTTTCACTATTGTTTAATTATTATTTTTGAATTTATTTCTGCATCTCTCATCTTTTTCACTTTTTTCTCCTTTTTTTCCCTACACTTCTTTCTCAAATAAAATAATCATCTTCTTTCTATCTCTCTGTATCACATCATTTGGCAATTTACATCCCCATTGGAGATGGGAGCAACAGATAGAATTCAATTTTCATTCCCACTTGCCTTTTGAAACCCCACTGTACTACATTTCACTAAATTTTGCTCAACATCAACCATTCAATCCTAGTAAATTTACATTTAAATTAGGGTTGGACTATTCACACCCCAATCCTTTCTAAACATACACCCAAAAAACTCCATCTCTCTAAAATACCCTTACTTTTATTTTAAAAAGAAAAAAAACTACCACCCCCACCATCGCCTAGTTCAAACAACCACAACCCGATGGTTCAAAAACCACCAAAGTTGATTGTTGGTGTTCAAAACCACCGGCAACTGGTGATATTGGTGGTTTTTGAACAACTAGTGTCAAAAACCACTGGTGGTCTGGTGATGTTGGTGGAAGAAATGGAGGTCGTTGGTGGTCGAAGTTGGTTGGTGGTGGTAGCCGCAGATAGGAGAGAACGGCTGGAAAGAAGATGGGGTGGGTAATTAATTATTATGATTGGGTTTTTTTAATGTTTTTTTTAAATGAATGTGAGGCTATTTTGGGGAGATGAGAATTGTTTTGGGGTGTGTGTAAAAAGGGTTGGGGTGTGAATAGTCACACCCTTTAAATTATCAATCACGCCGACACATATAGTTAATGACATTCCATGAAGGAACTAGACGGACTGTGAATACAAGAAATTCATCCCAACAAATAATTACATAAATGACAAATATAGATATGCTAATTATACATGTAAATGTCGAGTTAACAAGTATTTGATTATTGACATTAGAAAATGACCTGACCGTTGGTGAGTTTGTTCCAAAACCCCGTCTACTTTTCTAAAAACATATTATTGTTGCAATTCTCAGTGAACGCAAAATCTATAATTTCTCATTGCTTTTAGGTCGAACTCGTTGTCAATCCGCTTTGTATATGTTCTAACTTCTACATCAAGTTAGTATTTTTTACTCGTGATGAAATTCATAAAAGTTTTTAACTTATTTGGAGAAATTGAACAATTTTTGCTTTTTAATTCCCTTTATAAAACATTTGTGAAACCATTAAAATTCATTATAAATGTATTTATAAACTATTGTCAAAAATTAAACTATTCCTATCAACATATTTTCAAAGTTTTACTATTATCAAAAATTTTTAGTACCAAAACTGCTACCAATTATAGTAGTAGTGCACATAAAATCGTATGTGATTTCATGTGATTTTCATATGAAAGCATATGTGATTGCACATATGCTGATACAATAATTGGCACCAACACTGGTATTAAAAAATTTCCCCCACTAACATTATCCCCACCGCACATATATATTTGTCACATAATTCATAAATGTTTGTAAAAAACAAAACAAAATAAAAGATTAAAAGATTAGGACACATAATAATATAATACTATCTAAGTACCAACTCGTCGAACTCCTTGTGGATTAATTATACACTTCAGATTTTTAGGCTACGTGTGTGATGGATCTAGATAAGGTATGGACTTTTCTACAATACACTTAAAATTAAATTGTGTATTTAATAACCAACTAGCTAATTGCTGGACCTACTCGATACAATAATAGACCCTATATGTTGCTAGGTTTCTCCATAAATAGAGATACAACACACAAACACTCCATCAAAACCCTAAATAATCAACTTTCTTATTTGTTCGTAACAACAAAATGGCTTCCAAAACAATTCTTCTACTCGCCCTTCTCTCTATGGTTCTTCTCATTGCATCTCAGGCGTCATCCCGAGAACTCTTGGAGACTTCCGATGGTACGTACGTAATAATAAAAAATTTCATTTAAAATTTTGTTACAGTCTCGATAACATGTTAACATTTTAATTAAGTAGAATTAACGTCGCTAACAAGTGCGTTTGTAGCCGATGAGACGAATGGGGTCGCTGGATCACTTTATCATGGAGGACACCACGGCGGAGGACACCATGGCGGTGGAGGAGGTCACTACTGCGGCTGCTGCGGGAAACACTATTGCAAGTGCTGCAAATCTGGAGCCGGTCAGAAACCAGTTGAAGGAAAGCCTCAGAACTAAATATCTACCTAAGAAATGGTGTTAAGAAATGGTGTGTTGTAATGTAATGGTGTATGTATGTTTCCTAAGCATGAATAAGAGCTAGCATGAGTGATGTACATGATCCATGTGTAGTGGATTGATTGTGCCATTTAGCCCGCAGTTTGTGTAATAATATATAATGCAATGTTATGCTTTTGTTGTATAATATAAAGCAATGTTATGCTTTTGTTATATAATATAAAGCAATGTTATGCCATTTAGCCCGCAGTTTGTGTAATAATATATAATGCAATGTTATGGTTATGTGTACAACTGGCATTATCCGCTTTTGTTTTGCATGCCTTGTCTATATCACTAAAGACTCGTACCATGTGGTAAAATTTATGTGGGACTTGGGTACTCTACTACTGTAAGCCTTACCTGTACTCTCTTACTCCCTCCCTACATGAATTCAGAATTGTATAGGAAAAAGTAAATAATGGATATAATTTTCCTACTTTACCCTTATTAATGAACCTAAACTTATATTATTGGAACTATAAAAAAAAATTAAAATGTGAAAATTAATTGGGGCATCATAGTAAATGAAAATGAAAAAGTTTATATAATCGGAACATCCAAAAATGGAATAGTGACTTATATATTTGGGATGAACGAAGCATATGAAATGAAACAAAAATGCCATAAATACATATAAATCAATATTACGGATTTAAATTCCTAATTTTACTTCTCATTTGACAATGTAACATCAAATAAGAGATAAAACTAAGAATTAAGTGTGTGTGATATAGGCTTGTGTGTACTTATAAAATGTATTATCCTATATGAAAAGTTTAGATAAGATATGGACCGTTCATATTATTAAGTCAAATAATTAGAATGAAATAAACTCATTGAACGAATTTTTAAATATTCAAGATCATCAAATTTTATCTCATGCATAACAAGTCATGAGTGATCACATCACGATATTTTTTACGAGCTTGAATTATCACCCCTTTCATAATGAAACTAATCGTTGTGAAATGCTCGAGCGGAAGAGTATGGTCTGAAAAAATTGTGCACAACAAAAAATCACAACCATCGATATGCAGAACTAAGAAGAGCATCTTTATTGTAAACATGGGTTAATGCGGAGGTGGATTAGATGAGAGAGATGGAGAGATGATGATTATTTTAATTGAAAATGAATTAAAAAATGAATAGAGAGAACAGAGGGAAATATGAAAAAAAAATGAGAGATCATGAAATAAATTTAAAAATAATATAATATAATAGTAGAAGATGTATAGATGGATGTGTAAACATGAGTTACATGACATGGGAATTGAGAAAGAAATAATGGGAAGAATGAGATAAAAGTGAGAAAAAATAATTTTAAAAAGAATGAAAATAGAAAGAAATAGGTAAATATGTGAAACCATGCCAAAATATGTATCTTTGTCTCTTTTCTATGCTTATCACACATCCACATCCATATTAACATTAAAAATGCCGTAATAGTTTTACATGGACTCCAAGGAATAAGTTCTTGAGAACTAGAGTTATCTAGTTTGTTGGATTACTGAACTCAAGAGCACTTACATGTCGTCTTAAAAGATAAACTGATCAGCTGATTGTATACATATTGAAAAGGAGGAAATTATAATTTATACAATTATGTATCCCATGCTATTTTATTTTACTCCTCAAGGTACCATTGGTGTGAATTGGAGAGAGAAAGAGATAAGATGATTTTTTTATTTGAAAAGAAAGAGAAATAAGTGTAGGAAAACAAAAAGATAGAGAAAAGTGAAAAGGATGAGAGAAATATAAATAAATTCAAAAATAATAGTAATAAAATAACAGCAGATGATGTCTAGACGAATGTCTAAATTTAGAAAGAGTGTGGAAAATGATGATGAAAAGTCAGATAAATGAGTGAAAAGTAATTTTTAAAAAATAGAAAATTTAAAGAGAATTGAAAAAGTATGGAACCCACATTAATTTCATGTATTTTTCTCTTTCCTCTCAATAGATAATGTTCAAATTTTGTGCATTGAAGATGCCCTAAGTGTATGTTTGTAGGAGATTTTTTAGAAAATCATTTTTGAGTATACGGTTGAAGAGTAAGAAAAAAAAATAAAATATAAAAATATTGTTATGTCAAATCGTCAATATTGGAATTAATGGATGAAAACGATATCTAGGAACAAGTGATTTTTGAAAGTATGTGTATCAAACTAAATGTTTGTTCGGTGATTGATTATGGTGCAGATATACATATTAATACTTATACATTATTTCATGTAATTTATTAATTAATTAGTGTATTCAGCATATTTTATTACTTCAAGAAAATGAGATCGTAAGTGTGGTTTATTATTTTTTATTACTAGTGTTTACTATTTTTTTACTAGGAAATCAGAATGATGCGTATACATGACCTAGGTAGCGGTTGAGTGCCTGTTGAACAATGTTTTTACATTATTTCATTTAATTTATTAATTAATTAGTGTATTCAGCATATTTTATTACTGCAAGAAACTGAGGTCATAAGTGTGGTCTTTTATTTTCTAGTGTTTGAAAATGTGTTCCACGCTGTATGTAATGATGGAGGTTATGACAGTCAAAAAGTAAATAGGTATATTTGTCAAATATTATGAAAAATGCAAAGCTATTAAGAGCATAGAAAAAAATGATTGGATGAATTATTTTCTAATAGTGTAGATATAAAAACATTGTGGTAATAAAAAAGGTGAATATGATGTAATTTTTTCATACACATTTTTGTTTTCATTTTCTACTTGTATCAAGAACCACATAGAATCAGCCAAGAGAGAATACATTATTATTGTGTGTAAAATTTCCGTTTTGCAGATGTTTTGGCCAAAAATAGTCATCACCTCAATACTGTTGGGAACTTTGTCAGTTTGATCTACGATTTCTTTATTCTCTACGCACAAATTAAAGACAATGTAAAAGAAAACACATCACAGTCACAGATGTAGAGAACAAGGAGAAATAATGTAGTAGATGCGCATTATAGGCCAAGTCAAAGAATATGACTAAAAATGAGAAATAACATATCCATTTCGATTGTCACCTCAAATGAAAATGTGCATGCAAGTTTTTCACATTCAAAGAAAACAATGAATTCTTCAATTAATAACTGCTTCCTCCGTCCCATTTTGAATAGGCTTGTTTTCCTTTTTCATCCGTCCCAAAATATAAGCTACTTTCCTTATTGGTATAAATTTAATTTCTTCATTTTCTAATCTACCCCTATTTATTATGCATGGTTATTAATAAAAGTAAGTTGTTATATTTAATATAGGGGTATATTGAGAAATATACAAATAAAATTTACCTTTCCAATAAATATTAATTTCAAATTCTTAATTCGTGTGAAAGTCAAACTATGTCTATCAAAATGGGACGGAGGGAGTATGATTTATTTATTTGAAGTGTTAGAAAGACGAAGAGGTGTGCATTGGAAAAGACCAAGGAAATGAAAGGAATTTAATAAATTGTGTAACGGTAATTTAGAAAATCAAAAGACTTTACAAGATCCCCACTTTTTAATATAGTAATAATAAAAATGATTTTAAACTTGATATACTTAACTTTAATACTATATATTTTTAAATTAAAAAAATACCATACCATGTATTACTGTATTAAATAAATAAAAATCCAATCTAACTCTTTATTAGCATTAGCATAATACATATTAACCCTAAGAGAATTTCATTAATTCGTCTATATATTGCTATGATCTAGAGCTTCAAGTTAGAGATGTGTTCTAGAGCTTCAAGTTAGAAGTCAAACTCAATTATATGCTTAAAAGGCTAATAATCCGATGTCCACCACTACTACAAAACAAGGTTTATAAGGCGGATTTTAAAGGACAATTAACAAAATAACCATCCTTTAAAGTGTTTAATTTGCAAAATTTAAATGGAAAAGTGAAAAAACGAGATAATAATGCTCCAATATAGGAGACGATCACCGTTGACCGCCACCTATACTGTTATAAACGACGGTTAAGTTAACCTCCACTTATACAAATGCGTTAAAAAAACTACATAAACAGTGATTAAGAAAACGCCGTTTAAAACATAGATTAAAAAAATAAAATAAAACACCTATATGCGGCGGTCACCATATGACCGCCGCATATACTTAATATAAATACTTTATGCGGCGGTCACAATGACCGCCGCATAAACTATCCTTCCTACTTCACACTCACCAGTTAACGAAAAAAACCTGAAGAAAGCCCAAAAAAAAAAAACCCTAGGATCCCTTTCGGTGAACTTGGTAAAATTCCCGGGACTGGAGCATTGTTCCGGCCATTGGATCTCGAATTGGTTGCTACACTAACCATTGTGCATCTCACAACAAGGTACTTGGTTTTTTCAACAAAAATTAGTGAACTTCTTGGATTTTTCATTATATTATGGAATGTGGTAGATTAAACCTTAAATCTAACTTGTTTGTATACCTATAATCGTAGTAAGGCTTGGGTTTTGAAAGATTAGTGCTTCTCATTACAAATCTTTGGATTTTTTCCAGCAGATTTGTAGGTTTTTTTACTATGTGTGGTGATTTTTCGGACCTTTTTTTTCTTTTTCTAATTTCGACTTTGATGCTGTTTTTATATTTTTCTTCTTATTTCATGGGATTTTTTTTTTTTGGGGGAATGTTACAATGTTTTCGATTTGTTTTTTGGTTGAAAAAAATAGTTGGTTAGTGTAATTTTGGAATTACTAGTTGGATAATGTAATTTTGGGATTTTCTTATTTTGGAATTATTTAGGACGTAGTTTGGTATGTATTTATCTTTTAGTGAGATGAAATACTGCTTAGATCATTTGTAATTCGGTATGTAGCTAGCACGTAACTTTGTAATTTTATCATTTCTAGGAGAACGTACATTGTTATCAATGAATTTTTGCTTGTTATCAATGCTAAAACGGTATATATAGCTAATTTGTGGTTTTGGACTTTTTCTCCAAGTTCAAAGTCATCACTTTGAGGAATTCTTTGCACCTGAGCTGGACAAATTAACATTGGTATCAAAGTCCATTTAAAAGAAATACTGTAGAGGTAATGCCACATCATGTGTGATTGAATAATGTAAATTGTAAGCCCAGCTGAAATGTATGTCTCCTGAATAAGTTCTCCTAGCTACATCATGCTATGTAGATAAGAATTTGTCGCTATACTCAATATTAATTAGTTTACAATGACTCTGAACTCTTGTTTTTGGATATATATTTTCTTGTTGATCAATACTTCTATGTAGTAATTAGATGTTTTCGCATCTTTTATGTATTGTAATTAATGTTATGTAATTTAGGTAAATTAAGAGGCAATCTTGAAAACATATTCATGGTTGAAAGTGTTATTTTGAGGTAAAGTTGTTATTTCCTTGTGTTTGCTGCTTCTAACGCATTTAACGTGTTCTAAAGCATCGTCGCAAATATTTTAATTATCATCTTGCTTTGCCCTGTTTAGATTTAATGTTTGCCTTGTTCATTATATTTCTTTCATTGCTTCTTCTTCCAAGCTTTAATATTCTATCATTACTGCTACAGACTTTTGGATTCGTTGTAACTTTCATTAATTTAGTACCATTATTGCACTTGATCGAGGTTGCATGTATAAATGATTCACTTCTAAGAAGGTTTGATTAGAATTCTATATAATTTTATATATATATATATACACAGATTTCAAGAGATGGTTCCTCTGAATGCTGGGTGAGATTTACCTTTGTTGGTTAATAAGTATATGCTTGGGTTTATAATGGAAATTCTCCCGTCAAATTAAATCTTCTAATTATTAAGTTGTAGCTAGCAATTTTATAAAGATCTGTGTTTTTGACATCTTGACATTTTAACCTAATTATTATGTTGCTTATTGAGATAGAACTATAACTTGACTTCATAGCTAGTTCTTAACTTTATTTACGCAACTCATATAATTTGTGTTAAATCCAACCGCCAAACATGTTAGGCGAAAGCTAGGCATTTTCCAGTAATTTATTCACATGCTTCTTGCATTATTTTTATATCCAAAATATTTTTCTATAATAATGCCCGAAATGAAGAAAAGTTCTAACTCATTTTTTTCTGTAATATGTGTGTCTATATATG
This sequence comes from Jasminum sambac, assembly GCA_018223645.1. Classification (NCBI taxonomy): domain Eukaryota; kingdom Viridiplantae; phylum Streptophyta; class Magnoliopsida; order Lamiales; family Oleaceae; genus Jasminum; species Jasminum sambac. The sequence continues at coordinate 21,099,860 of CP073649.1, forward strand.
ACAAGCTTTAGACATCCCTCACTAATTTCTATCTAGTATTATTTTGCTAAGTTTCCTTGTTCTTTCTTTGTCACAAGTTTTAACTTTTGTTTATTGATTAGAAATAAAAAGAAAAGACGATTACTATAAAGAGGCTGGACATGGAATGAGTTGTTTTTTCTTCAATCAAATTACTTTTCGTTTTTTAGGTTGGTAAGGCTGTAGGCACACATAAATGTAGACCATTTGAGAATGGAGACATTCGTATTTCTTTTAGGTTTGCTCTTCATTGTATCTTTTTTTAATCCTTTTTGTTCATTTCATATTGTTATATCCAGTAGTTAATAATTAATAAACAAAAATATGAAATTAATGTTTGAGTTGTAAAAAAACAAGAGCGAGAAGAAGTAAATATATTATTGTAGAAGTAGAAGATGGCTGTGAGACACCCTTCTATTTTCCCGCCAAAAGTGTCTTGCTAATATATATATAAAGAATTAATTTATATAGTGGGCCGCAATTGTTGGGGATTGAGATTCAGCAATAGATGAGTTTCTCTTTCGGTAATACTAGCTATTTCACCAGTGCGTTGTATAGGATGAGAATTAAATATTAAAATAATCACACTAAAAAAGCTCTACCAAATTTCATAAAACTTATGGTTTTCACAAATTATTGGATTATTACCATTTATATTTTTTTATAGTTATTAAATTATTTTTAAATAAAAAAATAAAATCTACAATAGAGTGTGTCAAATTGAAGGTCCCAACACTCTAATACGAGTTAACAAGTGAGAGAAAATTGTGAATATATCGTCCCTAAAATCAATCACCTAAAGAATTAAAGGTAAAAATTTTACTTTATACTTCATACTTTTTTTCAATGCGCCACTCTTTATAAATTATTTTATTTAAGTACTAACATAATTTCTATAATTTTTTAACTAAATTCAATTTGGTCCAAGATCATTAATTTCAATTGGAATTGATTTTTTTCATCAAAACAAAAGAAAATTTTTATAGATTTTTATGAATTTTGATGTGAAATAGGAGAGATAATGAGTGGATCGGAGTTGAATGATAAAGATTTATGTAGTATATGTAGGTCCCAAATGATATGTGAATGTAATTGATTTGACCAAAATTGAGAATGAATTAAAATATATAAAAATTTGTTAAAATTTATAAACTAACACATGCAAAATAACAATACCTGAATTTTATGCCAGAATGGTGAAGAGGGAATTATCACATAGCAGAAGGTATCCCTCATCCAATTCAGTAAGTTTATCCAACAAATTTGTTGCTCTTCATGATGTGGATGCTAAAAACACTGAGCTGGAGGAGTCTGTTTTTAATCCTTGAGGGGAGATTGAATGACAAGAATTGCAACGAGTAATCTGCCATGGGACTCAAATGGTTCTTTTCTTTTTGCCTGCATACAACGAGAAGCTTGATGATGGGACCAACATCCTCAAAGCTAAAGTTAAAGCAATATATATAGGTTCCAACTGGTTTGCAACGAAGGGTCACGAGCACACAGGTACCATCCTTTATGACTTCACCCAACTTAGGGCATCTTCAATGCTCATCATGGACTGCGGTTGACATGGCATGTTTATGGAAAGCTTTCTATCCAATGTGGCACAATGCTGAACAAATAGAAGAAGAGAGCCCAAAATAGCACTCCAATGCACAATATCCAAGCCCATTTCAAACGATCAAAAGACAAGTTAAAAAATAAAAAATAATAAAGAAATTTGTCCTCTACAACTTTTTGGCCCTGGGAAAAGAATTTGTGCCTAGTCAGCATGTCTAGAAAGATGTCTGAAACCAGAAAGCCTTCCAGACAAAGTCTGATTTTTTTATTGACACATCAGCTACACATAGTACAGGTCACCATGCATTGGAGAGGTGCTTTTAGAAAGACATTGTTTATTGCTTGGTTGGTAGCCATTTTTACTCCAGTTGAAAGAAGCATTGAAGATGCTCTTAGGGGATTAATTACTAGAATTCTCTATTCTGATAGGAGTTCCATAACTTATCTCATGAGAGTGAGGTGTTAGTTAGATATTATTCTTTTATTATATTCTTGGTATTGCAAAGAACTAAAATTGTATAGTGGAGTAGTATTCCTTTCGTTCATACATTATTTAAAAAAAGATGATCAAGAACCATCAATGCATTTTTTGGCTCCATACGATCTCCGTTTTGAAATTCGAAATCAGATCTAGAATCAGCATGTCGAATGGGAGCTCCAGCAGTTTGGAAAATTTTTTGGCGACACCATAGCGGCCGGTGGCGGTCCGCTACGGTGTTTCCGGAATATTTTTCAAATTTCTAAAGCTCCCCCTCGATATGCTGATTTTAAATCTGATCTCAGATTTCAAAATAGAGATCATACGGGGCCACATTGATGGTTCGATTCTTGATCATCTTTGATTATTTCAATTATGAATTGTAATAAAATAGCGAGGTGAGGCTCATTATGTCTCCCTCTCAAGCTTCTAAATTTCTTTCATCAATAAAACTGTATCCTGAGCTTGGATTTTCGAGTTGGGATACTTCTCCTGGAAAAAAAAACCCTGAACTTTGTGAGTGAATTCAATGAAATTCAACTAATTAATTAGCTTTTAAACTTCAAATAATTAAGATCAATTTATTTGTAATTTTAAAATTAATTTTATTAATTTCTTCATTTTGTTGTGCCTTGTAGTTAAGCTCCCTTTATAAATTAAGATTATATATTAATTTTTGGCATTTAAAGTTAGACATATTTGTAATATACGTTCAATAAAATTAAATTAAAATTTACAGTTCATATTCCTATGCATGATAGTAACAAAATATTTGGGTTTTATTTGTCCACCCTGTCATTTGATTTAAGTTTGACACATTTTTCTTACTTTTACAATTTTATTGTTTAAAACTTAAATATTCAATTTCTTACATTTTTTATGTGATTTTAATAATGACAAACTCAGGCACTGAAGGAAATAGTGATTATGATGGTAACTTCTTTTTTCTGCTCTGTGTTTCTTTGTTGAATTTTTAGATAATCACAAGTAGACTTTTTATATTTCTCCTTTTAAGATAATTATATAGTGAAGTTTTTTTTTTTTATTGTATCTATGTTGTGTTAATACTATGTGTCCTTCATTTGGAAGGCATAACGTGAAGTAAACTACTTAATAAACAAAAGAAATTGTTATTCATTAAACATGTTTAGTGAGCCATGCATATTCTAACTCAAATTGTATCAAATTTTTCATACTAAATAATCTAACATTTTATTGTAATACACATCTGCGATGTCAATGTGATAAGTGCGTTTTACGCACTTATTTAGGGTCGTTAAACTCCAATTAATTTTATCTCCTATCTATTTCGTGCCTAAATTTTGCAATTTATTATTATTTTAGGAGAAGGATTAGATATGGAGGAAAGCGGAGCAATATTGGAGTGGAGATGGCCAAAAGAAGGGAAGAGATATGAAGATAATGAAAGTTTCCAAGTTTGAGGATGATAATGAAATTATGCTAAAGATTGGAAACGAATTTTGACCTAGATAAAAGTGGAATTGGGACATGGCTATTTCTGAATAAACTATAGATATTTTCGTCTAGTTTCCACAGGAATTTGAATCGCCTCAATCGGACATCAGATGAAGAAGTTATGACCGAAATAGTAAATACTGAGAAATTTGTCTCAGGTTTTTGCAGCGTGATTCCTAATTGGACTAGGACTCCAATTATGGCATGCTTTTGGGCTCCTCCTTACACACGAAATTGGAGGATTCTTGAGACCTTTTTAGGGCTATAAAAGGAGGTTAAGAGAGATTAGAGAGGGGATGGAAGCTACAACACAAGTTTGGAGAAGAAATTGAGGAATTCAAGAGATTGAAGGCTTCAACTTTATTTTCTCAAACTCGGTTATGTATTTCGTTTTATTTCTTATCTTTAGTTTTTATTTCAATTCCATGAGTAGCTAAACTCTTATTACTTAGGACGATTTATGGATCCCAATTATGAACTTTAATTCTATGTGAATGGATCCGAATTTCTAGTAATTGATTTGTGTTAATTCTATATTGTTGGGTTATTTTATTTGCCTTTCTGATCAATTGGTGAATTTATCTATTGGTTTATGTTTGATTCGAGGGAGGAGAACATGAATTAGATTTAGACAATATAGAACACTAATTTAGGCAAGATTTAGAGATAAACTTGTGGTTAGTGCGGTCACGTAGGTGGAATTTCGAGGAAACCGATTAGAATTTCTTGTTTGAATGCGTTCATGAAGGTTGATAACGAATTTACTTAGAGATAGGTAAATTGGCCCGATTGAATAGATTTAATTATCATCGAGAGAGATAGTTATATAATTTAGGAAATTCGACCGTTAACACGAGTTAATTATTTTGGATCCATGAATGTGGGATTAAGGGGATCAATTGGGTGAAGTAATGAGTCCCAAGTCTTTAAATACCTTGATTTAATCTACAAATTCTTTTAATTCTTGCATAATAGATTTAGTAGAGCATTATTCTCCTAGCATTCTATTTAAATTTAGTATAATTACACCATTAATTTGATCCATCAAATAAAGTGATAAATTGACAAATTTTGGTACTCAAAACAAGTCCCTGTGGGATCGATACGTGAACTCAAATCCACTTTACTACTTATTTGACACCGTACACTTGCGGTCCGCATTTGCACTCATATTTTTAAGCGAACAAGTTTTTGGTGCCGTTGCCGGGGACTTCGTAATTGATATCGATACTAGTCAATTATTGCTTTAATTTGATTTTATTTTTTTTTAGTCATCTAAATTTTACTTATTTTGTGTTGCAGGTTTGCATGCTAAACACGAGATCGAACCCATTATTTGAGTTTGTGCCTTTTGATCTTGAGATAGAGCGCACATTTCGTCGTACATTAAGAGAAGCAAAAGAAGCTAAGAAAAAGCAACAGGGGACAGAGATGGTGAAGAAGAAGAACGACTTGTAGCTAACCCCGCCGTCTGTTGAGGGAATATGTCACACCGACGATGGGGAATAATCTCACTTGCTTGGTTCCTCCTGCGATTCACCGCTAATAACTACGAAATTAAGCCGGGAACTATTCAGCTTGTCCAACAAACGGTACAATTTCATGGGCTACAGGACGAGGATCCCCATGAGCACATAAGGCGATTTTTAGAAATCTGCGATATGTTCAAAATTAACGGAGTACCTCAAGAGGCTATTAAAATGAAATTGTTCTCATTTTCTTTGGCTGGAAAGGCGAGAACGTGGTTTTATACTCTACCCGCCAATTCAGTTACAAGTTGGGCTAATTTGTGTCAGAAATTCTTTGACAAATTCTTCCCTCCAGGCGTATGTTAAAAATAAAGGCGTGAAATAACCTCATTTTCCCAACACCATGGAGAATCTATATTTGAAGCATGGGAACGATTCAATGACTTGCTGAGACACTGCCCAAATCATGGCATACCCGACTGGCTCATCGTGCAAGCCTTTTATAATGGGTTGAGTGATGAGAACAAGAAGCATGCAGACTCTGCTGCAGGAGGCTCACTCATGGATAAGACATATGTGAAGCATCCTCTATTTGAAAAAGATGGTTTGCAAATAGTTATCGCGTGGTATTCAGATCGTTCACGCCAAAGCATGTTGGAATTCATGAAGTTGATGCCGTGACATCACTCGCGGCGCAAGTGGCGCCTCTTTCCAAGAAATTGGATAATATGACTTTGCCTACTGACTAACATGGCGGTGAGTGCTATATGTGATATTTGTTGTGCTAACCATGTTACTACAGTGCCCTGTGGCCCATTCAAACTTACCAATTGATCGTGAGCATTCTTCGGAAACAATCAAAGGCCACCATATGGGCCGTGCGGCTCACGCATACAATTCGGGATGGAGACAACACCGAACTTCTCTTGGAAGGACAACAATGCGAGGAATGAGGCCACCTGGATTTAATCCGCCGCAGAAAGGAAAAGCTCATTGGAAGAAGTCTTAGCCAAATATATGGAAGCAAACAACAATTTCATGCAAAAGACCGAACACACTCTCCAAAACCAAAATGCTGCAATCAAGAATTTGGAGACTCAAGTTGGGCACTTAGCAAATGCAGTAGCAGATGGCGACGCCCTCGGGTACTTTTCCAAGTGATACGGTGACCAACCCAAAGCAAATCAATGCCATCACCACTAGAAGTGGACTTAAATTGCCAGAGATAGAAGTAATAAATAAGGAACCAGCTGCCTCAGATGCAGTTGAGAATGAGAAGGAAGAGCAATAAGAAACCGCCGAATCATCGGACAAAGGGCCAAGGGTGGACAAAAATGAGGAAACGAGGCCACATCCAATCAAGGCTTACGTCCCCCCGATCCCCTATCCTCAGAGGCTACAGAAGAGTAAATTGGACAAACATTTTGCCAAATTTCTGGAGATTTTCAAGAAGCTGCACATCAACATTCCATTTGCAGATGCTCTCGCTCAAACGCCACTGTATTTGAAGTTCATGAAGGAGATGCTGTCAAAGAAAAGAAAATTGGAGGAGTTCGAAACTGTGGCATTGACAGAAGAATGTAGTGCAATCTTGCAGAATAAGCTGCCACCAAAACTAAAAGACCCAGGGAGTTTTTCTATCCCTTGCAATATCGGTAATATAAATTTTGATAGATCTTTATGTGATTCAGTGCAGTGTAAATTTAATGCCTTTGTCGCATTTCTGAGAAACTTGGGTTAAGCGAGCCAAAGCGGAACAACGATGACATTGCAGCTAGCAGATCGCACAATCAAATGTCCATATGGCATAGTAGAGGATGTCCTGGTAAAAGTGGGAAAATTTATTTTTCCTGCAGATTTTATGATAATGGATATTGAAGAGGATATCAGAATGCCGCTTATTCTTGGACGATCATTCCTAGCCACTGCACGAGCTCTAATTGATGTGGAAAAAGGAGAGCTAATCTTAAGGGTTGATGAGGATAAAGTCATATTCAACATTCATAAAGGAGAAAACAAAGAAGTTCAAAGTGACAGTTGTTTCGAACTCGAGGCAATTGAAAAAAAGGATGTTGAACCAGACAAGCCCGATCAGAAAACTCAAAGCAATTTGCATGAATTGTGGATGCCTAAATGGAAGAGGAAAAAGTTGGAAAAGAATCAGGAAGGCAACATCAAAATAGACAAGACTCCCAAATCCGTTTCAAACCTCCATGACCATGATCATCCAAAATCGAGTTAGGGACTATAAACAAGCGCTAGGGGAGGCAACCCACCCAGACACTCGTTCAATTTTACTTTGATTTTTTCGCTTTCTTTGCATTCTTTCTTATTTCCCTATTTTTAATAAGTAAATCCTACAAGAAATTTCCTTTTCATAATAATTATTATTATAATTTAAAAAAAAAAAAAAGGGAGAGGTCGCGTGGCTCGCGCTACTCAGGACAGGTGCGATCCGTGCCAGTCGCGCCCCTAGATCGGCGCGACTGCGACGAAAAATGAAAAACAAAAAAAAAAAAAAACTGGTCTTTAACTTCCCTTCTCCAGTTTCATTTCCTCTCTTCCTCTATTTCCACTTCTTTCCTTCAACTTCCTTTTTCTTTCCTTAATTTCTCTTCCCACAATTACTAGCCATTACCACTTGCATATATTAATAAGGTTATTCCCCAATTATATTTGTCTTCTCCAAGTGTTTCCCCCACAAAATTCAAGCACATTCCAAGAGGTGAATGATGAAATCATATTTTACTTGCATAAGTTGATTGATGATTGATTTGATTTCTTTGCTTGTAATGAGATATGATTATCAAGTGATTGTGGTAATACTTGTTTAGGAATCCTACATATTTCTTGCTATGGGTACTTTCACCCTTAAAACATTCTTGATTCCTATCTTTTCTTACCCTTGCATGCTAAGTGTTCGATAAATTGTCTGAACCATTGTTCTCTTGTTTTGTGCTCATTGCATGCTAAGTCTTTGCCATATTGCTTGAACCAATTCCCTTTTCTATTGTCACCACTTTACTATGAGCTTAGTTAACAAGTGAGTTTGGGGGAGCACTTTGATATATACAAACATCTTTTTGTTTTACTTGTCCTTGATATAGTCTATCTATATGCAATCTCATTCCATGTGCTTCGTGATTCATAGGATCATGACGGACAGGACAAGAGATTTGGCTCGAGCAAAGAAAGTAAAGAGTGTTGCCACGAGCTCCACCACTTCCAAACGGTCTAGGAATGACACTACAACATATGAACCATTCATCTTTGAGGAAGCACAGGACCGCTTTGATATAATCCAAGAACAACGCTTTATCTATGAGCGTATGGTTGATTTGAAAGAAGTAGAGTCTCTTGGAGTCAGTGAAATTATCCAACGGAAGAAGTGGGGTAAGTTGGTTGCTAAACCACACACCGTATACCCTAACGTAGTATATGAGTTCTATGCCAATCTCAATCCAGACATCGAGGAGCCGACAGAAGAGCTTGCATATCATACCTTTGTTCGTGATGTTTGGGTCCCCTTTAACCCCACCGTTATAGCTGAGTATTACTCTGTCTCTTCCACGCTCGGTATACCAGAACTACCACCAATCGATGCTGAGTGGGATGAGATCATTCAAGATTGCTTCCAGGATGACAGTTCAAAGAGGTGGGCAAAGCATAAAAAAGTGGGACATGGGCAGTTGAGCCTACGGTACAAACTCTTTCACTATATCATATTCCACAACATCGATCCCAGCTCTAACTTGACCGACATCTCGCACATTAAACTGGCAACGCTATACTACTTAGCAAATGGTGGCGATATTGATTTCGGCAAAATCATTTTCGACAAAATCGTGGGGATCGGTAAAGATCCAATTGGGAAGCGTCTCATTTTTCCATCTTTGATCTCCGCTCTTTGCAAAAAAGCTAAGGTCCCGATACTCCCCTCTGGAGGAGACAAGACACGACCACCCACCATTAATCGTGGCACGCTTATGCAATCTAAATCACAAAGTCAGCGGGTCAAGGCCCCATCTATGCCCCCCGCGGAAGAGAATGACCAAGATGACGAAATACCTCCTTTGACATGAGACATGAGACTCGCCCTTGACCACATGCAAACGCAATTACAACAAGACCGAGCATACAACGAACAACAGTGGCAATGGGTTCGTCATTCTCTACAAGCTCAAGAAGAGGCTCGGGCCCGAGATCATTAGGAGGTTATGAAGATGTTTGAGCAGCTCCTGCGGCATCAAGGGCCATCCGGCCCTTTCAATGGATGATTTGGTGGAGATGGCACCCATTGCTCCCAACTACACGCCCGGTACTATCTTTCCTTTTTATTCTTTTGATACATTGGGACAATGTATGTGCTAAGTTTGGGGGTGTGACAATATTTGTGGTTGTGTGTCGATAGGTCTTTTCGTGAGTCTACTTTTTACAATTTTTACTTATGTGTTTACTTGTGAGTCGTAAATGTCAGTCTTCCAAAAAAAAAAATGTGTCTTGTGTCTGTTTGTCAAGTAGCGTATCGCCGATGAATGTTTCTTTTGGGTAAAAATTGAAATAGAGCGATAGTTGGACCTTTACAACATCACTTAATCCTTTTAACTTTTCATGTCACTTAGTGGTGCACGACTGATCTTATAAGAGCACATGGTCATGGCTTGGCTTGAATCTAAGTCTGAATTTGATCTAGATGCCGTATCCCTCACACTGCTGTAATACACAACTCGACTAGTAGAAATAGGCAATTGTCCCAAACTAAATTGTAGGGCCAATTAACTAAAAGGCTCAGTTTGGGGGTGGTAAGATTAGTGACTTTATGTTGGGGGAATTGCAATTTGATACCTTGATATCTTTGCTCTAAATTGAAGAATCTTAGGTTGATGAGTTTGCCCCTACACTGACCAATACTATCAGTCTCCATAAAAAAAAAAAAAAAAAGAGAGAAGAGAAAAAGAAAAAAAAAAGAGAGGAGAAAAATCATTTGCATTCACTGCCCTATTCTCTTGCCTCATTGACTCGAGTGATTAAGTCTGAGGGGTATTTTACCTGGTGCCTTGAGTGACGAGCCTGAGTCATCGACCTAAAACTTCGCTACACGAGTCCTTGAGAAAGCATTATTGTTGGGGCAGTGCATTGCATTACATTCCGCATTTCACAAACAAAAACACAAAAAAAAAAAGCACAAAAAAAGAGAAAAAAGAAAAAAAAGAAAAAAAGGGAAAAAATCCGGGAAATAAAGATTGATAGGGGTTTGAAGTGTTGGGAAAAGGTTCAAAAGCTAGAGATTTGGAAATTTGGAAGTAAAGATGGATGGACGGATAACGGTAATTCCTTTAACATCCAGTCACTTCTACTTAACATCTTGTGTGGAAAAATACATTTATTTTTAGAACACCACATCGAGTGAAATATCTCGGGGACTTGAGAGAAAAGTATAAAGAGAGAACTCTACGAGTGGGGCGAGAATAATCTTACCACAAGGGGAAATGGCCATGGTTTTGTATTGTGTGGTCTGTGATTAGATTTTGACGTGGACTTGAGTCGAGCCATGGCTAGCAAATACATTACAAAGTCGTGTACATGTTAAGTGAATAGCTTGGTGCATGTTTATTCGGCCCAAATGGAGCTCTGTAAGTATTTAACTACCTGAGGCGAATGGTACATTACTTGACTTGTTTGAGTCTTATCTGTGGTTAGTGTTCAGTGCGTGACAGTTTCTTTGTGTTACTTGAGTTCCTTGTTCGAGGGCGAACAAGAGTTAAGTTTGGGGGTGTTGATAAGTGCGTTTTACGCACTTATTTAGGGTCGTTAAACTCCAATTAATTTTATCTCCTATCTATTTCGTGCCTAAATTTTGCAATTTATTATTATTTTAGGAGAAGGATTAGATATGGAGGAAAGCGGAGCAATATTGGAGTGGAGATGGCCAAAAGAAGGGAAGAGATATGAAGATAATGAAAGTTTCCAAGTTTGAGGACGATAATGAAATTATGCTAAAGATTGGGAACGAATTTTGACCTAGCTAAAAGTGGAATTGGGACGTGGCTATTTCTGAATAAACTGTAGATATTTTTGTCTAGTTTCCACAGGAATTTGAATCGCCTCAATCGGACATCAGATGAATAAGTTATGGCCGCAATAGTAAATACTGCCAGGCTGTCCAGTTTTGCGCGCGTGATTCCTAATTGGACTAGGACTCCAATTATGGTATACTTTTGGGCTCCTCCTTACACACGAAATTGGAGGATTCTTGGGACCTTTTAGGGCTATAAAAAGGAGGTTAAGAGAGATTAGAGAGGGGATGGAAGCTACAACACAAGTTTGGAGAAGAAATTGAGGAATTCAAGAGATTGAAGGCTTCAACTTTATTTTCTCAAACCGATTATGTATTCGTTTTATTTCTTATCTTTAGTTTTTATTTCAATTCCATGAGTAGCTAAACTCTTATTACTTGGGACGATTTATGGATCCCAATTGTGAACTTTAATTCTATGTGAATGGATCCGAATTTCTAGTAATTGATTTGTGTTAATTCTATATTGTTGGGTTATTTTATTTGCCTTTCTGATCAATTGGTGAATTTATCTATTGGTTTATGTTTGATTCGAGAGAGGAGAACATGAATTAGATTTAGACAACATAGAACACTAATTTAGACAAGATTTAGAGATAAACTTGTGGTTAGTGCGGTCACGTAGGTGGAATTTCGAGGAAACCGATTAGAATTTCTTGTTTGAATCGTTCATGAAGGTTGATAACTAATTTACTTAGAGATAGGTAAATTGGCCCGATTGAATAGATTTAATTATCATCGAGAGAGATAGTTATATAATTTAGGAAATTCGACCGTTAACACGAGTTAATTATTTTGGATCCATGAATGTGAGATTAAGGGGATCAATTGGGTGAAGTAATGAGTCCCAAGTCTTTAAATACCTTGATTTAATCTATAAATTCTTTTAATTCTTGCATAATAGATTTAGTAGAGCATTATTCTCCTAGCATTCTATTTAAATTTAGTATAATTACACCATTAATTTGATCCATCAAATAAAGTGATAAATTGACAAATTTTGGTACTCAAAACAAGTCCCTGTGGGATCGATACGTGGACTCAAATCCACTTTACTACTTGTTTGACACCGTACACTTGCGGTTCGCATTTGCATTCATATTTTTAAGCGAACACAATGTTTGTAAAAGATACATAAAAGCAGTATTAATTCGTAAATTAAAAGACAGTAGCATGATAATGAGTCATTCTATAAAAATAAAATGGGAAAATTTGATATATGCACAATTGGCTCATAAGTTCCCTCACAGGCCATAAAGATCCAATTGGTTATTGACACGCCCCGCACCAAATTATCTCTAATAACTTGGCACGTGGCGTGTGCCAACGATGGATGACAATTACGTGCCGGATCCATTGCTAAGGCAAACTGTAACCGCTTGATTTTACCTTAATTTAAATAATAAGAAAATATCTTGCAGAAAATTTGACAGAGTTTCCTCTGTATTTTGAATATATCCATCCTGTAAGAGATTTATTCCAAGCTCCAGACATGCAACTCAACATTTGCACAAATCTCATTTCAAATCAAGAATATTGAAACCTTTAAAAAAAAAACCCAACCACCATAATTCAATATCAGTGTCACTTTCCAAAACTCAAACGAGAACGATGTCGAAAAGAATTAATGAATAACTAATGAATAAACCAATAGATCTATTCTTAAAAACCCTTTCTCAAATGAATGCGAAGTTTCAACTAAACGCTAGTAAATGAATGAATAAATAAATGAACCTACTAACTAAATGGAAAAGTAATGGTGGTGGTGGTCAACAGGCGATCCAAGCTCACGCTCAACTGCTTCCTGATAAGAAAAATATTAGGAAAATACGTGAGTTTTGTAACTCAGTGAGTGGATAAGTTCACAAATATATGTAGTTTTCCATCTAAAATATCTTCATAAAACCTCTTTATGTCCAAACGCATAAATGGCATAAATAATTGAAAACCATCAAGGTAATACTAATAATTGAAATTGTTCTTACTGAACAAACACTGATTATACCGTTTCAAACGGATTTTACTTTCTAAAACTGAATTCTGTAACTACAAATAATTTACTGAAACATAACATCAAAAGTACCAACAAGTAATAACACACTTGTGTAGAGTACTCTCAATACACGTGGTGTGTCACTCAAAAGTCCGTTCTGTCTGAATATCTAGTCATACGCGCGCAGAGCAAGCCCCAAAGGCTAAACACCCCCATACACGGCCAAAGCCTATGTGTGTACCAGTGTTCTAAAAAACCCGCCTAGGCGGCACCTAGGTATGAAGCGTGACATAAACGCGTCGCTTAGGTTAAAAGCGTGAAAAAAACGGTCAATGCAAATTTTGACCACCTAGGCGTGACTTAGCGGCGACTAAGCGTCACCTAGGCGTGCCTAGGCACGTTTTTTTTTTTTTTGAACCATGCATATTTTTTACTTTTTAAGTTTAAGCCGAGTTCAAAGTTAGAAAATAATAAATTAAATAAAAATAAAAGAAATTGAATACATCTCAAACCATAAATATACGATTGAAAATCTCAATTTAATTTCAAATTTTAAATATCTTGGATTCTCAATCTGACCATGTGAGCATGCAATCCCTATAAATCTATTAAGAAAGAATTGTCCATCTTTTGATTTTTTTCATTTGAAAATATTAAAATTATATTGTAAATTTCTTGAAATTATAAAGTAGATATAATATTTATGAATTTAGATATATTTTTTAATTTAGTATATACTATTTTAATTATTTAATACCTTAGACTCATAAAAAAAATTTAATTAAAAAATTTGAAAAAGGCTTTTTAACTCCTAGGCGGCGCTTTGGCGCGCTTAGGCTTGTAATGCTTGAAGTTTCGGCTCCACGCTTTTTAGAACACTGGTGTGTACAAAAGTGGATCCCAAAGACCTCTGTAATTCTGGTCATACACTGTGGAACACATCACAGCAATGCAGAGTGGGTAAATTTAACAAGGTACTCTATGATGTGAAAATATTCACATAATAATTTCTTTAAAAAAAGGAACCACTAATAAAATTCACCACTTTCTCAAATATTTGTTGCAACAACATATCGTAAAAAAATCTTTAAAAGCATATTGGGATTTAAAACATGCTACTTTATGAGAAATATAATTTTTCCACTCACAGAACTACGAACTGCTTCTAATTCGGTTGGTAGGCTTCCCCAATCGTTTCGTCACCATCTGAAATAACAATGGGATTCCAATCAAAACCTATACATATGCATTTTCAACCAATTACCTACCCACATTCAATACTAAGTTTTAACTTTTCTAACATTCTTTAATATTCCCATTCTGTTACTTTATTCCATTTCTTTCATTGATTTTACTATATTTCATACCATTGGAACCATCCAATTGAGTCACAAAATAAATTCCCAAATTTTCAGCAACTAGCTATAGCTAATGTAAGTTTCAATCCACTTCATCACCCACTACTCAATTACCATCAATTCCACTTCAAAATATTTGATTAGGGCTATATAATATCCTAATAACACCCAATCAACTCAAATTAATGATAAATTTTGAATCCCCAATGTCTATTGGTAAAACCTAAAATTACATCCACTATTTACTTCGAATTTCATAGGATAAAATCAAGAAATATGCTACCACGCTAAAACCACCATTTAATCCAAACTTCCTCCTTCCTTTTTCTTTTTTCCTTTTTCTTTTTTTTTTCTCCTTTTTCCTTTCTTTTTCGCGAAAGGCTTCTCTGATTTTGGCTACTGTCGAATCCTCCCGAATGCCCTTTTTGGTTCCATACGTGTGTGTGTATATATATATATATATATATATATATATATATATATATATATATATATATATATATATATATATTATAATTGCGACCCAAAGTCCCTGTCCTTTATTTAAGAGATTTAAGTTGGTCATTTGACCCTTAATTACGCTCACAGCCCACAAACCTTCAATTAAATCGATTTAGTCCATAAATTTTTAATATACCAAATTAAATTCCTTTAATAATTTGACTTTGACCCATAATTAGCGACTTTGACCAAGTAGTAGTTGAAATTTAAATAAACGAAAATTCGGGTCGTAACAGTTATTCTGTACAAGTGTGTTATGTATTGTAATTATCTCAAATTACTATTCGTTGCATGCGTTTTAGATTTCTAGATTGGAGATCAAATCCTATTTTTAAAAAAGTTACGTGTCATTATTTATTTTTTTAACTAATGAGTAGTTGCTTTAAAATTTTGAACAGCACTGATCTGCGAAAGTTAACACTATATATATAGTTTTTAATATGAAAAATAAGCATAAATGAAAGTACACTAAAATTTTGCTTATCAGTAAAAAGTTTAAGTTAAAAAAATGTAAACTGATTATATTTAACTTTAAATAATTTTTTTAATAATTATATTTAACTTTAAAAAATGAAAAAGAAAATTACTAAATAATTATTTTTCATATTTTCTCAAGCATTGATTAAATAATTTATTATTAACTTTGACATGTTTACTGAAGTAATATGGATGGTGACCACACCAATTGAACTACAAAATTAGAAATGTTGACTTCAAAGAAATCTTTCAAAATTTAAACTTAATTTTTATGTGTTTTCAAGTTTTTCTCTCTTTTCGTATTTTACAATGGTATTTACAATCAAATCAATATACGTTATTCCACCGTACAATCAATTGACACTGTTCCTCCGTACAATGCAGGGTGCAATACTAGTTTAATTTAATTTGAACCAAGCAAGGCTTGAAGTTATTCTTGTTACGAATTAATTTCATGTAATTCACTTCACTAAATTCAAATATACTCTCGATTTATATAGTATCAATTTATTCTTCAAAAATTAATACTCATGGAAGAAATAATTTAAAATTATTTGTTAAATAAAAAATCCTAAACTGTGATGTCTATACATAAATACCAGTACAAAAAATAATAATATAAAAATATTCTTTTCTAATTATTTCTTTCGATTTCATAATAGAATGCAGAAAATATACAAATACTGAATGTTAAAAAAAATATATAATAATTAAACGTACCTTATTGAAATGAAAATATGTTTAAAAAATATCATATTTCAACAACAACATTAATTAAAGTTGATATATAACTAAAAAAGTCAGTTATTAATGAAATTTTAAAATTTAATAGTTGACATTATTTAACTTAAAGTAACTTATTTTTAATTGCACCTATTTATTTTAAATTGCACGTGTTGCAACTGTCCCTAACATTTGTATCCATTTGCATTTTCGTTCCCAATCTTTAAATTTTCACCAATTAATTAGTCATCAACGAAAATAATACATTTCCACTCTTGAACTTTAATTTGTTAAAGTTTCAATACTTGTCATGATGGCTGTCCCTTATTACTACGTGGCTGTAGTGTCCACTTACTAAGCCCTACTTCTAAGTGGCAATGACAAGATGTGTCATATCAACACTGAAATTTTAACAAAGTTCCAATACTGAAAATGTATCATTTTCGTAGCTGTGAGTCTTAGGTTGTTAAGTGCAACTCAACAAACCCCTCCCAACCCAAAAAAGTGCAACTCAAACCCAATCTAAACAAATTGAAAATCTTTATTTTAAAACACCAATAAACCAGCCAACCCAATACAATGAGAAAGTTGACGCAAGGGTGTGATTGGGCTGGGTGACTTGGGTAGGGTTTTGCACAACTATAAAGTTATATCGAAGGTCAATTTCTTCTTCTTTTTGCAAATTTTTTAAAAACAGGAAATGAATTCTGATTCTAATGACAATTTTCATTTGACATTTCTAATATTAATATTAAGTTGTGAGTTTATTTTTCATTGACACTTATCCTATGACTCCTGTTTTTCATTAAGATTTTCAACAAAAGTTTGGTATTATAATGCCATAATTAAGTTCAATTTTGATTCGATAATAATTTATTAATGTCAACTTATTATAAAAATAATAATAACTGACTTTAGCATCATTCATTTTTTATTTTTTTTTTTGTAAATTTATTAAAATAAATTAGCGAACACTTGTTCTTTAATTATACTAGTACTAAACCCCTTGCGATGCACGGGCAAAGTATAATGTTGCTTATAATAACGTTAAAATTATTTATTAGAAAATGGAAATAAATAAACATAAAATATATCCCAAATTTGAATTGAGCAAAAAATTATAAATTTTGAAATTCTTCTTTGAAAATAGCATTCATTGTCGAATCTGTTGATTTTTCATGTTTATCATATATAAGAACCTTCAATCCTACACGACTTCTAACTCTAGATATTGCCATGTATAACTTACTCATGACTGAATACCGACTTTTTCAACAAAAAGGCAACTTATGAAAGTGACTATCCTCAACTTTTATTGATAATCGTACCATACAATACAATCAATGAGAATTATCTTTTCTAAAACTTCAAAGGTAATTTGCATCAAACGGAGTCAAAGACAATCTTGGGATAACAACTTTCTAAACTTCATAGGTACCGATAAAATTTGGGCCATGATGATATTTTTGAAAATGAATCTTTGAATATTAAGTTTTGGAGAATTTATACGATCTGGATTGTTTATTGCATGAAATGATGAGATCTCTATACAAAATATTTATAGGTGAAATTCTGCATATTGATTTTTCGGTAATGAAAATTTTTGAAGAATAATTGGGAAATTTGCTCTTATCTAATTGTTCTTTAACTAAATATATCCCTATATTTAATAAATGTTTGAGTAATTGACTCTTGTCAGTATATTTTATCTTTGAGTAGTTGTAGAAACTAAGATTGAAGATTTTTTTTTAAAAGAAAACCCATGAATTTCAGCCGCACATCATGCTCAATTTGTAAAAATTACATTGATTCAAAAATTTTTTCGACGATTATTTAATAATCACAGTCCGATTTTCTTTTTTCGTGTACGCGAATATTTAATACCCCATTATTTTTAGTAAACGCATTAATTAGTATAATTTATTTAACTAATATTGCTCCTGTGCGGTGCACGAGACGATTAGAATAGTATATTGATATAAAATAATATTATAAAATGAAAAAATGTATTAATATGAATACGCAATAAAAACAATATATATAATATTTTAGATTATAAATTTTGACCTAAGTCATTATCTTGTAAGGAAAAAATCATATCAATTATCATATTTGATGATTTTAAGCATGAACAGAATATTTGAGATCAAAATTTAATTTAATGAAACCACAATATCATATCTCACATGTGATTTCTATTGCTTTTATTTATATAATTTTTTAAAATCAAAAGTTTTCTATGCCCCAAATCATATATTTGTTGTGGCAAGACGTAAACTATTTTTTAATCTATGATACATGTACGTTTAAACTATTATTAAAGAAATTTAATATTACCTATTGTCATTTGAGCAATATAATTTTTTAAATGGTGAAAAATAAAAATTTAATTAATATTTTTTCAAAAAATATAACCCAAATTATTTTAATTATTTTAACTTAATTAAAAAAATACATTTTTAGTTAAAAATTTAATTAACTTAAATTATGTAAGCAAACAACCTATAGTCCAAACTTGAATGAATTGGAAAAAAAAAATAAACGTAAAATATAAAAATAAATAAATAGGAAACCATGCTAAGATGAGACACACACACACACACACACACACACATATATATATATATATATATATATATATATATATATATATATATATTCAATTCTACAATTTTCAATTACTATAAAAAAGATAAAAATAAATTATCTCCAAAATCAAATTTAAATAGAAATAAATCAAACAACAACAACAACAACAACAACAACAACAACAACAACAACAACAACAACAACAATAATAATAATAATAATAATAATAATAATGAAACATGATTTTCATAAATAAAGGAAACCGTGTTTCCATAATTAACATGCTATAGTTCCCATAATTAATATGTTAATTATGCGAACAGTGTTCCTATAATTTAAGTATGATTTTCATAAGAAATGATATTACATTTTGGATGGAAATTGCAGTGCGACCCTCTGTAAAAACTCTTTCTTTTATATATATATAGATTATACACCCATAAACGGAAATTATAACTAACACGTTTTCCAAAAAAAATTATTTTCTTTTCCATACATGTCAAATGTGGCTCATTTTGGTATTATAATTTGTAACTCTGACCTCTTATCACATTTTTATTACTACATGTAATACTAAATATAAAATAGTTAGAAAATTAATTGTTGATACTTGTAATTTTTTTGAACAAAAAAGATGAACAGGTGATTAAATGGTAATTTTAGTAATTATTTTTTTTTAGTGATTTGCGAAATGATGAAATAGGATATGGAAATTGTCATTTTCTGATTTGGTTCCTAATTAATTATTAATTATTAGTTATTTAACTAGTCACTTTTTTATCTTAAAAAAAATTACTCACTATTTAAGACATTCAAAGCACATTGTCCATGAAAACTATCTAATTAATACTCATTTAACGTGGAAAAAATAAAAAAGAGGTTTTCTATTTAATTTTTTAAATGTGTAAAAAAAAATTTAAAATAGAAAACCATTGCCAACGTGACACTGTGCCAAGTTGGCACTTTAATTTTTGTTATAAGAAGACATACATACATACATACATACATACATACACACACACACATATATATATACATATATATATATATAATAATTAAAATGTAATATCTAAAATTAAAATCTATATAACAAATGTTAATTCTCTTATACAATTCGGGTCACCCTAAGGCGTTAAAGGGAAGTTTGAAGCATTGTTTAGGTGGAGTGGAATCAAGATCAAGCCAATTGGATCAAATTTGAAGTGATTTCACAAAGATTTGAAGGTTCAGTGAGGTTCAAAGCTATACATCCTAGAAATAAGTGAGATTTGGAAGTTGATATCACCTCAATCAAACTTCGCGATCGAAAGATATGTCAAAGACAATGAAGGCCGCCCAAGCAGTAAAACTGGAGAAATGTGCAAAGAAAATACGGTCGTAATTTCAAGTCATACAGCGGTACAATCAAAGTATTACGGCTGTAACACATTTCATACGATCGTAACATTCCAAAATCCAGTTTTGGCCCGAAAGAAGTAGAGAACTTTTTACGGCCGTAACTTTGATTTATACGGCCGTACTTTGGGTTTTTACAGTCGTATCTTTTGCCGACTTAAGACTACTTTTAGGATATTTTTGGATATTTTACATTATTTTATTGTATTTTCGAGTTTTGGCTTGTGTATACATGAAAACAAGCCATTGTATTTTCGAGTTTTGGCTTGTATATACATGAAAACAAGCCATTTGTAAGGTTAAGCTGTGATATATGAAAATTGAAACTTCATGATTTGAAGAGTCGAGCACTGCTCCTCGTCCCGGTTTTTGAGAGTTTTGATTGTTGTTGAGTCGAATCGAGAAATCCTCTTCCGGCAATCATGGTTCTTGAGCCAAATTTGAACTTATCGAGGGATTGATCAACTCTCGCGGCATTCAAACCTCGTGATTTAGTAGCGCAGTTGAGTCGAGTCGAGCGATCCTCCTCCTTACCGAGAAGCGACGGATGGTTACTGATCAATACCGACTTCAGTTTGGAGGTTCGACCCTTGGTTCTTGTCATTCTCATTTTAAGAATGAATTCAATATGTATTGCATATAAAAGAATAAAAATAGATATGTAAATTAATTCGAAAATTAAAATACATGTAAAAAAAATTAAAATACATATAAAAAATAAAATAAGAAAAATAACACTAATTAAAGAAAACAGAATAAATTCAACAATAAAGACAATTAATCTTCAAAAAATAATGTCAAGCATGGCAATACCATATAAGCACTTTATCTAGGTGGCACTTCAAATTTTATTAATAATTAGATTAAATAAACTAATATAAATTTTGAAAAACCTATTTATCCACAGCATTCGTGGTTGAATTGACTAAGGGTTTATTTGGTAAGCACAATAAACTAACTTATAATTTATTTAGAGAGTTTATAAGCTTCTCCCATTCAAATAAGTTATGGTTGGTTGGAAGAGCTTACTTGACAAGTTAGAACTTATTTGAAAAGTTAGAATTTATTTGAAAAACTTTTTTGACTAGCTTTTCCAAGAAGCTCATGAGCATTTCATTTTTTATTCTATTTTTATCATTTTTTTCAGTAAAAAAATAAATTTTATTATTTTAAATATGTCATTTTTAGTCATTTTGTATTTCTAACGTAATTTTTCAACTAAATTTGCCAAACACTAATATTTAAATCAGCTAACTTTTCAGCTATCAGCTATAAATTATAAGCTCTCAATTGGTTTATCAGCTATCAGCTAACTTATCAGCTTATTTTCATAAGCATAATAAGTTAGCTTATAGCTTATTCGGAGAGCATATAAACTCGTTCTACTCAAATAAATTCCATTTGGCTCGAAGAGCTTATTTGAAAAGTTTCTTTTATTAACTTTTCAAATAGACTTATGAGCTTTTCATTTTTTATTATTCCAATTTTAGGTTTTTTTGGTCAAAAAAAGAAATATTATTTTCAACATGTTATTTTCGATCATTTTGTATTTCTGACATAACTTTTCAACTAATTTTACAAAATAATAATATTTAAATCAGTTAGTTTTTCAACTTTATTAGCTGTAAGCTATAAATTCTTAATTGGTTTATCAGTTATAAGTTAGCTTATCAACTGTCTGCCAAATATACCGTAATTTGTATTCTTTATTATATTATTATATAAAGACTTCGATCAAACCGTAAGGACTTGTAATTATGAAAATTGCGACTGCGTCAATGATAAAAATAACTTAATTCAATTTGAGAACAAAACCCTTTCCAACCTACCAAACCAATTATATATACATATTTTTTGTAAGCTCTTTTATCATACATTAATTGGAAAACAAACATGGTTGCCAAATAATAATAATAATAATAATAATAATAATAATAATAATAATAATAATAAATGCCAAAAGCTATGGCAGTCCAGTCGGGGCACAGCCAGGAAGTCTTGTTCAGTGTGGTCCAAAATTTCACAATTTACGTTGAAGTAAGACACTAGTTGAATGTTGATGGTCAAACCATTGACCATCAATGACCATTTACTATTAACCATCAACAGAGACATCTAATTGAGTGATATTAAAAATTTATTAGTAAATACATAAATGTACGAAAATATAGAAATATCATATAATAAGAAAATATAACCTAATAGGCTAATACAACCAAAATAATAACAAAATATACATAATAAAATTTTAATTTGTAACTCTAAACTTAAATGATAGTACCTTTCGAAGTCTCAAATTAAATTTTCTTCTAGATATGTGGTTGAAACTAGAGAAGATGCATTAAAAAATTATCAAATCAATGTATGGGTTGTTGAAAAGAATAATTGAAAAAAAGATTAATTTGATATAATTTCATGTGAATGGAACAAACCATGAATTTTATGTTTTCAATTTCTCTCTATCTCGACTTTCCCAACCATTTTTTTTTTTTTTTTTGGAGAGACGGCTTTCTCAACTAGTTAGTAGAGAAATAGGTACAATAAGTTCTTAATTGGGTCAATTACTCAATCAATCAAGTGGGCAAATAACCAAATGGGTTATTATAGGTTTGAGTATTAATTATTTAGATGCAAATAGAGTAAATGATCAATTCTTAATGAAAACAGAAAGACCCAAAATATTGAAAGTAGAAAGGCGCATATTCCTTCATCTCTTCTTCACCCGGTTGCTATGTGTTTCAAAAAATGAGAGTTGCTTCACCAACAATTTCAGGTTGCTAGCAAAAAAATATACACTGCCTTGATTTCCATCTACCTCAAATTCCATTCTTCCTAGCCACAAAAATTGACAGCCCAAAAAAACCGCATGTCAAGTTCAAGATCTAACATGTATATTCCAAGTTCACCCACAAAAGTAGTATTTGAAAATTATTTTTCAATAAGAAATTATGGAAATAATCTTATCCAATGAGAAATTATAAAAACAATTTCAAGTCGAGTTGTAATGCTTCCCAATAAGAAATAATCTTATCCAATAAGAAATTAAGGAAATCATATCCAATTTTGCAATCCACGAATTCCTAGTGACAAGTCGCAGTGGCAATTGAACGTTGGGCTGAAGTAAATTGAGACGGTAATGACTCCAATAGTTTTCCTCATAATATATAGATTTTATTCTTTTGAACCTTCACCCTATCTATACCTCATAAAGTAATCAACTCTCGAGGAATACACATAAACAGAATTGTTGGTCAACTTTCTAGCAAATTAAAATCGATCAACTAGAAAAATGTTAAAAAAAATAAAAGAAAAAAAAAATCATACCAACAGAGGTCATATCAACATAAACTCCACTGGTCTAAAAAGCTTTTCTTCCATTCTCGGCCGATGATCGTTTGCTGTCATTGGCAGAATCGAACTACTCTTCATCGTTACATTTGCAAACTCAGTGATGGATGAAACTCTTGACTGGATTTCAAACTTTTATATGAATCAACCACTTTCATATATTATTATTCTATTCATTTTATTTGTCACGTTTATCATTAATGATATCTCATTGGTTGAAAATTTACCAAAATCTTTTAATTTTTATGAAGTATTCATTATTTGTGACAAATAATAATTTCACTAATTTTTCTATCGTGGGATGCAATTGTGGGTTTGGTAAAATTAATCTTTGTAGTTGATTATTCTTGTGATATATAATGCATAAATCCCGATTTTTTTATTTTGTTTTTTTATTTTTTTATCAATTTATGAAAAGTAAAGTAGGCAAATATGTTCGTGATTTCTACGAAAAGTAATAGTCCTTGTGGAATCATTTCGTTCTCCAGTGTCCTCAATAATGGAGTAATAAGAATTTAAAATTGTGGGAGCAATAGAATCCATGACACGCACACTTCCCGCCGAGCACGAAGAGAGAATCCTGCCCCTTTTTTCTTTATTTCTTTCATTCTTTCTTACCTTTTTTTTTCCTCTAATTTAAATTCGATTTTTTTGTCCTCAAATTTTGTGCCCTATGTTGCCACCACAAATTTTATTTTCTGCCCTCTTTAGGCCATCTCTAATGCAAATATTAATTGGCATGTCTACTTTAAAGAGATATAAACAAGATATAAATAAATAAATGTGTAGACCCGGGACGTAAAGTATGGCTCTTCTCACTCACCATCCCCATAGTGTATGAGATAAATGTATGCATTTCAATGATGTATTCTATGGTTACGATTCTACCATATATATCTTTTTTGTTTCGTCGAAAATCGATTTTACGATATAGACACTTTTAACCTCACCCTCGATGCCTTGTGGTAATGACGCTGGGCGTGTTGTCGCAGTACGCCAAAATTTATTTTATTTCCTTACTCGATTTCAAAACTACAAATTAATGTAGAAGTGGTAAGTAAGGGTCGAACCCAAGAGGAACGGTGCTTAATCTAGTTGTCTTTATCAATTAATATAGAAAAGTGGGGGTTTTGAGAATTTTGAATGAAAATCAAATGACAAAAGATAAGATCAAATAAAACAATTGAAATAAATATCTAGTTCTCGGGTTCGGTTGTGTCAACAACTTGTGTTTATCTTTCCCATGCAACGTGTTACTATTCCTTCTTCAATTTACCAACTCTCAATTAACCGAGAAGCTCTGATTAACGAATTCTTCCTTAAGTATATTAAGTTAAAAGTAAGCTCTTTAACTTAACATCTAGCTATTGGATAACCCTAAACAAGCTCTTAGGATTTAATGCAAAGCTAGTATGAAATGAACAAGAAGAATGAGTTGAATTAGATGAATAATTTCACAAGCTCGAATTAATGCATCTAAGTTGATTTGTTAATAAATATGCACGATATTCATTTGCTACTTTGGATTGGAATCTAATGACAATTACGGATCAAAAGTTCAAATCCTAGCAAGTAACTTGAATTTAAAGATTAATTGATTCAATTGGCCAAAGTGAATGCAATAATCACATAAACTCAAAAACGGGTTTACAAACATAACAAATCAACAAATTGAAGTAGATGAATAGATAAAACGTTACTAAAGAGTTAGAAAAGATAACAACATGTTAGTTGAACACAACGTCCCCTTCGAACTAGATAGAAAAGTCTTAACTACTCATAATTGCGGGGTTTCATACTTTTTAGCGAGTGTTAGCTTTGTATCACCACCACTATATGATAGATTATGCAAAATATAGTAAACAAGTAAATAAATACTAAGAAATAAATAGAGAAATAAAAGGGAAAAGAGAACTTAGCTTAAAAATTGATCCACGGAATATGAAAAGCTAAAATCTTCAAGTTAAAACTAAGAACAAATGAAGAAGAAAATTTTATTGGAGAGAACTACTAGCTAATTCTCTTCTACTAAGTTGTGTATTTCCTTCATTACAAATGCCTCTATTTATAGGCAAAATTTCACAAGAAAACATGATAAAAAATTGTACAACTACTCCATTATGATTCCACTAATTGGTAACCACCAAATCATGATCTTAAATTGCTCCATTAGTTCAAATATTGTATCATGGTATAGGTAAGCATCTTGGCTGAATTGTGCAATTGGAATTTCCTTTTTTTGGTAATTTAATAGAAAGTTATGAATTTTCTACCAAAACATGGCCCAAGAAATCCTCCATTCACATCACTCTCGGTTTTGCCCATTTTTGACCATGATATAATCCGAATCATTTGAAGAGGTCAACATCAAAGTTGTAGCCCTCTGAGTGTCCTTTCCAACAATATAAAGTGCCGGTCAATCCGAGTTTTGTAGCAAACGGTATGGTCAAATTACTGAACTGCGGCAGTAAATTCGAGCTGCTGATTTTTTACGCTTTGTCATTTCTCTTCAAATGGCCATAACTTTCACTAGGAAACTCCGATTTGGGATCCGACAAAAATGTGGAAATCCTCTTTTGATATTCTTTGATATTGACACAAGAAAAATTGTAAAAACAATTTTTCATAAAATTGCATCGGAGGCCCTCCATCTTTGAATTCGCTTGCATTTCGGTCTCAAGTTCCGTTTTCGCTCCTTTTTTATCCATTTTGGCTCCTTTTGATTTCTTGTGACTCTAAACACACAATAAAAGGAAAACACATAAAAATAAACATATAATACTAATAAAACACACAAATACGTAAAATAGAAGAGTTATTTAAGTGCTTTTCTAGCACTTATCAGACGCCTCTGGCATTACGACCTTTACCATAATGATGTTGTCCATAGATCAAATTATTTCGTGGATTGGATTTCACTTGATTGTCTACGACTCCATTCCATGTGCTTGGGGTAGAAGTTTTGTATAAATATATCACCATGTTATTAAGTATTTTGATTTAAATTCTTTTCTTTCTAATAGGTGAAATAGAATAACTGGGTTGAAGTGTAATCATCATATATCTGTAATGCATTGTTCTTTTCTTTAATTACCTTTCTCTTTATTTTATTCACCATTTTCCCACTTTTGTTCATCCACTTTCAAAATGATACATCCTAATTTTATTAAATCACTTTTCTCAATTTTATTTCACTTTTTTTTCGTATTTTTTCTTTCTAAATTCTTGCGTCATGTTTGCAACTACACATCCATCTGCACATTTTCCATTATTATTTTTATCATCATTTTTTAAATTTGTATATATCTCTCTCATCTTTTTTAACTTTTTCAGTTTCTCTTTTTCCTCTACACACTTTTCTATTCCCCATGAAATAAAATAATTATTTTCTTTATACCTCTCTTCTCCACATCATCTCCCATTTCACATTACCATTGGAGAAGCTCTTTTAGTTTCTCATCCGTTTCACATTATAGTCTGGATTGTTTATTGAGGAAGTATTAAACTTCTTCATTTCTTAATAGACTTCTATTTACTGTGTGTTGTTCCCATTTACTCCATCGCCCCAATTATACATGCACTTTTCATTTTTTAAAAGGATTAAGGCTTTCTCATTGCAAAAGTAAATAATGTGAACAATTTTCTAACTTTATTATTAAGTAAGTAAAAAAAATTACTGAAACTGTCAAATGATTTTAAAGTGTGAAAATTAAATAAAGGCATAATAGTAAATAAATAAATAAAAAGTCTATATAATTAGACAACAAAAAAGGGGAATAAAAGGATTATATAGTTAATTAGGACGGAGGGAGAAAAATAAATAGTATCATCTAATGCAGGGATATATTAAAACATATTAGTAAATGTTATTTTTCCAATAAAATTAATTAAATTTTTTAATCCGTGTGAAAATAGAAAGAGGAGTATCTCTGTAGAAAAGAGCAAATAGTTTTTCTTACTTTTCAACTATGAAATCTTCACCAAAAAAAAGAAAGAAAAGAAGAAGAAGAAAGAAAGAAAGAAAGTCATTTCCCGCATATAAAAATCTACACCAAACAAACACGAAATAGTTATAAAAATTTTCATATTATTCATTCAAATTTACAAATTGCATATTATTTTTTTGCTAACAACAAAAGGATGGAGGCGACTGCACGCAAGGCTTGCAGACGAAGGCAATGGTGTGTGCATGATGCGTATAGGCAGAATAAGGTGTCAAATGCTTGTGGCACTAATGAGACATCATCAAATAGATTTTGGGAGCTTGCAGGTGGTCAAGCATTGAAGGAAGGCTATAGAATACTGAAGAGAGTTGAAAAAAAAATGTGAAATTCTGGAGGATTCTACGAGTCATTTATAAAATATGGATTCTAGAATAATCCATTGTAGATGCTTTAGATGGTAGAGTAGGATATTATATAGGAATTCTAGATGGTGTAAGGATATCTAGATACACAATGTAGGCAACTAGATTGACGTCAACTGTCCACGAGCTGAAGATTGCTTAACTAGCATTTGTGAGAGCAAATCAAGGAGATAAGATTACACAGTTTGAAATTGCACAATATGCCATTCATTGGGAGATCTTGGGATTACACTACAAGAACTTCATATTGCTCTCTTAAGGAGCATTCTCTTTAGCATTGATGATGTGCTTGTCCTAAAATGCCCTGCTCCCATCGCAATAGGGGATATCCCAATTCAAAAAAGGGAGAATAACCAATAACTATACCTAAGGGCAAAGTTTGCCCACTAAATCAAACACATTTGTTTTTTTAACCACTGACTCATCCTTTACACATTAAAACCAAAATAGAAATAAAAAATCACAAACTTATAATAATTGTCACTCTAATAAAATAAACATCCCTAAAAAATAAAAATAAAATAATTAAACATGTTTTTTCTCTATAGATTACCACCCATGTAATCTCGACAAACATTCAACTTCACGTTTCTTTCATCTGCGATTTTCTTTCTCTACGCACTTTCTCTCTCTAGATTATAACCTCAAGGAATCTCAATCAACATTAAACTTCTTGCTTCCCACATCTCCAACTTTCTTTTTATATGTACTTTCTCTCTCTACATTTCACCCCCAGTAATCTCGATCAATATTCAACTTTTCGCTTCCCTCCTCCTGGACTTTCTCTCTCTATGATCTTTCTCTTCTAGATTACCACCTTCGGTAATTTTGATCAACATTCAACTTCTCACTTTTTCCATCCCAGACTCTCTTCCTTTACGCACTTTTTCTCTCCATATTACCACCCCCAGTAATCTCGATCAATATTCAACTTCTCGTTCCTCCGTCCTCAACTTTTTCTCTCTACGTCCTTTGTCTCTCAATGTAATGACCCGCCCGAATTCGTCCCGAAAACCGTATGTGAATACGTATGTGATACCGTATATGATCCCGTATATGAGATGAGATGACGTGATGATGTTTCGGCATGTTATATATGTGTATGATATCCTCACGATATGAGTTGAAGTACAGGATATGCCTCGTGATGCGAAACGGCCGTCGAAGATGAGAAAATGGGAAAAGTCTGCGAGCGCGAGTGCGACCGTAAATGTAAGGGTTACGGCCGTAAATGTCGATTCTGACGTGGGTCGAAAGTTACTGGTAAGTAAATGGTGAACAGTGGAAAATGTCCAAAAGTTTCAGAGAGCAAATTACGGGCGTATGATCTGAAGATACGGCCGTATTATTGGAGTTACGGCCGTAAGGCATGGAGTTACGGCCGTAAGTCAAGAAGGTGAAATGCAGGGGATTTACAGAGAGTTTATTACGGCCGTATGATGGTATGATACGTCAGTAGTGAATCGATTACTACCGTAAGGATATGGGGTTCTGTGTAAGTAATGGGTTACTACCAGAAATGTGGAAGTTACGGCCGTAATTTTAAGTCGGCAGAATTGGTCTTTAAGAAGATTCTTGTCATTTCTTGGGTACTATTCACATGAGCTCGGTTCTAACACTCTCAAAACCCTTCCAAGACTCCCAAACACCTATGTGATCATCTCCAACTTCATGTATGACCTATGTAATGCTTGTGTAATCCTTGATTACAAGAAGGAAGGGAAGAAGAGAAAGAAGAAGAAAAGGAAGAGGAAAGGGAGAAGAGGAAGAAGATGATCTCCATACTTGTTTGAGCTTCATCTATGGTGGGTAATGGTTGTTTTACATGCTTTATGACGTATTTGCCTGATTTATACATGAATTAAACAAGATATGACATGAATATGATGATTTGGGAACTTAGAGGCATGCTAGGATCTCTTGGCCTTGTGTTATGTGGTTGACATGATATGTTGATGATGTGTACATGATTGTGTGACGTATATGATCCTCCATGCCGTGTCTAAGCATTAGTAGGTCCTAAGAAAAAGAAACCTAGTTAGTGGATGTTATATGTAATGAACGAAGAATGTGATAAGCTTGGCATTCATGTATGATTATGTGGTTCAACGTGGAATATTATGCGTGTTATGTGACGACAATATGTGACGTATGCTTATATGAACCAACGTGAACCAACGTGAACACTTTGTAATCGTATGCTCTCCGTTTGAATGTCGTGGCCTTATGTGAAGTTAACGTTAATGCACGAATATGTAATGTTTTATGCTTGTGTTCACGATGTGATGATGAAGCCTTGTTTATGGGTTACGTATGAATGATGACGATGTGAAAGAAACAAGGCATAATGGTAAGTGCTACCTATGATCATGTCATGAATGCATACGTGTGTATGAAATGCCTATCACGTATTTACAAAATGAAAATGTTTTGGCCTAACGGGGGATCACGCCCCGCGGGGGACTTACGCCCCGATACTTGGGTCTAACGGGGAACCAATGCCCCAATGGGAGATTGATGTCTCCAATGATGTTATGTTATGTTATGGGACCCGGCCATATGTTTAAAAATGGCGCCAATGTAAGCACGTGATTCGCAAGAGGGCCCAAAATGAACGTGTGACATGCATTGCATTGCATCTATTATCCACTGAGTCTTTATGACTCATTATGTGCGTATGTTATATGTTTGACGAGGTGATGTGCGTGGAGAGTGGGCGAAAGGTCACTAGACGCTATGATGTGGTGTGTGGGCGAAGAATCAAAAGATCTTGCGGTACGTAATGAAAACCGAAACCCTAGCCTTACGTTATATGCTTGAAAGAAATGAATTTAGGGTTTCGTGTCTAAATGAATGACGGACGCACGTCTAGTTCCATTATGTTATGAAATGAAAAGAAAACCCGTGTACGGGCCCGAAGGTGGCCATATGTTATGTAACGGCCCGAAGGTGGCCTAAGCCCAAAGGTGGCTTTATGTTTATGTTCATGATGCGTGCACGGCGCACTCTGATATGATGTCATTTATGACGTATATGTATGTGGAACTGGACGGGGCGTTACACTCAAGATTACCATCCCCAATAATTTGGATCAACATTCAAGTTTTCGCTCTTCCCATCCCTAACTTTCTCTCTCTTGATTATCCACTCCGAGTAATCTCGATCAACATTCAACTTCTCCCTTTTATGTTCTCCAACTTCTCTCTTGATGCACTTTTTCTCTCTAAAATATCACTCCCAGACCCCGATAATCTAGATCATTATTCAACTTCTCGCTTCTACAGCTCCGATTTTCTCGTTAAGCACTTTCTCCCTTGAGATTACTTGCCCAGGTAATGCCGTCATCTTCTTCCCTTGTCTCCGACTTTCTCTCTCGATATTACCATCCCCAATAATCTCATTCGTGTTCTCGCTTTCTCTCATCTGTGACTTTCTCTCTCTAAATTACCAACTCTGATAATCTAGATTACCATTCATCTTTTGAGTCCATGTATTATAATAATAAATTGATTATACTGGCAAAATCAACGTCCTTAATTTATACCAACCATCTAAATTATATAACACGCTAAAATCAAGAAGATCATCATATTCATTGCATCGATGAACAAGGGGACTTCTAGGTCTTATCTCATCTTTTCAATTACTTTACAATTCAATAATCACTTCAAATTGCTAAACCAGTACCAATTCCCATTTTCAAGCTTTAATTTTCCTTCTCTAATTGCCAAGGATGTACTCAAAGCAAATGCCTACATAAATGATGACCATCACTTCAATTTAAAGTCTATACCTTATTTAATAGTGGACTAAGGAAGCTAACTAATTTGTTAAAGCTTCACAAGGTTATGTCTAAATTTATTAATGCTCTTAAATTTTTAAATAAAGTCCTTGTAATCTAGATCGATACTGACCTCATCTTTATCACTTATCAGCTTTACACTATAAGGACATCAAAACCATCTCCAAAAAGAGAGATGTTTGGTGTCCACACAATTTTTGTGTGATAATTTATCACATCATAATAGAGGTGTAGACCCATTAGTACAGAACTA
Source organism: Jasminum sambac (assembly GCA_018223645.1). Taxonomy (NCBI): domain Eukaryota; kingdom Viridiplantae; phylum Streptophyta; class Magnoliopsida; order Lamiales; family Oleaceae; genus Jasminum; species Jasminum sambac. The sequence continues at coordinate 21,131,745 of CP073649.1, forward strand.
GGGTTGGGTGGCAGTTGCTTTGCACTTCGGGTGGCGGTTCTTTGACCGCTACCCAAACCAGTGACACCCAATGTAGACGAAAGGGTGGCGGTTCAAAAAAACGCTACCCAAAAAAGAAAGGGTGGCGGTTGTTTTTTAAAAACAACTGCCACCCATTCTATATTTTTTAAAAAAACAAACTTAGGGTGGCGGTTCTTAGTGCAAAACCGCCACCCGTTTTGCTTCTTTTTTTTTTTTTAATGATAGGGTGCGGTTTTACACTTAAAACCGCCATCCGCTTTGCATCTTTTTTTTTTTGAATGATAGGGTGGCGGTTCTTAATGCAAAACCGCTACCCATTTTGCTCCCTTGCTTTTTTTCTTTTTTTTTTTTGATCAACTACGAACACACATAATTAGAATTGCATTACAACTAACAATTAAGAACGAAATAATTTTTATTCAAAGTCAATCACCTCCAATTACAACCAAAGCTGTTATTAAATGATAACAAGAAATAAAACCCTAAGATACTATGATATGAAATAATGAAATAAAACAACTGAATAACGAAAATATAGAACAGAAAACTAAAAACTGCATTTTGAGGCCCTAAACAACCTCATATTGGCCTAAAATGTGGAATCACGGCGATCTCGTTGCGACGATTTCGGCATGGGGTAGTGGGCTGAAAACGGATATCGTATGCAAAAGTTATGGCCATTTAAAGTTTGCATGCCTAAAACTCGCAAAAAATTATATTAACTATTAATTTTTTTAATTGCTCTTTTAAATTATTTATAATCCATAATATGACTAAAATTACACCTCTAATTCAACAATATGCATATAAATAAATCAAGAATATTTAATTCAATAATATCCATATATAAGAAAAACAATAGATTTACAATAGAAAGCATAATTCCAATCAAATTACACACAAGAAATACAATATATTAAATATGAAATCACAATGTATAAGTATATTACAAAAATCATAAAATTAAGATTTACAAAAAAAAAAAAACCTAGAATTTGGGATATTAACTTACTAACCAGCCCAATTGATAGAGGAAGACGATGTTGCTATGTGTTGTGGCTCCAACTTGTGAATAAAATGCAACAAAATCCGATTTCAAGAAACCCTAGAATTTGGGGATGTTAAATTATAACCTAAAAATACACGAAATTGGGAGAAAAAGATAGAGGAAGCTTACCTTGCTTAAATTGTGGCACCAATTTGCGAAGAAATTGCACTTAAATATGATTTGAAGTCATGAAAATTGCAAGAAATTTCGAAAAAATTTCGAAAGAGGAAGAAACTCAAAAGTGGGAATGGGTTTTCGGGAACTGGTGCAATAATATTTAAAGGGTGACGGTTGTAGCAAAGAACCGCCACTCAAGAGTATTTTTAATAATAAAAAAATAAAAACGGGTGGCGATTGTAGAAAGGAACCGCCACCCAAAACTGTATTTAAAAAAAAAATTATTTTAACTTTGGATGAGGGTTCTTAAAAAGAACCACCACCCAAAGTGGTTTTTTTTTAATACATAATAAGTGGCGATTGTTTCTAACAACCACCACCTGTTATTTTTTGGTGGCGTTTTTTAATAGAACCGTCACCCAATGAGCGACACCCAATATCAATTGTGTACTATTATTCCTCGGGAGATAATATAGTAATTTATCACTATCCCTATGTGGACATCAAGCTTTATTCCTACAAAAACTCCATTGCTTATATTCTCTTTTACCGCTATTGCTCCCCTGACCACTTAGTGGGCAGGGAGCATGCCCACATGGCGACGTGGCGCGCCGTGGGGGGGCCACGTAGCCCAAAAAAAAATTTTTTTTTTTTTTTTTGAATCTACGTTAAATAAGATGAATAATACATAACAGCTCCCCTGATGGCGGGAGGTTCATGTAGGCCCCATATTATTTTCCCCCAAATTTACCATGTGTGGGCATGTTACATGCCCACTTAGTGGGCAGGGGAGCAAGACTGTCTCTTTTACATCCTTTAGAGCTTGTTCTTTTGGTGTGTTATTTGTCATGCACGTTATTCCGTATAAAATGTGCGGTTAATATAGTATTGGAAAATGTGTGTGTGGTTGAAAAGAGGAGAGAGAAATTGCTTTTTCTGTTTTGAAGGCAACCGAACAAGCTCTTATACTTTCAATTATCAATTGTAAAAGTATATTTTTCCGCTTCCTTGTGTAAAACTCTTATCCATCCTTTTCTCTTTCACTTCTTCATTTTAGAACTCTAAGTTATTAACACTTCTAATTACCGAAGCAGCAAATAATATTACCTACTCTGACAATCAACACTAAAACACTACAATTTCAACACCATCCACGACTACGCCAGCCAGTCGATGAAAAACACCAAAATTTTAACCCCATCTCCAACTAGACCCATCATTCGACGAGAATCACGGTAACTTTAACTAGGAGAAAAGTGATTTAAGGACAAAAAAGTTCGACCTTTCAATTGACCTATCATTTACGGTGGTAAAGCGGAAAACAAAAGCTAGCAAACCAAAACTTGCAACAAACATTACGGAATGCCGAAATGTCGAAATGTCTGTCGCAAGTACTTCGAAATATGTCTATGGAAAATCATCCTTACGCAAGTATTACTATAGAATTTCATCATGCTAGAATTTCAACATTTCATTAATAGAATTTCTTGCAATAATAGAATTTCATGGTAGAATTTCATCTTCGATAATTGAAATGTCGAAATATCTCAGTGAACTTACTCTTTAATAATTCTCACCAATGAGACATTACGCCAACTATTTGCTCCAGGTGGCGTGATAGTCCACAATTAGAGATATGATGAGGATGAGAGATAAGAGAGATTTGACCGAGGATGAGGGAGAGAAAAAGCTAGATCCGGGAGATCGAGATATTTGAAGGAAAATGGATAAAGGGGGAAAATATTATAAAAATATGCAATTAAATAATTGATAAAATATTTATAAAATATTATAGTTAATAGGTGGAAAAAAGTCCTGAGTTAAATGGCAAGAATTGATCTTGAGCTGTATTTATTGATCATTTACTGTTCAAAAAATTCAATATGCCTTTACATGTTATTGAGTAGAGAGAACCAAGATCATATCGTCATATACTTGAAACACTACAAAACTCTTCTATGTATTACACTAGAAATATAATGTTTTAAATACGTAGAAACAAGTGACTTCCATGATACAATTTACCTAATTAATACCCCTGAAAGTAAAAAGTTCAAAACAGTCGTTGCAACATGTAAGTACCCATAAAATCATTACAATATAGATAAAATATTGGATATTTTATTAAATGAACATCACACACATAAAAAAAAAATTTAAAAACTAGAATTTTACCTATGCGTTGCAAGAAAATTTTATTTGTGATTCTGATTTTTATAACAATTTATAAAATGTTGTTATTTGTAAAATTAAATTAAATGCAAAAGTAAACTAAAAATAATAAATAAAAAATATAGTTAAAAAATTAGCATGTAAAATAATAAATTTTAATTAATGATCTAAACATATTTTAAAAAATTATTTTGTTGTTGGAAAATTTTATTAATTGACATTTGTAGCTTTATTTTTTATATATATAAAGTTTAGCTCATACTTATGGCTTAAGTTAACATCTTGATATTCGTGTTATTGTACTTATGACTTGTAGTCTTCTATTTCATATTGTTGTATTCAATAAAAATATGCTATAAGTTTCAAAGTAGATTAAATATATAAATATTTTTCTAAATTGTTTAATATCACTATCCAAAATCGAAAAAAATGGAAATGAAATTGGAATTCTATTACACAATCCCTTTAAACACATTTTAACAAATTTTCTATGGAGAACAATGTCCCCATCTCCCATATCTGAAAAACTTTCATCAAATATATCCATAACATAAAATTATGTTATAAAAGTATAGAAATAATATAGAGAGTTTAGAGAGAATGAATTCTAAGGAATTCACAGGAATGAATTTCATTAATAACTGAAGCCTTATTTATAGGGAAACTTCGAATGGCACAATCGTAATTACATAATTTCATCAGGGACATAATAGTCATTCACATCATTAAAATATATATAAATTATTTCCTCGTGGCTCGCGAGTTCATAACACTCCCCCTTGAATGACTATTAATACAAATGTCTTCTAAACTTGTTTGGAGAAAAAAACCCAATGGAAAAAACTTCCAAATTGATTGTAGAAAAGCTTGGAGTGGTTGTATCGCTTCATCAAAAACATTGCTCCCACGATGTCTATCAAAGAAGATAGGAGTATTCACGTCTTTGCCTCATTAAAACCTTGTCAAGAAAACCCGGTGGGAAAAAACTTGATCGAAGGAAAAAGATGCCTAATCTCTATCTCGATTTCATATCTTGAGGACGGATATCCTTACTTCTGGTAAAGGATTTCAATATCATCATTGTTTGGATCTAAAGCATTATCTCTAGTATAATTTCATCCAATAGATACACTGTGTCGATTTCTCTTGTCGTCCTCAATATACCATGAATATGCCTCGTTAAAACCTTATTAGGAAAAACCCAGTGGGAAAAATCCTAATGAAGGAAAAAGAGTACATTATTCATGTGAATACGCCTTTAATGTTGCCTCATTAAAAACCTTGCTAGGAAAACCCAATGGGATAAAACCTCAGTCAAGGGAAAAAGAGTGCAAATACGTATTTTATACAAGTATCTTTAAAGCATTTCAAAATCTTTCATAGATTTGTATGAGTATCATATACATTGGTTCATACTCTTCATTCATTTCCACATTAATGAAATTTTAGATGTTATACAATATCATGTTATATTTAGTGTATATATGCAATCAACACTTGATCTCATTTTCTCACTATATCGAGATATATACCTAAATCTCTTACGGAGATTTCATAGTAGTTGAGATTGGGTTTGCCTCATTAAAAACCTTGTTTGAGAAAAATCCGTTTGGGACAAAAACATCAATCAAGGAAAAGAGTACAAAGACATGAATTTCTCAACAATATCAATGTAGATATTTTGAGCCGTTGCATGCAGCGATACAATAATACATTTGAAACCTCTTCAAGAGTTTCATTCTCATTTCTCATTAAACCCGTGCATGAACACTTTAATCATAAGGGCATATATTTCAAAGATCGGCATTTTCGATGGATTTTAATATCCTCACTATTATTGATAGTATGTAGCGCTATCTTTTCATAGTGTGTCGACACTTTCAATTTTATTTCTTTCCCCATATCGACATAACTTATCGAGATATCTCATTATCAATCCTCTTGTAGGATTACACGATATAGTTATGTCTATATACTCTTCAAGAGTATATGCCTCCGTTATTAAGACCATCTTTAATAATTTGTTTGATATATATGATTGGGGAAATCTCATAATATCAACGCTCAAGCGTGCTAACTTATCAAAGCATCTTAAGCGATATATGTGATTGTTCATAGCATCTTTTATACATCTTTGAACTTCAAGTTCATATTTTAATTGTGAGGATATAGTATGATGCATTTCACATATCATTTTCAGCCTTTAATACTCCCCCTCATGCTAAGAAAATTTAGAACACTAAAACTCATATATGTTCTCATCATTCAGCCTTAATATGAGAATTTATATAGTTTGCATTCTATTCTCGATATTGGCAATTTATTGGAGGATTTTAAATAATTTGCCACATAATATCCCACTTGTATGCATACTCAATCCTTCGTGGATTTATTCAAGTATTGGGATATACATTTACTAGCTTTATCATTAAATCTGAAATCATGCTCATACCGTGAGCAAATATTTAAATAAATTTCAAATTACTTAATCATATACACATGTGACTATCTAGTGGATCCATATCATAATATTTAGTAGTCCACATGGAGGATGAGTGGGCCCATATTTCTCATCCTTTATTCCAGATATATTTGGGATTTATTCCCAATATTGGCTAGTAATGATTTCATCATTTATCGAGAACAATCATTGAAGAATTCTTTTAATTCTTCACTTGAAATATTGATTTCAATAATTATTTAAACCGGGATGGTCAATCCGGATTAGAAAGCAGTATTATTGAACTTTTAGTTCAGTAAATTCTTATATCGATTTCACTAGTATCTGTATAGTGCTCAACATGATTTATTACTTTCATCATATGTATAGCTCACCGACATATTCCATCATGTTTCGGTAGCATTATTACACATCACTGTTCAAGCGTGGAATCTTAGCACATACGCTTCATGTTTCAATACTGTTCCAACGCGGAGCCTTACCTCATACGCGTTTATAAATTATCCGGGCACTTACAGTATTCACCATAATAATGGTCCATATATAATAATGGATAATTTGCTCTCAAATCTTCGAAAATACTATCCATCACTACCGATCAAAATCCTAAAAAGGATTTATCGAAGTAGGCTTGAAAGGTTGAGGATGCTAATGAATAAGGGCATCCCAGGAGATGTTCGATGTTTAATTGAAGCAAAGGTTCGATTATCTGGTGAGGTTTCGATTCCTTCTAAATACATGCCTGGTATGGGTAAAAGTTGTTTTTCAAAGAAACGGAGAGCAAAAGATTAGGAGGGTGCTACAAATGTGCTTTCGGTGGACATGTGACACTCGATGTAAATCGTAATGCGTGTCTAGTAACCGAGAAGATAAGATAGCATTCATTAAGGATGGATTGAGTAAGGAGCCTTTGGATGATATTCAGCGGGCTCTTGAGACACATCCTAGTGGACACGTGCATAAGGTGAGTCGATGGCCTTATAGGCCAAATTCAAAGATGAACAATCACGTTATAGTCTTGAAAAACTTACTTTAGAAGATCCTGTTTGTAAATTTAGTAGAAAAATTTAGTATAATAATTTTCTCATATTAATGTAAGGAAGTTCGGTGTAATAACGAAGATCAATGTTTTTCTTGTAATTGTAAATATTGTTTTTCAATTTTAAGATATATATATGTATATATATATTCTTTTTCAATCACCGATAGGTATATGCCATTTCACTAAAATTTTTCTGCCTTTTTCTCTTTCATATTTGTCAAAATGTAAATAGTACAATCAATTATTGGTTTGAAAATTTTTCTTTAAATAGAGGGATTCATATATCTCTCATATTCATACATTAAAAGTATAGTGCAAAAAGAGAGATAGGAGTAGAGATGGATATGGAGATTTTAGAATCATCTCATACAAGTCAGCCTTTACCTCGTCAGATTAAAACCGTATGTATTCTTGGTGGATCTAAATTGGTAGGTCATATCCAATACGTGGATATGGCAAACCGACTCGTAAAAGAGTTAGGGAGACAAGAAATCAATATACTATATGGAGGAACCAACAACAAACTTTTGGCTAGACTTATAATGGCCGCATCATCATGGGGAATAAGAGTTTCGAGTGTAATACCTTTCCATTTAGTTGGATCTAATACCGAATTGGAGCAGTTCTACCATGGGTCCAGCAGGTTAGTGCTACAAGCGCAATCCATCCACAAGCGCATGATGTATATGATGAATAATAGTGATGCTTTCATTGTCCTTCCAGCGCTACAACACATCGGAGGAAATATTCAATATAGCCTCGTTGGCACGTGGAACTTTCATGTCAAACCAATAGGTTTGTTGAATATTAACAATTTCTTTGATGGCTTACTAGCGTTCCTAGATCGAGTGTAGATAATAAGTTTATCTCTCATTTAGCGAGAAAAATACTTATTTCTACTAGCAATCGTTGATGAACTACTTATCAAATTTCATGCATATGTTCAAGAATCTGCGTGGAAGCTTTCAGTCCGTGGAGTCACACCGCGGTGTCAAGCGAAAAAGAAATTCTGATCCTTTAAATATCTCATTATGAACCCTCGATGTTGAGGGTGGCAATTACGAGTATTTATACTCTAAACGCACCCTTCATTTATGGGTTCAATATGTATTTTCTTTTCGCATTTTTATATTTTCGAGTGTTTATTGCCATCTTTGATATTCTCAATATGTTCCATTTAAGTTTTGTACTTCTTACGAGTAATAATAATAATATCATATTGGCTTTATTCAAATACGTAAATCTTAGTGATTATGCTTCTTCAAGAGCATTTTATTCTCATATTAATACAATCTCATATCATCGATGAGGTTACTTCATATAATCTCTCCATGCGATATATTTTCTTTGATTTATCAACATGGGATCTATTGAGCATTTTACTTTCATCTATTTATCCAATGGTAACCAGGTACCACTTACTCAATTTTCTCCATCAATATTCAATAGACGTGGAAAGTGAACATTCCTTTATTAAATGCTTCTTTAAGAGCATTTCTCATCATATCACAATATACTAATCTCATAATGAGATTTTTCACCACGTATATTTTCTTTCTCTTTTATCACAATAGGATTCTTTGAGCAATTTCATTTCATCAATACATACAACGGTAGAATTCTCGCATCACTTGCTCAAATCCCTTCTTTAATATCAATAGAATATTCATATCGAACATATAAATCAGCTTATCCAATTGTGGGGTTTAATCCAACCACATTTGTAATAAGTATTCTAAACGTGTGGTATAACCCATCACATTGAAAATATGCATACCAATCGTGTGATATAACTCACCACATTGAAATATATGCGAAATTTAAAATGCGTAAATTTAAATTGCGTAAATTAAATTTCTCCAATAGGTGGTCGAACCTACCTTATGGGAATTATTGCAATAAATATAAATTTACTGAATTTAAATTATAGAATTAAATTGCATAACATTTAACTACTTCTTCAGAGTAGGGTTTGCTTAGTAGAAGGTATTACCCATCACTTAGCATATAAAGTGCAAAATATATAAAACCTTCTCGATTAGTGATGGTTGAACCCATCATCAAGTATGAGGTATTGCGATTATTTAAATTGCAATAAAGTGCAAGACTTAAGTATCTATAGCAAAGAAATTTGTTCTAACTATTCTTCAAAATATAATTATCGTCAAAGTAAGCGGCCAGTAAATCGAAATATCTCGCCGCCGCCAATCACACGAGTTGCGCAGATGCGCTGGAGTGCGTGGCGCTACACATATTTCTTTATAAAACATTAATACATACCGCCGCCAACCGCTGCTGTTTCAGCGTGCTTTGGCAAGTATGCGCCGCACATGTCTCTTTATAAATTTTTGACATTATAAGCACTAATACGTAAATATTCACAAGTCCAAGGACCCTTTGTAACTTTTTCAAAAGTTGGGAGTCTTGATTTGTAAATTTTAAAAGTTTACCTTATCAATATTGGTGTCAATCGAAGATCTCGTTAAATCGAGTATAATGGAGTCGAGAAAATTTGATTTTGATAATGTATGCTCCTTATATCTCGATAAAGCGAATGTTATAGTTTAATATATTATTATATTATAAAATAATAATATAATATATATAATATATACCTCTCCGTCCTTTTCTTCCATTTTGTCACTTAATTTTTGAAACCAAAGATTCGTCGTGTTTGGCTTGGAAAATTCCACTAATTGACATTGGTATTGTACGCCTGTAGGAATATGTATTTTATAACGGAGGTTGTGGTGTCTTGTGCCTTTAGAGAGAGAATGGGACAGAGAGAGATTTTATAGAAAATTGAGTATTTCAAATTGTAATAATCCAGCTTCGATCTGAAGATCATCTATAAGATGCAAATCCGTAGAAAGTATACTTCTTTCATATTACTCAAAGGGTTAGAGGCTATCGTCTTGATAACGTGTTATAAAAGTATAGAAATAATATAGAGAGTTTAGAGAGAATGAATTCTAAGGAATTCACAGGAATGAATTTCATTAATAACTGAAGCCCTATTTATAGGGAAACTTCGAATGGCACAATCGTAATTACATAATTTCATCAGGGACATAATAGTCATTCACATCATTAAAATATATATAAATTATTTCCTCGTGGCTCGCGAGTTCATAACAAATTATTCATATATATATATATATGTGTGTGTGTGTGTGTGTGTGTGTGTGTGTGTGTGTGACTCTTTGTCTTGTACTTCATTTATTGTCACCAACCACAAAAATATTGAAAGAAATATAATGCTCTTTCACAAACTAAATGATTTAAATTCCAAATCAACACATATTTTCGTGAATTCTTTCACCCTACTTAAAATAAAAATAACATTTAAGAGAAAATGATAAACTTTAATAATAATCAATTGATTTTTAATGGTAAATAGGAAAATAACGTAAATCTCTATCACATGGGACGTAAGTCGTTTTCATAAAAGATAAATATATTAATTATCAAATTTAAAACAATACCAAATACTAAGTACTCAAAGCCAATAAATTAAAACTACTCACCTACACATAGGGGGTACATTACTTAGGCCCCTATGTGCAAATGAACTACTCTCATTAGTCTGGAATGACAAGTTGAGCATTTTAGGAGTACTAGAATTTTTTCACATATAATCCACAAATGTTTTGTAATGTTCTAACAAACTAAGTCAAAATATTTTCAAAATCAAATTTTATCTGAGGGAATCTAAGAGATGGAAAAAAATAAAAATAAAAGCCAATAATAGATATTTAACATGCATAATTTCGAACCAATAATAATTTAATTGACTTATTTCTAGAATGGTGGCCAATAAAATTAGACTTGTCATTTTTAAAATACAATAATAGTCAACCGATTTTGTAGATAAGCTCATTCAAGAAAATAAAATAGAAGAAGAATAAAAGGTGTGGAATAAAAACAATAAAAAGTACAACAAATACATAACATATAAATCAATATAAATCCTGATCACTTGGGACCTACGCTGTTACACATTTCACATCGCTATTTAGTATTATCTACACATCACACCTCTCTCTACTATTATTAAGAGTATATTAATTACAATTTAAAAGTAAAGCTATTTTTTCAACTTTCATTTGATTGATTTGATAATTATTTTATTTTTCTATATCACGTTTCTTCATTTTTAACCACACATTTATAACTGTTTTAATCAATAATCTCTATCAAACAGGATAATTATACATGTAAACGTCAAGTTAACAAGTGTTTGATTTGATCATTGACATTAAAAAATTATTGAGTGTTGGTGAGTTTGGTCCAATATCCGGTCTACTTTTCTAAAAACATTTTATAGTTGCAACTCTCACTGGACACAAAATCTATAATTTGCCCTTGCCTTTAGATCAAACTCCTTGTCAATCAACTTTGTATCTGTTCTAACTTCTACATCAAGTTAGGCATTGTTCTTTGGGATGTAATTTTAATTTTTTTCGATTTACGTATTGAATGTGTGGTTGAAATTGGGGAAAATACATTAAATGATTAAATGAGTGGTTAGAAATGAAGAGAGAAAAAAAATCGATAAAAATTGTAGATGATAAAATACGGGCTTTAGTATTTTTTACTTGTGACCAAATACTTACAACTTCATATCTTATTTAGAGAACTTGAAAAAAAAAATTCTCTTTAATTTCCTTCATAAAATATTATTGACCATTAAAATTCATTATAAACATGTTTATAAACTATTTTCAAAAAATAAACTATTCCTCTCAACATAGTTTTTCAAGTTTTAATATTATCAATTTTTTTTTTACTACTAATATTGCTACCAATTATGGTACTAGTGCACGTGAAACCGCATGTGGTTTCAACACAAAAATTTCCCCTACTAATATTATCCCTACCACACGTATTTGTCACACATTTCCCATCAATGTTATTAAAACAAGATAAAATAAAATACAAAAAGATCAGGACACATAATAATACTATTTAAGTACCAACTGGTCGACACTGCTAATTGGTCGACACTATTACACTTCATATTTTTAGGCTACATATATATGTGTGTCGATGGAGATAGATGAGGTATGGACTTTTCTACTTACTTAAATTGTGTATTTAATAACCAACTAATTGCGGGACCTGCTCGACGTAATAATACACCATATCTCTTGTAAGGTTTATCTATAAATAAATATAAATATAATAGAAATACAACACACAAATTAAACATTCCACCAAAACCCTAAATCAAGTTTCTTATTTGTTCATAACAACAAACTGGCATGGCTTCCAAAACAATTCTTCTACTCTCCCTTCTCGCTATGGTTCTTCTCATTGCATCTCAAGCATCAAAGCTAGATATGTTGAACAATTTAAACAGTACGTAATAGCAAAAATGTTCATCGCACATTAAAAGTAAATTTCTTTACTGATATATTATGGCCTCATTAGCATGTTAACACGTGCTTTTGCTGCCGAGGAGACGAACAAGGTCATCAGTGGGGCGAAGCACCAAGGAGGTGGATATGGGGGATATCCCAGTGGACGTGGAGGATATAATGGCAGTGGAGGATTTTTAGGCCAGGATCAAGGAAATTATCAGATCTAATCAATATAACAAAATATTAAACACAAAATAAAGAAAAATAATGCGAAATAAAACACAAAGATTTGTTTTTGGCCTTCAGGCCCCGGAGGTTCGAATAGAACGTATTCTACGTCCCTTGTTGAGCTCCACAAAGTGGATGTTGCCCAAATCCCATTAGCACACAAAATTGGTAACAAAGTACAAGCATAAGGCTCGCCTCCACAGTAAACCTACAGATCGCAAAGTATCTCCCAAAACACAGAAACCCTAATTCAAAGATCGACTCTGACCGAGAACACGGCAAATCCTCACTACAACAGTCACTTTAAGAATCAATATTACTCTACACTATTTCTCTCGGAAATACACTATCAATATGAAGAGGAGGAAGGGATTCAACGCGCAATGGCAGAAAAATTATCGGCCAACACTCGAGAGAAAAATAGATAGGCTAACAGAATGCTGGAATGAATCCTCAATTAGGATTAGAGACCCTTATATATGAGATAGCTAGGCTCTCAGCTACCGAGATGAGGCCATGTAGACAAAGGAGTTGCACTCTTGATTAGAGCTGGGCAAAACCCAATAAAAGTCGCTCAACTCACCCAACCCACTCTGGTTGGATTGACTTTTTCACTACTTTTGGTTGGGTTGGATTTCAAAAGTTGTTTTTGAATTGGGTTGGGTTGTTGCCACCACGGTGCTGCGGTTGAAGCCATCACGGAAGTGGTTGCAGGAGCTGCACATATGTCCGTGAGAACGTGGATGCTGATTTTGAAGGCAGCCTCGAAACTGAAAATCTGTACAATAAATAGTGTGGTTTTTGTAATGTAATGTTGGTGTATTTATGTATGCATCTTAAGCATGAATAAGAGCTAGCATGAGTGGTATAATAATAATGCAATGTCTTTTCAAAAAAAAAACAAAAAAAAAAAAAAAAAACTGATTCTTGAGTGTGCTGTTAAAAGATCATGGGGAATGATGAACATGTCTCTTGAAATAGAAAAAAAAAAAAAAATCTCTTTCATATCAATGAAATCGTGGCTATAATTTATAATTAAGTGATTGTAAAGAAAAATGATGTTTGAGATAACCATATATACACCAGATGTATACTCATTGACAGGACTGAAGAATATCGTGGCTCCTGCAAGAGGTGAAAACATCCAACGATGGTTGGTACCACTGGCTATGGTAATTCTTGCAATTGTATTTTACTCAATGTACTTCAAAAAATAGTAAGTACATGACAATTATATTTTTATACTCTGTAATTTGTCACATATTAGGATGGTACATAGAAAGATCATCTTTATTGTAGCATCCTTGAGCTGAAGAACATCTCATGACATCTGACTTTAAAGGTTTCCCACACATCACATTCATACCAGGCATTGTGTTCAAATTGAAGTATTCAATGTTATAAATTTCATCTAATCTCTGTGGATAGTGCGTTCCTCTGTTCTACTTGATGTGCATGAATCTGTTGTCTTTGCAAAGACAATTGAAATAAAATTCTTCACATATACACTTTTATCTGTTTGCTGTTTTATCTCTCTTTCATATACTAGTATATAACACGTGCATTAGATGTGATACTATAACATTGTTTACATTTTCTTTGCATACAATTTACATATAAAAAACACAAAATAATGAATACTAGAAAATTAATCATTATCATTATATAGTTAAAAAAGACTCAAAAAACTCTTCTAGGTTATTTATATTGAATAATATCACTACATAAATCAAAGATGCGTATAAAAAAAATTAAATTTCTTATTATCTTGCCAATGAGAGCAAAAATTAGTGTTTTCTTAATTGAATCTCTTTTATTACTTTGTGAATGCTAAAAATGTCAATGCTACTAATAGTTATTTACCCCTACTCTCTTATATAAAAAATTCAATTGTCAAACATTTACAAAATTTAAACTGTAAATATAGTTATAAACAAATCAATTCGGACAAAATGGGATCAAAATCTATCTTAAATGATTGACTTTTCCTCATAACATATGGATACAAGCTTATGTTTCTACGAGAAATTCTAATGCTAGGGTGGAAAAGGAAGGGGAAAACCCAAAGGAGCGCGGGGTCCCCCCAAAAAAAAATCTATCCAAAATGGGTCTTTTTCCTATACGATTATTTGGGATCATAGAAAATGGGGGTAAAAATTTTTGGATTCTTACCCCCCAGCATTAGGATTGCTCTAATAAGCTGCATAAGTTTCACAACTTTTTGGTTGGACAATAATGTTAAGATTTTGCCAACATAAAACAATGTCAAATGTGCTTCTTTACCTATAGAATTTATAGGTGGATGTTCTTTTTTTAAAAAAGAAAATATGCATAAAGCAAGTTGGAAAAGAAATAAATATTGTATTTTTTGTTTAATCTTATAAATATAAAAAAGAACGTCATCATGTTTTGAGGAACCAATGAATCTATGTATAAGAAAATGAATGGCTGTAAAGTAAATGGTGTTGCGATTATAATTTAATAATATTGAATAGCAGGTAGTAAAATGGCTGGGTTTGGGTTTTACACAATATTTTTTCACTAACTTCTACTAATTTTTCATCTCTCATAATTTTCAACTACTTATACAATTATTTTACATTTTTAATATATTTTTCTCAATTTTCAACCACGTCTGTAACACGTCGTTCGAGTAAATCTATATTTTCTCTCAACATAGTGCAAAAAACAAGCCGTTAAGTTACAATATCAATTGAAGAGTAAATTAGAATTAATGTAAATTAAAAATAGCAAGGGTGTTAGAGTTTAAAAATATTTTACACAATATCCACACTTTTATATAGAAGAAATGGCCAAATAATGTCTTGTCACTTTAAACGTGTCTAATTTTGATACTTGTTGCAAAAATGTCCAGTTTTACCACCACAATATCTAAATTGCTCTTTGAGATTCGAAGTGTCTTTCTAGCCAATTGTAAGTATCAAGATTATTATAAATAAATATATTTATTGACATTATTTAAATATCGAGAATGTTATATCGAAACACTGTTTTCTGCAATTTGTAAATTTATTTTTGGACACTATGCAATTTTACATTGTTTGATGTAAATGTTACATTAAACGATTATTATTTCACTAAGAACAATTATTTTAAATGACATACCATCGTCAAAGATAGTTGACGAAGATGATTTTGTAGTGATACATTTCTATTCATATACAAACAACATTATGTGCAATTATAAATCCCCTAGATAATTAAGAGTGCATTCAATGGAGATAGTATTTTTTTAATCGCCTATGGGGATGATGCGTGGACATTAGTATAAAATAATATCGATAAAAGAATTACCTAATGACGATAAAAGTGATTTATATAATTATACATGGGTGTTATTAAATGTCGCCCAATTGATACACACTAATGAATTAGACAATTAATTGTCATTATTTTACATTGAATTTAATTAAACATGGGAAATCTCAACGTTTTAAAGGTTCAATTTGGCTATCTAAAACTTCAAGATTGACGTTTGCAATTTTTAATACTTTATGTAGTGAAATTCAAGAATAACAAATATTGTACATGGGTAAATCTGCCCAATAAAATGGAAAATAGACACTTTTGCAAATACAATTAATTTTGGCCATTTTTAAATTTATCATTCTAAATTTGCATATATTTCTTGCAATTTTCGCTTTTAATATTAGTGATAAAGTAATGGCACATGTGAAGTGCATAAATAACGTGTGACTTAAATTTCTAGTGTTAGCTACGTTTGACACACGCTACTACAGAAAGTGGAATAGGAAATGGTTTTTTTTTTTTTTTTTACTTTAGGCAACGGTCTTACAATCGTCATATATGTGAGAGTCGCTAAATGTGTGCAGAATAGGCAACGGTTTTTACCGTTGCCTATCCTTGTAGTATAGGCGACAGTTTTTAAAAATCGTTGCTTAAACACTTAAAACAATATTATTATATGCAATTTTTTTATTGTATAGGCAACGGTTTTTAAAATAACCATTGCCTATTCTTATAATATAGGTGACGATTATTTATAAAATCATCGCCTATACATTTATTAATTTTTTTTTATAAATTGGACAAATGGGCAATGGTTTATAAAATAACCGTCGCCTATACTTTTTTTTTTTAATATTTATGCTGTATTGTCATTGCCCAGCAGTTTTTAGGCTCGTTACTGCACTATATCCAAACATGTAAGTTGTACACATTGCACTAGTCTGCCCATTGCAAAGTTCCCAATGCATTACCCGTAAAATAACAAATCCAAAGCATTAACCAACAACATTTACGTAGTAACGTTAACAAAAATACCCTAAGATGAATCGAAAGCTTAAATTAGGCACTTTGATGACAAACTTAAATCTAACAACTACATCTACCGTTCTACAAAGCGAGCAAAAGATTAACACAACATGTCAACGGCACCCACTGAGGAAGTATGTGGCCCATAAATCCCTGACCTCGTCTATCTGCTGTTTCATGTACGGATCATTCCCGAAGTCTGCCTACACAGATATAAAGGGGTTCGTTAGTTAAGTTTATAAACCTATGCTTCCCATACAACTTACGGCTGTGACTTAGATAAAATATGTGGAGTGTTTACTTTATGTGATAAGATTTAATACTATTCCAGTTTTCATTAGACATCTAATTGTAGTAGTTAGTACTATTCGTCAAGCAAACATATGGGATGCAAAATAGTTATGAGAGATCGTTCACTTATACCTCGAGCAATGACGACAGATGATGATGGTGTCTCACTATCTCCAACATGAATTTCATGACATAGTATCCACGTTCGTGGTCTCCTGGTTGCTGTGGACACTAAAATTTCCACAGTAACACAACACAACGAGGAAAAAAATGAGTTATTGTTGTGAATAGTGACAGAACATTTAGACACTCGTACCTATTCAAAGTAAACTATGAATTGTACCTTCAAAGGGTGCCAACCCATATTGCACTTTTATTGAAATCTCAAGAATTAATCTTAACTAGTTTTCACGCCCGTGCGTTGCACGGGGAATAAAACTATGTAAGTTGAAATTTGTGATAAAAATTAACGAAAAAGAGATTATTTAACACACAACTCACAATTGTATTTAGTTGATTATAACATAAAGTTTGATAAAATGCATAAATTTGGTAGCACGAGTTATCACAATCTTATTTTAAATTGAGGTTATACTTTAAATAAATTAGTTGTTGTCAATATGTTCTATGTCGATGATTGCTATAGATCTACTTAGATATTATATTTAAGGCTCTCGGTCCATCAAAAACAAATTTGCAGTCAACTTTTCCGCCATTTAAGTCAGAAAGGTAAATGTATTCTTTATTTTTGATATAAATAATATTTTTAGATATAGTCTCATTTAGATCTTGATATAATTTTATTTTAATCAAGTTTTCTTTCAAATATGTGGATTGTCTTGAATTGTGAGGTGAAGCATCAATGATATTATAGAAATCATAGACCGAAATACGGATTTGAGATCTTTGGTGGAAAAGAAGAGTGGATCTTTTGTGTTTTATCGTATTAATGATCATATTATCTATTGTTTTCACTTTGATTGATGGTAGCATTTTTTATTTTAATAATCGATATTGCTCAGGATCTACAAATGGGATTCAAATATTTAGTTGGAACATAGCGATATTACAGGAAAACTCATTTTGAATTAGGAATTTCAGACGTTATTTTTTCCATGTATAGGTCTCCATGTATGTAGTTTCTGAGATCTAAAATTCCCATTTAAATTTGTTCGAACACATTTTATTTATGGTCAATACATAATTTTTTGTAATTGTTTATCTTAAGAAATTCATATCAATTTTTCATTCTTATTGAAGCTAAATTATCAAACTTTTTTCTATTCAGTCAATTCAACATTCAATATTCAATTTAAATATGTTTGGAAAAACTGATAAAGTATCCTAAATGCACGATGTTCCATATGAAAAAAACATTAAATATAAAATAACTGAACATGTGGACTTAAAAGAATAAAATTTCAAAAAATGTGCTATCAGCTACTGAACACCGGACACGTGAAAAATTCTTATTGATACAGTACAACTACAACTGAATTATTGTCCAAATAACAGCTTTTGCAATTGCGTTTAATTATTTTATAGTAATTCTCTACTTAATAATTATTTTAACAAAAATTTTTAATTTTTTAGGAAAAAATTCTTTAACAACTAACTGTTTAATATATTTATATTTATTAATAGATTATGAATAAGTCTTTTGACTTTTTCAAAATTAGATGACACTTATCCATTGATTTTGGGGATTAAATTTGTAAAGGATCGGAGTATGAACATTCATTCTTTTTGGTGAGTCAATTTAAGGGTTAAAAAGTTGAAATTTTTGAAATTTTTTTGTCTCATATTATTTTATTTATGAGAGCTATAATATGAATATAGTATTGATATATAATTTTTACTATTTTAAAAGTTACTTATTATACAAAAAAATAAATAATTTATCACTAAAAATAAGTAATTTTTAAATTAGTAAAAATAATATATCAAAATTATACTCATATTGAAGCTCTCGACGAATAGAATAATATGGAACAAAAAAATTTCAAAAAATTCAAATTTTTATTCCTAAAATTAACCTTTCAAAAATAAAGGTATGTTCACCCTCCCGAATTGGACATGTGGCTATATTCGAACGTGGGTGACATTTGATAAAGTAATTAAATTCTACAATTTAAATTGGGATATTCTTAGCAAACTGGACACGTGTCAGGCAATTAAGTGACAGAATACGGAAAACCAGCATTTTCATAACAAATAGGACATGTGTTAGCAAATAAGGTTTATCGCACTTCTTAAACAGGTTTTATTTATCCTAAAACCATTGACAGAAAACTAAAAAACCATGCACCTCTACTTTATATATACTATAGATTCAATCTATTATAAAATGTGGTTAAATCCAGACAGTAGTTAATCATTGACATGTGGCAGCAAATAACTGGTCTAGCAAAACTATAACTAACTTTTTGTTCTAATAACTACTTTCTAATTATAACTTCCAATTGAAACTCTATTTTATATAATATAGATTTAGATTTAGATTTAGATTTTCATAATATAGATATAGATATAGATTTTCTCGTTGCATACACATACAAGTCAATCGGACCACTTCCCATGTTCAGACTCACCTTTTGTTAGCATTATCATTTATTTTTTATTTAAGTAATAATTATGTGACATTTGAAATATAGAAGTAAAAATAATAAATTATAAATTTATTCAATATCTACAATTAATTAATTATGTCATTGTATATTTATAAGTTTATAACATATCAAAATAATTAACGAGTTATGCAATAAATTATACATTTTACATTTCTTGCGATTATGTGATTATATCTCTAAGAGTAATATAAAATCATAGTAATATTGTAATATTGTTATGGCGAAGAAAAAATAAATTAATATACCCAATATTTCTATATAATCTCAACCGCTAAAATTTCTATGAAAAGTAGAATAAACCATTTTCAAAGCGTGTGAAAATCAAGCTTGATTAATTAATTAATTAAGTAACAAAGCATATCCTAATAATCTTATTATTAGTATTAATTAATTATTATTTATTACTATTGACAAAAATAACTACTTGCACATGTGGCATCACTTAATTATAACAACAAAGTAATAACTACCTTGTGGTCCTAATAACCGTTTCTTAATTAATAACTTCCAATTAAACTTTATTTTATATAATATATAGACTAGTTTTCACGACCGTGCGTTGCACGGGGAATAAAACTATGTAAGTTGAAATTTGTGATAAAAATTAACGAAAAAGAGATTATTTAACACACAACTCACAATTGTATTTAGTTGATTATAACATAAAGTTTGATAAAATGCATAAATTTGGTAGCACGAGTTATCACAATCTTATTTTAAATTGAGGTTATACTTTAAATAAATTAGTTGTTGTCGATATGTTACATGTCGATGATTGCTATAGATCTACTTAGATATTATATTTAAGGCTCTCGGTCCATCAAAAACAAATTTGCAGTCAACTTTTCCGCCATTTCGTCAGAAAGGTAAATGTATTCTTTATTTTTTTGATATAAATAATATTTTTTAGATATAGTCTCATTTCGATTACTGATATAATTTTATTTTAATCAAGTTTTCTTTCAAATATGTGGATTGTCTTCAATTGTGAGGTCAAGCATCAATGATATTATAGAAATCATAGACCGAAATACGGATTTCAGATCTTTGGTGGAAAAGAAGAGTGGATCTTTTGTGTTTTATCGTATTAATGATCATATTATCTATTGTTTTCACTTTGATTGATGGTAGCATTTTTTATTTTAATAATCGAGATATTGCTCGGATCTACAAATGGGATTCAAATATTTAGTTGGAACCATAGCGATATTACAGAAAACTCATTTTGAATTAGGAATTTCAGCGTTATTTTTTCCATGTATAGGTCTCCATGTATGTAGTTTACGAGATCTAAAATTCCCATTTAAATTTGTTCGACACATTTTATTTATGGTCAATACATAATTTTTGTAATTGTTTATCTTAAGAAATTCATATCAATTTTTCATTCTTATTGAAGCTAAATTATCAAACTTTTTCTATTGATCAATTCAACATTCAATATTCAATTTAAATATGTTTGGAAAAAGCGATAAAGTATCCTAAATGCACGATGTTCCATATGAAAAAACATTAAATATAAAATAGCGAACATGTGGACTTAAAAGAATAAAATTTCAAAAAATGTGCTACGACTCAATTTCTTGAACACCTGGGACACGTGAAAAATTCTTATTGATACGATACAACTACAATTGAATTATTGTCCAAATATGACTTTTGCAATTGCGTTTAATTATTTTATAGTAATTCTCTACTTAATAATTATTTTAACAAAAATTTTTAATTTTTAGGAAAAAATTCTTTAACAACTAACTGTTTAATATATTTATATTTATTAATAGATTATGAATAAGTCTTTTGACTTTTTCAAAATTAGATGACACTTATCCATTGATTTTGGGGATTAAATTTGTAAAGGATCGGATATGAACATTCATTCTTTTGGTGAGTCAATTTAAGGGTTAAAAAGTTGAAATTTTTGAAATTTTTTGTCTCATATTATTTTATTTATGAGAGCTATAATATGAATATAGTATTGATATATAATTTTTACTATTTTAAAAGTTACTTATTATACAAAAAAATAAATAATTTATCACTAAAAATAAGTAATTTTTAAATTAGTAAAAATAATATATCAAAATTATACTCATATTGAAGCTCTCGACGAATAGAATAATATGGAACAAAAAAATTTCAAAAAATTCAAATTTTTATTCCTCAAATTAACCTTTCAAAAATAAAGGTATGTTCACCCTCCCGAATTGGACATGTGGCTATATTCGGACGTGGGTGACATTTGATAAAGTAATTAAATTCTACAATTTAAATTGGGATATTCTTAACAAACTGGACACGTGTCAGGCAATTAAGTGACAGAATACGGAAAACCAGCATTTTCATAACAAATAGGACATGTGTTAGCAAATAAGGTTTATCGCACTTCTTAAACAGGTTTTATTTATCCTAAAACCACTGACAGAAAACTAAAAAACCATGCACCTCTACTTTATATATACTATAGATTCGATCTATTATAAAATGTGGTTAAATCCAAATAGTAGTTAATCATTGACATGTGGCAGCAAATAACTGGTCTAGCAAAACTATAACTAACTTTTTGTTCTAATAACTACTTTCTAATTATAACTTCCAATTGAAACTCTATTTTATATAATATAGATTTAGATTTAGATTTAGATTTTCATAATATAGATATAGATATAGATTTTCTCGTTGCATACACATACAAGTCAATCGGACCACTTCCCATGTTCAGACTCACCTTTTGTTCGCATTATCATTTATTTTTTTATTTCGTAATAATTATGTGACATTTGAAATATAGAAGTAAAAATAATAAATTATAAATTTATTTAATATCTACAATTAATTAATTATGTCATTGTATATTTATAAGTTTATAACATATCAAAATAATTAACAGGTTATGCAATAAATTATACATTTTACATTTCTTGCGATTATGTGATTATATCTCTAAGAGTAATATAAAATCATAGTAATATTGTAATATTGTTATGAAGAAAAAATAAATTAATATACCCAATATTTCTATATAATCTCAACCGCTAAAATTTCTATGAAAAGTAGAATAAACCATTTTCAAAGCGTGTGAAAATCAAGCTTGATTAATTAATTAATTAAGTAACAAAGCATATCCTAATAATCTTATTATTAGTATTAATTAATTATTATTTATTACTATTGACAAAAATAACTACTTGCACATGTGGCATCACTTAATTATAACAACAAAGTAATAACTACCTTGTGGTCCTAATAACCGCTTTCTTAATTAATAACTTCCAATTAAACTTTATTTTATATAATATATAGACTAGTTTTCATTATGCGTTGCAGAATAAAACTATGTAAGTTGAAATTTGTGATAAAAATTAACGAAAAAGAGATTATTTAACACACAACTCACAATTGTATTTAGTTGATTATAACATAAAGTTTGATAAAATGCATAAATTTGGTAGCACGAGTTATCACAATCTTATTTTAAATTGAGGTTATACTTTAAATAAATTAGTTGTTGTCAATATGTTCTATGTCGATGATTGCTTTATAGATCTACTTAGATATTATATTTAAGGCTCTCGGTCCATCAAAAACAAATTTGCGATCAACTTTTCCGCCATTTCGTCGAAAGGTAAATGTATTCTTTATTTTTGATATAAATAATATTTTTAGATATAGTCTCATTTAGATTCTTGATATAATTTTATTTTAATCAAGTTTTCTTTCAAATATGTGGATTGTCTTGGTGTGAGGTCGAAGCATCAATGATATTATAGAAATCATAGACCGAAATACGGATTTGGATCTTTGGTGGAAAAGAAGAGTGGATCTTTTGTGTTTTATCGTATTAATGATCATATTATCTATTGTTTTCACTTTGATTGATGGTAGCATTTTTTATTTTAATAATCGGATATTGCTCGGATCTACAAATGGGATTCAAATATTTAGTTGGAACATAGCGATATTACAGAAAACTCATTTTGAATTAGGAATTTCAGACGTTATTTTTTCCATGTATAGGTCTCCATGTATGTAGTTTACGAGATCTAAAATTCCCATTTAAATTTGTTGAACACATTTTATTTATGGTCAATACATAATTTTTGTAATTGTTTATCTTAAGAAATTCATATCAATTTTTCATTCTTATTGAAGCTAAATTATCAAACTTTTTTCTATTCAGTCAATTCAACATTCAATATTCAATTTAAATATGTTTGGAAAAACTGATAAAGTATCCTAAATGCACGATGTTCCATATGAAAAAAACATTAAATATAAAATAACTGAACATGTGGACTTAAAAGAATAAAATTTCAAAAAATGTGCTATCAGCTACTGAACACCGGACACGTGAAAAATTCTTATTGATCTGATACAAAGACAACTACAATGAATTATTGTCCAAATAACAGCTTTTGCAATTGCGTTTAATTATTTTATAGTAATTCTCTACTTAATAATTATTTTAACAAAAATTTTTAATGTTTTAGGAAAAAATTCTTTAACAACTAACTGTTTAATATATTTATATTTATTAATAGATTATGAATAAGTCTTTTGACTTTTTCAAAATTAGATGACACTTATCCATTGATTTTGGGGATTAAATTTGTAAAGGATCGGAGTATGAACATTCATTCTTTTTGGTGAGTCAATTTAAGGGTTAAAAAGTTGAAATTTTTGAAATTTTTTTGTCTCATATTATTTTATTTGCGGAGAGCTATAATATGAATATAGTATTGATATATAATTTTTACTATTTTAAAAGTTACTTATTATACAAAAAAATAAATAATTTATCACTAAAAATAAGTAATTTTTAAATTAGTAAAAATAATATATCAAAATTATACGCATATTGAAGCTCTCGATGAATAGAATAATATGGAACAAAAAAATTTCAAAAAATTCAAATTTTTATTCCTCAAATTAACCTTTCAAAAATAAAGGTATGTTCACCCTCCCGAATTGGACATGTGGCTATATTCGGACGTGGGTGACATTTGATAAAGTAATTAAATTCTACAATTTAAATTGGGATATTCTTAACAAACTGGACACGTGTCAGGCAATTAAGTGACAGAATACGGAAAACCAACATTTTCATAACAAATAGGACATGTGTTAGCAAATAAGGTTTATCGCACTTCTTAAACAGGTTTTATTTATCCTAAAACCACTGACAGAAAACTAAAAAACCATGCACCTCTACTTTATATATACTATAGATTCAATCTATTATAAAATGTAGTTAAATCCGCATAGTTAATCATTGACATGTGGCAGCAAATAACTGGTCTAGCAAAACTATAACTAACTTTTTGTTCTAATAACTACTTTCTAATTATAACTTCCAATTGAAACTCTATTTTATATAATATAGATTTAGATTTAGATTTAGATTTTCATAATATAGATATAGATATAGATTTTCTCGTTGCATACACATACAAGTCAATCGGACCACTTCCCATGTTCAGACTCACCTTTTGTTCGCATTATCATTTATTTTTTATTTCGTAATAATTATGTGACATTTGAAATATAGAAGTAAAAATAATAAATTATAAATTTATTCAATATCTACAATTAATTAATTATGTCATTGTATATTTATAAGTTTATAACATATCAAAATAATTAACAGGTTATGCAATAAATTATACATTTTACATTTCTTGCGATTATGTGATTATATCTCTAAGAGTAATATAAAATCATAGTAATATTGTAATATTGTTATGGCGAAGAAAAAATAAATTAATATACCCAATATTTCTATATAATCTCAACCGCTAAAATTTCTATGAAAAGTAGAATAAACCATTTTCAAAGCGTGTGAAAATCAAGCTTGATTAATTAATTAATTAAGTAACAAAGCATATCCTAATAATCTTATTATTAGTATTAATTAATTATTATTTATTACTATTGACAAAAATAACTACTTGCACATGTGGCATCACTTAATTATAACAACAAAGTAATAACTACCTTGTGGTCCTAATAACCGTTTCTTAATTAATAACTTCCAATTAAACTTTATTTTATATAATATATAGACTAGTTTTCACGCCCGTGCGTTGCACGGGGAATAAAACTATGTAAGTTGAAATTTGTGATAAAAATTAACGAAAAAGAGATTATTTAACACACAACTCACAATTGTATTTAGTTGATTATAACATAAAGTTTGATAAAATGCATAAATTTGGTAGCACGAGTTATCACAATCTTATTTTAAATTGAGGTTATACTTTAAATAAATTAGTTGTTGTCAATATGTTCTATGTCGATGATTGCTATAGATCTACTTAGATATTATATTTAAGGCTCTCGGTCCATCAAAAACAAATTTGCAGTCAACTTTTCCGCCATTTCGTCAGAAAGGTAAATGTATTCTTTATTTTTTTGATATAAATAATATTTTTTAGATATAGTCTCATTTCGATTACTGATATAATTTTATTTTAATCAAGTTTTCTTTCAAATATGTGGATTGTCTTCGAATTGTGAGGTCGAAGCATCAATGATATTATAGAAATCATAGACCTAAATCACGGTTTGAGATCTTTGGTGGAAAAGAAGAGTGGATCTTTTGTGTTTTATCGTATTAATGATCATATTATCTATTGTTTTCACTTTGATTGATGGTAGCATTTTTATTTTAATAATCGAGATATTGCTCGGATCTACAAATGGGATTCAAATATTTAGTTGGAGCATAGCGATATTACAGAAAACTCATTTTGAATTAGGAATTTCAGACGTTATTTTTTCCATGTATAGGTCTCCATGTATGTAGTTTCTGAGATCTAAAATTCCCATTTAAATTTGTTCGAACACATTTTATTTATGGTCAATACATAATTTTTTGTAATTGTTTATCTTAAGAAATTCATATCAATTTTTCATTCTTATTGAAGCTAAATTATCAAACTTTTTTCTATTCAGTCAATTCAACATTCAATATTCAATTTAAATATGTTTGGAAAAACTGATAAAGTATCCTAAATGCACGATGTTCCATATGAAAAAAACATTAAATATAAAATAACTGAACATGTGGACTTAAAAGAATAAAATTTCAAAAAATGTGCTATCAGCTACTGAACACCGGACACGTGAAAAATTCTTATTGATACAGTACAACTACAACTGAATTATTGTCCAAATAACAGCTTTTGCAATTGCGTTTAATTATTTTATAGTAATTCTCTACTTAATAATTATTTTAACAAAAATTTTTAATTTTTTAGGAAAAAATTCTTTAACAACTAACTGTTTAATATATTTATATTTATTAATAGATTATGAATAAGTCTTTTGACTTTTTCAAAATTAGATGACACTTATCCATTGATTTTGGGGATTAAATTTGTAAAGGATCGGAGTATGAACATTCATTCTTTTGGTGAGTCAATTTAAGGGTTAAAGTGTTGAAATTTTTGAAATTTTTTGTCTCATATTATTTTATTTATGAGAGCTATAATATGAATATAGTATTGATATATAATTTTACTATTTTAAAAGTTACTTATTATACAAAAAATAAATAATTTATCACTAAAAATAAGTAATTTTTAAATTAGTAAAAATAATATATCAAAATTATACTCATATTGAAGCTCTCGACGAATAGAATAATATGGAACAAAAAAATTTCAAAAAATTCAAATTTTTATTCCTAAAATTAACCTTTCAAAAATAAAGGTATGTTCACCCTCCCGAATTGGACATGTGGCTATATTCGAACGTGGGTGACATTTGATAAAGTAATTAAATTCTACAATTTAAATTGGGATATTCTTAGCAACCTGACACGTGTCGTGCAATTAAGTGACGAATCACGGAAAACCACATTTTCATAACAAATAGGACATGTGTTAGCAAATAAGGTTTATCGCACTTCTTAAACAGGTTTTATTTATCCTAAAACCATTGACAGAAAACTAAAAAACCATGCACCTCTACTTTATATATACTATAGATTCAATCTATTATAAAATGTGGTTAAATCCAGACAGTAGTTAATCATTGACATGTGGCAGCAAATAACTGGTCTAGCAAAACTATAACTAACTTTTTGTTCTAATAACTACTTTCTAATTATAACTTCCAATTGAAACTCTATTTTATATAATATAGATTTAGATTTAGATTTAGATTTTCATAATATAGATATAGATATAGATTTTCTCGTTGCATACACATACAAGTCAATCGGACCACTTCCCATGTTCAGACTCACCTTTTGTTCGCATTATCATTTATTTTTTATTTCGTAATAATTATGTGACATTTGAAATATAGAAGTAAAAATAATAAATTATAAATTTATTCAATATCTACAATTAATTAATTATGTCATTGTATATTTATAAGTTTATAACATATCAAAATAATTAACAGGTTATGCAATAAATTATACATTTTACATTTCTTGCGATTATGTGATTATATCTCTAAGAGTAATATAAAATCATAGTAATATTGTAATATTGTTATGGCGAAGAAAAAATAAATTAATATACCCAATATTTCTATATAATCTCAACCGCTAAAATTTCTATGAAAAGTAGAATAAACCATTTTCAAAGCGTGTGAAAATCAAGCTTGATTAATTAATTAATTAAGTAACAAAGCATATCCTAATAATCTTATTATTAGTATTAATTAATTATTATTTATTACTATTGACAAAAATAACTACTTGCACATGTGGCATCACTTAATTATAACAACAAAGTAATAACTACCTTGTGGTCCTAATAACCGTTTCTTAATTAATAACTTCCAATTAAACTTTATTTTATATAATATATAGACTAGTTTTCACGCCCGTGCGTTGCACGGGGAATAAAACTATGTAAGTTGAAATTTGTGATAAAAATTAACGAAAAAGAGATTATTTAACACACAACTCACAATTGTATTTAGTTGATTATAACATAAAGTTTGATAAAATGCATAAATTTGGTAGCACGAGTTATCACAATCTTATTTTAAATTGAGGTTATACTTTAAATAAATTAGTTGTTGTCAATATGTTCTATGTCGATGATTGCTATAGATCTACTTAGATATTATATTTAAGGCTCTCGGTCCATCAAAAACAAATTTGCAGTCAACTTTTCCGCCATTTCGTCAGAAAGGTAAATGTATTCTTTATTTTTTTGATATAAATAATATTTTTTAGATATAGTCTCATTTCGATTACTGATATAATTTTATTTTAATCAAGTTTTCTTTCAAATATGTGGATTGTCTTCGAATTGTGAGGTCGAAGCATCAATGATATTATAGAAATCATAGACCGAAATACGGATTTCAGATCTTTGGTGGAAAAGAAGAGTGGATCTTTTGTGTTTTATCGTATTAATGATCATATTATCTATTGTTTTCACTTTGATTGATGGTAGCATTTTTTATTTTAATAATCAGATATTGCTCCAGATCTACAAATGGGATTCAAATATTTAGTTGGAACCGCAACGATATTACAGGAAAACTCATTTTGAATTAGGAATTTCAGACGTTATTTTTTCCATGTATAGGTCTCCATGTATGTAGTTTCTGAGATCTAAAATTCCCATTTAAATTTGTTCGAACACATTTTATTTATGGTCAATACATAATTTTTTGTAATTGTTTATCTTAAGAAATTCATATCAATTTTTCATTCTTATTGAAGCTAAATTATCAAACTTTTTTCTATTCAGTCAATTCAACATTCAATATTCAATTTAAATATGTTTGGAAAAACTGATAAAGTATCCTAAATGCACGATGTTCCATATGAAAAAAACATTAAATATAAAATAACTGAACATGTGGACTTAAAAGAATAAAATTTCAAAAAATGTGCTATCAGCTACTGAACACCGGACACGTGAAAAATTCTTATTGATACAGTACAACTACAACTGAATTATTGTCCAAATAACAGCTTTTTGCAATGTTTAATTATTTTATAGTAATTCTCTACTTAATAATTATTTTAACAAAAATTTTTAATTTTTTAGGAAAAAATTCTTTAACAACTAACTGTTTAATATATTTATATTTATTAATAGATTATGAATAAGTCTTTTGACTTTTTCAAAATTAGATGACACTTATCCATTGATTTTGGGGATTAAATTTGTAAAGGATCGAGTATGAACATTCATTCTTTTGGTGAGTCAATTTAAGGGTTAAAAGTTGAAATTTTGAAATTTTTTGTCTCATATTATTTTATTTGGAGAGCTATAATATGAATATAGTATTGATATATAATTTTTACTATTTTAAAAGTTACTTATTATACAAAAAATAAATAATTTATCACTAAAAATAAGTAATTTTTAAATTAGTAAAAATAATATATCAAAATTATACTCATATTGAAGCTCTCGATTTAATAGAATAATATGGAACAAAAAATTTCAAAAATTCAAATTTTTATTCCTAAAATTAACCTTTCAAAAATAAAGGTATGTTCACCCTCCCGAATTGGACATGTGGCTATATTGAACGTGGGTGACATTTGATAAAGTAATTAAATTCTACAATTTAAATTGGGATATTCTTAGCAACCTGGACACGTGTCGGGCAATTAAGTGATGTATCACTTTAAAACCAAAGATTTTCATAACAAATAGGACATGTGTTAGCAAATAAGGTTTATCGTATTTCTTAAACAGGTTTTATTTATCCTAAAACCAATCGACGTAAAACTAAAAACCATGCACCTCTACTTTATATATACTATAGATTCAATCTATTATAAAATGTGGTTAAATCCAGATGATAGTTAATCATTGACATGAAAGAAATAACTGGTCTAGCAAAACTATAACTAACTTTTTGTTCTAATAACTACTTTCTAATTATAACTTCCAATTGAAACTCTATTTTATATAATATAGATTTAGATATAGATTTTCATAATATAGATATAGATATAGATTTTCTTGTTGCATACACATACAAGTCAATCGGACCACTTCCCATGTTCAGACTTACCTTTTGTTCGCATTATCATTTATTTTTTATTTCGTAATAATTATGTGACATTTGAAATATAGAAGTAAAAATAATAAATTATAAATTTATTCAATATCTACAATTAATTAATTATGTCATTGTATATTTATAAGTTTATAACATGTCAAAATAATTAACAGGTTATGCAATAAATTATACATTTTACATGTCTTGCGATTATGTGATTAAATCTCCAAGAGTAATATAAAATCATAGTAATATTATAATATTGTTATGGCGAAAAAAAATAAATTAATATACCCAATATTTCTATATAATCTCAACCGCTAAAATTTCTATGAAAAGTAGAATAAACCATTTTCAAAGCGTGTCAAAATCAGGATTGATTAATTAATTAATTAAGTAACAAAGCATATCCTAATAATCTTATTATTAGTATTAATTAATTATTATTTATTACTATTGACAAAAATAACTACTTGCACATGTGGTATCACTTAATTATAACAACAAAGCAATAACTACCTTGTGGTCCTAATAACCGTTTCTTAATTAATAACTTCCAATTAAACCTTATTTTATATAATATATAGATTAACCATGCCGTTACCTTGCAAGTTTGCATATATAGAGAGAGTGAGTGAGTACATTTTTTTAAACACTAGAAAATTTTTTTGTAATACTGGATCGTTCCAATCAAATTATTATTGTATTTTCTCGGTTTGTGTTCCCATGTAAACAAATTTTTTTCATTTTTGTATTTTCTTAATTTGTAGTGACATTGTATTTCTTCACTAAGACTACAATGGTAAATAGTATAATGTCAATACAAATTTTTCCATTTTTCGCAACGAATGTGCCAAAAATATATTTCCGAGAACAATTACTAGAATACAAATAAATTCACACTCTTATACATAAATGCAAAAAGAAAAAGAAAAGGACAATTTTGAGCGTAAATGTAAATATGAATGTCACATCATCATTTCAGGGAATTTATCCACATACACAACCAAAATGTGGAACCAAAAAAAAAAGATGGCATCCCGAGCACCCAAAAAGGGGAAAAAAGAAAAACCATGGAAAAATGAAAAAAATGGAAAAAAAAAAGAAGAAAAACATAATGTAGCAGCAATATCATGTAATTGATGTGGGAAAATCAAGAAATTAAAACAAAAAAAAGGGACTACATTCACGTAATTTTCCCCCAAATTCGGCCAATCCAACACAACCCTGTATTTCTTCATTTTTCACCATAATCAAGCACACAAATACATACATTGTGTTTCCCGTACCCCAATAACGTCAAACATCCAAAGAAATCCGCCCTATAACCACTAAAATCGAAGAACACAAGTAAATTAGCGAACCCCTATTTTTGAGAAAAGAAAGAAAATTACCTTTTTAAGATAGAAGATGATGCTTGAAACCCGTGTAGTAACATGTATTTTACTTCCCAACAAGCTTTTCCATGGAGGATGGAAGACGGAATGCCAAGAATTTCACTTTTTGGACCGAGTTCTCGAGCTAATGGAGGCATTTCTGCTGCGTTGCTGGTGTTTTGAAGAAAACAATAGGCAACGGCTTTCTAAATAACCGTTGCCTTTAAGAATAGGCAACGGTTATTTAAAAACCGGTGCCCTATTAATAAAAAAAAATAAAAATAAAAAATGGAGTATAGGCAACGCTTATAAAAATAACCTTTGCCTATTTTTTAAACACAAATTAAAAAGGAAGTATAGGCGACGGTTATAAAAATAACCGTTGCCTATTCTTATCCTAAAAATTTCAAAAATACCACTGACCAAGTTTAAGCGACAGTTTAGAAAATAACCATTGCCTATTCTCTATCTCATAAACTCATTTCTGTAGCAGTGACAATCAAGTGGAAAGGCAGTTCTTGGATTGTTACGTTTGGTGAATTTATCTTACTTTTATGTATAGACCACTTTCGAAAGTAAATAATTGAGAATGTGTGTATTTTCGTCATGCATGTCGCAATTTGTTGATGCAGCTGCTCTTAAGTGTCCTTCATGGTAAATGCTATTTCAATTTTTTGGATATTCTGAAAAACTAATGGTTATATATTTATTTAAGATAGAATATGTACAGCTTGTTTCTAATAATGTCTATAAAAATTTGTTATATTGTCATTTTCAACCATATCACATCTAATATTAACGTACTAATACGTATCACGTAAATAATTATGACAACATAAACATTAGATCGTGTTTTTTGATATCTAATAATATGTTAAAGATTTGATGTTATTCATATTCTTAACATAAAATATTGTCATTTTCAACCATATCACATCTAATATTAACGTACTAATACGTATCACGTAAATAATTATGACAACATAAACATTAGATCGTGTTTTTTGATATCTAATAATATGTTAAAGATTTGATGTTATTCATATTCTTAACATAAAATTACCAACTATATTTACATAGTTGATTAAAGGTATGTTAGTTACAACTATATTTCTTTTATATTTACATATTTCAATTCCTTTTAGTTTCTACCATTATTAAAGGTATGTTAGTTACAACTTGAACCTAAAACTATTTTTTCAACTATCATTTGGTTATTTTGATAATTATTTTATTTTTCTATACCACTTTTCTTCATTTTTAACTATTTTAATCAATAATTTCTATAAAAACATATCTTAAACTTTAAAAAATTAATTTTTAGAAAAATAAAAATTTATTTGAACACATCTAAGAGCATCTCCAAGAGGCTCTTTAAAGACAAGATACTCTCTATTTTAGAGAGTAAATATTTAAAAATGAGTTTTAAGAGACTCTTCAAATTAAATTGTTAAATAAAAGATGTGGGATTTGGCTCTTAATTAATTCACT
Source organism: Jasminum sambac (assembly GCA_018223645.1). Lineage (NCBI taxonomy): Eukaryota > Viridiplantae > Streptophyta > Magnoliopsida > Lamiales > Oleaceae > Jasminum > Jasminum sambac. The sequence goes on from CP073649.1 coordinate 21,165,276, forward strand.
AAAAGTTTCAATACTTGTATCTTGATTTAATAAAGCAAAAATTAGTTTAATTAGTTGTTAATATATAGAAACATTAAAAATTTATTTAAAGCAAGAATTACAATAAATATTACTTGTCAAAAGTAATTAAAATAAAGGGTCACAGATAAAAAATTTATTGGAGAAAATAAAAAATTTGTATTCTATAAATTTAAGAATGCTCTTCAGATTATGAAATATTCTCATTTAAAATTGAGAGGTTCTGAGAGATGCTTTAACAATAATCTCTTTTTTCCTAATATTCTCTTTTAAAGATGCTTTCTTAGTTATGAAATATTCTATAATTACAGTTTTTTTTTTTTGAGATGCACTGGGGACAGAATCAGAGAACTGGAGAAGGGACAGACAATCCTTCTCCAAAACCATCGATGGTGCCGTAATTACGGCACCATCAATCCGTTGGTGGTCGATCAGTTTTAGTCAGATGAGATCTGGAATCGTGGCGAGGGAGTTAGAATTTTAAATTTTTCAATCCGGCGCGGTGACCATCGGTCAAAGTTTTGTCAATATTTTTGGCCCAAAATATTGACAAAACTTTGACCGATAATCATCGCGCCAGATCGTCGAAAAAATTCGAAATCTGAACTTCCGCCAGCGTCTTATTGAATCTGATAAATTTGAAAATGGGGATCGGATCGAGCAAATGGATATCGATAATGCACTGTAATTACGACACTATCGATGGTTTTGGAGCCATTCTGGGAGAAGGGAAGGGAGAGAAGTTAGGTTTGGAATTGAATGTGCTGTTCGTAATTACTGCAGCACAGTTCGGCCCACTTTCATGTTGATTTTAATTATTACAGTTTACTAGATTAAAAATTTTGAAATTATTTTGCGAGATTATTATCTGACAACTGACATTTGGCCTATCTTTTACCACGTTGACACTGCAACCCAAAAACGCGTAAGTTGGTCTGATTCATGCATCTGAGTCGGCACATAGAATTCAATTTTCATACCCACTTGCCAACAAGTGCTCTGAAACCCAACAGTACACGTACCGCAATTTTGCTCAATATCAACCATTGAATCCTATTTACTACCACCGTCTCAAAATAATAATTATTTCCTTATATTCACATAAATTAAGAAAAATATAATTAATGATATTAAAAAAATATAATTTAAAATTATTTTCTTAATATATCCTCTCATTTATTAGATATTTTATTTTAATTACTCTATTTTGATGATATTAATATATATTAAATGAGGATATAAAAGACAAGTAATATTTTAACTATATCTTTAAAAAAGAATGTGGCCTATATTTTAGGATGGACGAAAAAGGAATAATGAACTATGTTTTTGGGACGGAGATAGTAATTTACGTGTAAATTCATTAACAATCACGCCGATCTATATAGTTAATGACATACTAATGAGAAAGCAACTAAACCGACTAGTGAATACAAGAAATTCATCTGCATATCGGTAACTATGGGTAGGCAGAGCAAGCAATATCTTTGGACCTAAGGTTGTAGGGGTTTTAAAAAATTTTTCTCTTTCATTTGTCTAATTGTTCAATTTTAATTATTTAATCTAATTTACAAATTTGATTAATTATTTAGAGTAATTCCCAATTATTTATATTTAGAGCTAATTTATTTATCTTGCATTAAAATTTAGGAAAAATTCAAAATAATCTTTCTAAAAATTGAAGAAAGATTTAACTTTGCCAATTGTCATTTATGAAATCCTAGAAAACCACAAAGAACGACAATAAATGTTTTGAATCAATGGTCCATTTTGTTAAATTTTCGTCAAGAAAAACATTGCATTTGATTGGATTTTTCATGAAACTCGAGCAAAAGAGTCATTGTGGTTGGTTTTCGAGTCTCTTCAATAAAGGAAAAAAATTTGCGATCTTGATGAAAAGTGATAGAGTGATAGAGAAAAAAGAAGCCACAAGTGAAATAAAATTTTTTGAAATATACGACCTTGTGTTTGATTAGGAAAGAAAAATATATGATTTAGATGATTAATCACTTTAACTTTATCAATTTATTATTTCATATATAAAGTTTGAATAAATAACTATACATATAATAGCTAAATAGAAATGGAGATTGCGGGCCCAATTTTTCATGTTTGCTTTGGGCCCTTTGAAAGTTAGGTCCGGCTCTGTAATAGATCATCTGACCAATTAACTAAATAAACTAGAAATAAAGATATGTTAATTATACATGGAAACATCGAATTAACAAGTGTTTGATAATTGACAATAAAATTACTTGAGTGTTGACGAGTGTGGTCCAAAACCCTACCTACTTTTGTAAAAATATATTATAGTTGCAATTCTCAATGGACGCAAAATCCATAATTTGCCATTCGTTTTAGATCGAACTCCTTGTCAATCCGCTTTGTATATGTTCTAACTTCTACATCAAGTTAGTATTTTTTATTCGTGATGAAATTCTTACAAGTTCATATCTTATTTAGAGAACTTGCACAATGTTTCTCTCTTTAATTCCCTTTATAAAACATTAGTGAGCATCAAAATTCATTATAAACGAGTTTATAAAATATTTTCAAAAAATTAAACTATTTTTATGATCAACATATTTTGCAAGTTTTACTAGTATCAAAAATTTTGAATACCACGGCTGCTACCAATTATGGTACTAATACATGTGAAACCACACGTATGGGTGATCAGCAGGAAAATTTCCCCTACTAATATTATCTCCGCCGCACATCTTTGTCGCACATTTCCTATCAATGTTACTCCCTCCGTTCCATTTTGATAGGCTTGATTTTCTTTTTCGCCCATCCCAAAATATAAGTTATTTTCCTTATTGGTATAAATATAACTTCTTCATTTCCTAATATACTATAATTTATTATGCATGGTTATTAATAAAAGTAAATTGTCATATTTAATATAAGGGTATATTGAGAAATACACAAATAAAATTTATTTTTCTAATAAATATTAATTTTAAATTCTTAATCCGTTGAAAATCAAATCATGGCTATCAAAATGAGACGGGTGGAGTATTAAAAAACAAAACAAAATAAAATATAAAAAGATCAGAATGCAAAATGATACTATTTAAGTACCAACTCGTCGACACTATTACACTTCATATTTTTAGGCTACATGCCAACACATGTGTTGATGGATCTAAATGAGGTATGGACTTTTCTACCTACTTAAATTGTGTATTTAATAATCAACTGATTGCTGGACCTACTCGATCTAATAATAGACCATATCTCTTGCTAGGTTGATCTATAAATAGAGATAAAACACACAAACATTCCATCAAAACCCTAAATAACCAAGTTTTTTATTTGTTCATAACAACAAAATGGGTTCCAAAACAGTTCTTCTCCCCGCCCTTCTCTCTATGTTACTTCTCATTGCATCTCAAGTGTCATCCCGAGATCTCTCGGAGACTTCCAATGGTGCGTAATAACAAAAATTTTAATCGTACAATAAATATAAATTAAATTTTATTACAAATATATTACAGTGTCAGCAACATATATGTTAACATTTTAACATCTAACGCGTGCTTTTGCAGCCGAGGAGACGAATTGAATGGGGTCGTTGGTGAGGCGAAGCACCAGGGTGGCAGATACGGAGGATACCACGGTGGACATGGAGGATATAATGGCGGTGGACGATATAATGGGGGTGGAGGATATAACGGGGGTGGAGGATATAATGGCGGTGGAGGATATAACGGGGGTGGAGGATATAACGGTGGTGGACACCATGGTGGCGGAGGTGGTTACTGCTACCACGGGTGCTGCGGCCATGGCTATCACGGTGGTTGCAGGTGCTGCACACATGCCGGTGAGAAACCGGATGCTGATTTTGAAGGGAAGCCTCAGAATTGAAAATCTACCGAAGAAATGGTGTGCTGTAATGTAATGGAATGTTAGCGTATGCGTGTATCTTAAGAATGAATAAGAGCTAGCATGAGTGATGTACATGATCCATGTGTAGTGGATTGATTGTGCGATTTAGCCCGCAGTTTGTGTAATAATTAATATATAATGCAATGGTATGCTTCTGTTTTGCATGATGAGTTTTGTTCTAATATCCTACAACGGTAGCAAAACAGTATATCCAACAAGGCACAAGGCGGAAGAAAAAATTATAAAAAATTGTAGGCCCCCACTTTTTGGGGGTGTGGGGGGCTGTGTCTGTAGAGTTGGTACCTATAACGGGTACCAGATCATGGGCGTTGCATGATAACATCTTGTGTCTATATATCGCTAGAGGCAGTCCGAATTATAAGCGAAATAGGACCGTTTAGGGCCCCAAAAAATTCAGAATACTTAGCTTAGGGCCCAAAAAAAATTCAAAATACTCAATTTTTTTCTCTTTTACTTGTATAATATAAAAGGCTCCAATACCCAAATTTAATATTAAACGTTGAACAAAAATCCATATCTGATGGTATTCATTGAAGAAGACATGGTGAAATAAATTGATATTAAAAGTTTGATTATGGATTTTGTATCTAAAACTACTAGAAAAGTAAATTTGATATGAAATATAGTGGATTTTCTAGCATCTTTTATACATTTTTTTTTTATTTTTTCTTCGTTATATATAAATTTAATTCTAGCATTGATAGGGCCCCAAAAAAATTTCCGCCGAGGGCCTCCGAATCTTTGGCGCCTCTTATTACCAACTCGTAATATGTGATAAAATTAATGTGGGATGTGTAATTGATCTTATCCGTACTCTCTTTTATGAACAAAAATATATAATATATACAAATCAATATGATATATCATACACGTTTAAATTTCTAATTTTTCTCTCATTTAACATAAAAATGAGAGGTAAAATTAAGAATTATGTGTATAAGAAAAATTTGTGTACATGTACTTATAATATTACTCTATATGAAAATTTTAAGTAAGATACGGACTTTATGAAAAGTTTAAGATATGGACTTTATATTATCACGTGGAATATTTAGAATGGAATAATAAACTCGTAAAAAGAATTAAATATTTATGATCATTAAATTTTATCTTATGTCTAACGAGTCATATGCGATCACGTAAGATACTAATTCCACAATTGTAAAAGATCTTTAATTATCACCCCTTTCATAATGAAACTAATCGTTGTGAAATATTGCTCGAAGAAGAGTATATATCTTTTGAAAAAATTGTGAACGACAAGAAGCACAACCATCCATATGCAGAACTAGGAGCAACTTTATTGCTTATAACATGGATGTGGATTGGATAAGAAAGATAGAAAGATGATGATTATTTTAATTGAAAATGAATAGAAAAAAAAATGAGAGTAGTAGAGGCAAATTCAAAAATAATAATAGAAGATGTTGACAGATGTCTATTTTGTTGACATGACAGTGGAATTAAAGAAAGGAAAATGGGAAAAAATGAGAAAATTGATTTTAAAAAGAATAAAAATTGAAAGAAATAGGTAAATAGGTGGAACATATGCCAAAATATATAATATAATCTTTGTCTCTTTTCTATATATATATATATATATATATATATATATCTATATATATCTATGTATGTATATATGCTCATCCACATCCATATTAGCACTATATATTTATTATTATTATTATTATTATGGCTTGCTTAGAATTAAAAATCATATTCGCATTAAAAATGCGCTAAAAGTTTTACATGGACTCCAAGGAATGCTAACGAGTCATATTATCGATCGAGTGTGTTGAATTACTGAACTCAAGATTTAAATGTCATCTTAAAATTTAAACTGAGACCGTATACATACTGAATAGGAGCAGGCCCGGTTTTGCCTTGAGGCCCGTGAGGCGACTGTCTCAGGCCCAGCGGCATTTGGGGCCCATTTTTAATTTGATTTACATCTGCAGTATAATTATAAATAGTAAACGTTTTCCCCTAGTATCAAAGGATGGCTTCTGGTGTAGCAGTAGACAGTGTGTTTTATTGGAGCGACCAGGTTCGATTCTTATGGACTGCATATGGACATTTTCAATTTTTAAAACTCCCTTCACTAAAAGTTTGCATGCATAATTATATTCCACCATCATATTTTTTCAATATATATATCATCATGTGAAAAAAATTTTCAAACTTTTAAATAAAATTTGCATTTCTCACATTGTTAAATCTCAAATCTCTCATGCAAGATCTTTAAAAAAAAGGGAAAAGAAGTGTTAAAAATTAATTTTTCTTCATATCACAAAACACTATATTTAATATGTATTCCAATATTTAGAAATTTTATTTTGTTCTAGTGGTGAAAACACTCCATTATTGATGAACAGTATGAACTTCATGACAATGATTTTAGAATTGTAAATTATAATTTGCGTCGGGATAAAGCTAAATTATTAAAAATTTTATTAATATTTTTCCTTCAATAGCAAAAAGTAAGAAATATTTTATCTTTTTACTATTATATTATAACGATAAACAAGGTCTCATAGAGATTTTTTTTTCATTTTTTCATTATTATTGTATTTTCAATTAACTATTAATTTTTTTTATAATGCATTCATAAATTTTCATAGTTTTTACCGTTTAATAATGTGGCCCATTTTAATAAATTGCCTCAGGCCTCCAAAAACACAGAACCGGCACTGAATAGGAGGCAATTTCAGTAATATATACAAATGTGTGTCATGTGTTATTTTATTTTAATCCTACAGGTACCAAGGCATGGACTAAGTCTATATATGTATGAGATTTTTTAGAAAATCATTTTTGATCAGTGATGGTTGAAGATTAAAAAAAATCCGATTAAGAAAAATCTAACTCTATAGAAAAATAAAAGAGTATCCAGGCAAAGTGCCTAAATGACAGTAGCATGCCTAGGCAAATTGCTTTAATTATTTAATTTATTATACTTTCTTTATTTGATATTGTTTTCTTTACTTTACTTTTTTATATTTATTTTATTTTTTATATGTATCCTAATTTTTGAATTAATTTATATAATTTTTAATTCTTTTATATTTAGTGTTGTATGCATTAATGAAAATGTGAAATGAGATCAAAGTTACATTCTGAAAACGAGAATTAACATTTTCTATATAAATTTTCATTTTTGGATATTACATTTTAATTATTATTATTATTATTATTATTATTATTATTATTATTATTATTATTATCATCATCATCATCATCATCATCATCATCATCATCAAAAGTCAAAGTACCAACTTAGGGTATGTTTGGTAAGTATACTAAGCTAGCTTATAACTTATTTGAGAGCTTAGAAGTTCCTCCTATTCAAATAAGCTCTGTTTGGTTGGAAGTGCTTATTTGAAAAGTAGAGCTTATTTGAAAAGTTTTTTTTACTAATTTTTCAAATGAGCTCATGAGCTTTTAATTTTTTATTCCATTTTTACCATTTTCTTTTTGCAAAATATATATATATATATATATATAATTATTTTAAATATGTTTCGATGATTTTGTTTTTCTGACCTAACTTTTCAGCTAATTTTCTCTACACTAATATTTAAATCAATTAGTTTTTCAAATATCCGCTATAAGGTATAAGTTATAAGCTCTCAATTGACTTATTAGCTATAAGTTAGCTTATCAGCTTGTTTTATCAAATATACCCTTAGTACACTGCCACGTAGGTAGTGGTTTTCTTTTTTTAAAAAAAATTCATATTTAAAAAATTAAATAAAAAACCTCTTTTTTAATTTTTACCACTTTAGAAGTGTAATTTTCGTGTTTTAAATAGTTTTCATGGGTAAGTGCATTGAACGATTTACATAGTGGGTAAATTTTTAAAGATCAAATAGTAAGTAAAATAATTAGATTTATAATGAATAATTTATTAATTAGAAAAGAAATAGAAAGTGATAACTTTCGTGCTCTATTTCATCATTTTGCAAGCCAATTAAAAAAATTGTTAAAATTATCATTTAATCATTTCTTCATTTTTTTCAAAAAATTACAAGATATTTAGGGAAAAAAAGTGATTTTTGAAAATATGTGCATCTAACTACCCGGAGAATTTCATTTCGTTTATTGGTGCGTTCCAAAGCTTCAAGTTCGTCGTCGAAGTCAATTATCTGCTCGAGAATAAGATCTTCTATACAATAGTTACATGACTTTAATGGTGTGTATGATATGGATTATTAAGTAAAAAAATATATATATATGTGGTTGAGAAGTAACACTAAAAGAGGTATTAATAAATATATAAAAAAATGTCAAATCAATGTATAAGTAGATTGAAAACGATGGGCTAGAAGAAGTCAAGTTAATTAATTTGAATCAAGCAAGGCTTAAAATTATTCTTCTTACAAATTATTTCACTTCAATAAATGCAAGTATACTCTCAATTTTTATCGCCACAGATAATTAAAGATTTATAGTTCATCAAGACAATCGTTGGTTTTAAAAAATTTAAAAATATAGAAAATAATAATAATAATAACAATAATAATAATAATAATAATAAATCTTGTCCAAATAAATGTCTGCCTTTATTTACCAACGCAGATAGCAAATATTATATCAAATCATAAATGGAAACTTTTTCGAGATTTATAACATTAATATACTATCAATTTGTTCTTAATAAATTAATATTTAAGATTTTTTAGATTATGAATAATTTACCATCCAACATGATTCTTTTGCTCCTTTCGAATCAACCACGCCTTCACATATTCTTCTATTCATTTTACTGGTCAGGTTTATAATTAATGACGAGCAGTTTTGTACGTCCAACATCGTTGTGTTGCCTAGCGTGATGAGTTAATAGCATTGAAATTTTTTGGTTACTTTAGTTGCTAAAGGATTTTGTAGCAATTAAATTAGCAGTGATTAGTACTTTTGCGAAATGGTACTATAAAGTTCTGGAGAATTTTGTTGACGGAGCTCGGGTTCTTGTACCTAATTTTTGTTTCATATTTTAAAGAACTGTCTTTGTAAATAAGTAGTTCATCACGAGGAACACTAGTCACTAGAGATATTATAACGACAATAATCATAATAAACAATGCATGCTTAGAAAGATTTTTACAGTCAGAGATATATAAGAGTGATGCAAGGTATCCACAGAAAAATTATGTGGATACTATCCATACCCTAATAGGCGTATGGGCCCCCCACTTTTTTGGATGGGGGGACATTATGATTATTTATCCACACTCTCTATTAAGGTATGGATGTCTCCACACATTTTTGTGTGTGGAGACTTAGCATTATTCTTTAAACCATCAAAATAAATGATATGTAAAGAGGAGTCACAGTGCGTCGCAAAATATGTGGAAAAAATGAAGCATACGTAGTTACCAATGGGTGGTTCAATTACTATTCAACCGATGGAAGTGATTGCACACAGCCACCCAGCCGGTGGAAAACTCTGCCAATTCAACTCACAGCATAAGCATATTGGAATGATAAATAATTCAACTCGTATATAGTATGCGCAGTTATGATCACCTAACCTACCCACATGTGGGTATGTTAATATACATATATGTTGATGTGCTAATTTATTAATGATTGACATCAATGTATAGATCACATAATAAATTACTAATAAATTGGTATATCAGCATGTGAGTATATTAACTTTCCAACATAATGGTATGTCCAAGATCTTGTAGCTAAGAATTATATATAATGTCTCATTGGCAATTAATAAAAATAAACAGAACTCAATCTAGCAAACCCCCTCCACCACACATATCATGTTAGAGCAATGCAATGAAAAAGATACATAACTTCTTTAAAATCAGGAAAATAGAGTCCCAAATACCAGACTATCGTTTGAAGCAAGTAGAAGCAAAACTATCTCACTTGAGTAAATCCTCTATCCATCAATCTCTTGTATGGTCATTTTTAACCATATCACATCTATTATTAAAGTAGCTATACGTATCATGTAAATTATTGTGACTACATAAACATTAAATCGTATTTTTTGATATCCAATAATCTGTTAAAAGATTTGATGTTATTTATATTCTTAACATAAAATTACGAGACACAATTTTGATAGAACGGTGGCTTTAATTAGAAACGAGCACAAGATAACCAAAATTGCTTCCCTTTTTTTTTTGTGAAAAGCAATCAAAGTTTTCTTTTTCTTTTTTTTTTTTACCAAAAAGAAGATCTTTAATTGTACATTTAAAATTACTAATCAAATTTATTGAGAAACAATGAGTCAATGATCACCACGTCATATTCGAATGGAAAAGTAATTTTTACAATTGTTTTCTTTTATATGGAAATACAAGTTTGAATATCGCTTGATATATATAAATTAATAAATCTATTTTTTCTTTCATTATTTTCAATCATTTATATATTGATTATTATTTTTATATCTTTTTTGATTTTTATAATTTATTTATCTACACATCTGGCAACTAAATTGGATTTATTTGAATTTAGTATGTGTTCGTTTCCACTTATTTTCACCTAAAAATTACATACTATTAAAAATCAAAGTCAAACATCAATATCAACCACACATTTCACATCATCACTCATTATTATCCACACATTTCGTGGGCCCCGCCACTACACTCCACTTTTAACAAAATTTTAAACAAAAATAAATACACACGAACACACGATTAATTGGTCGTATCAAACAAGCCACCCTTTATCAGAGGTGGCACATAATTAAATGAAGACTTTCTTCCCCGTCCTAAAATAAATATGTGTGCAAACGTGGCTGTTCTGTCCACAATGTCAAAAGTCGGCTGGAAAATAACAGGTGAACGAGACCCCTCGCCATGGTTGACTAACTTCAACAATGTCATATGTTGTAAGCACGCTTGTCCCACTAGTTTTGATTCAGTGATTAATTTGGGCATTTTAATGTGTTTATAATATAATAGTTAATATGAATAATAGGATATAATATGTTATTTATATATGAAATCATAATATGATATGTTATCACATCGTGATTTGTGACATTATGATTTGAGCAAGTTAAGATATATATATACATTGGACACTGAATCAAAATTAGTGGGGACCATCGATTAATTGGAATTATTTGAAAGTTTGTTTTCTTCCATTATTATTTTTAACTGTTTATCATTTTAATTTGATAATTTTTATTTATTTTTAATTTTTAAAATTTTCAACCACAATTTCAAATCATTTATTCTATAGTCCCAAATAAATATATCCTCCTATTTCCTTATTTTTATTATATTTAAAAAGTGATAACAACCGTTGAAAACCACGATATTCATATGTGGTCATGTATATAAATTCCGAAAAAAAAATCTGAGGGAGTTTAATAGATCGCAAAATTATTGAGAGAATATCTAATAATTATTGATTTAAATGTGAAGACAGTGTATAAAAATATTATGTATATTTAATATTATCCATCAAAGAATGTGCACAAAATCATATTGAAAAATGTGCACAAAATAATATTTAAAAATTATCGAAATGATATTATGAATGATTTAAAAATAACAATCCCTAAATACTGTTACACTGTACGTGCGAGAAAGGCGTAAAAATTCAGGAGCTAATTAACACGTTCCGCATTTTTTTGTCAAAGTTTTCTGAATGAGCCATTTTTTGTCAAAGCTACTTGCTAGGGAAAGGACAAAAAATGAGTTAATGCTATGTCTCGTCTGATTTATCCGTACTGTGCCAAGAAACACTGGGACCCCGGCGCCCGTACCTTTGAATTCTTGAAGTAAATATAGGACGTGTTTGCTGACATCTGAAGTAAGTAGAATTTTCATTTATAAGTTTTGGCAATGGCGGGGGTTGATTGCATATTTTTATTTTATCAATCAATTTTTTTTCCTTTTGTAAAATTATACATATAATAGTTTCAAAATAATGTTGACGAGCCACGTGCAACGCACGTAGCTCCTACTAGTCAATTATAAATGTATTTATAAACTATTTTTGAAAAATTAAACTATTCATACATATTAACATATTTTGTAAGTTTTACCAGTATTTAAAAAAAAAACATTAGTACCAAATGCAGCAACCAGTTATTGTACTAGTGAGCGCAGGTGAAACCGTATGTTGGCGCCATGTGATTTTATATATGAAAATCACATATGGTTTTACATATATTGATACCAACACATGGTATTAGGGTGTGTTTGATAGGATCCCGGGAAAGGAAATTCCAGGAAAACGTTTTCCTGGAAAACGGATTCCCTACCTTTTCCTTGGATTGAGTTTTCAGGAAAATTATAATTTTTGTGCTTTAAACGCTTGTACTTGGAAAACGTTTTCCTGGAAAAAAAAATCAATCAAACACCCAAAGTTGAAAAAAATGGTTAGAAAATTCGTTTTCCAGGAATATTTTTATGCCATCAAACACACCTTTAGAAAATTTCCCCTACTAACGTTATTCTTGGCGCATCTTTGTCAACACACATTTCCTATATATCAATGTTATTAAAAAACAAAACAAAGTAAAATATAAAAGATGAGGATACATAACAATGCTATTTAAGTACCTTATGGATTACACTTCATATTTTTAGGCTACATATATGTGTGATGTGTCGATGGATCTAGATAAGGTATGGACTTTTCTACTTACTTAAAATTAAATTGTGTATTTAATAATAAAGTTTCTTAACTGTTCACGACAACAAAATGGCTTCCGAAACGATTCTTCTACTCGTCCTTCTCTCTATGGTTCTTCTCATTGCATCTCAAGCATCATCCCAAGGTCTCTCGGAGACTTCCAATGGTATATACGTAATAACAAAAGTTTTCATCGTACATTAAAAATAAAATTTTGTTACAGATATATATATTACAGTTTCGTCAGCATGTTAACATTTTAATAACATCTAACACGTGCTCTGTCTCCCGAATGGGGTGATAATGAATGGGGTCATTGGAGAGGTGAAACACCAGGGAGGTGGATATGGAGGATACCCTAGTGGACGTGGAGGATATAATGCCGGTGGAGGATATAACACGTGCTTTGCCAGCTGAGGAGATGAATGGGTTCGTTGGATATGGACGTGGAGGATATAATCGTGCGTGGTGGTGGTCGACATGGAGCAGATTACGGTGGAGGAGGATTACCAGGGTGGAGGACACCATGGTGGCTGAGGTGGTGGTTATTGCAGCCACGGGTGCTGTGGCCAGAGCTACCACGGAGGTGGTTGCAGGTGCTGCACATATTCTGGGGACAAGGTGGATGCTGATTTTGAAGGAAAGCCCAGAAGTGAAAGTCTACCTAGGAAATGGCGTGTTTTGTTGTAACGCAATGTTGGTGTATGTATAGCTCTTAAGAATGAATAGGAGCGAGCATCAGTGATGTACATGATCCATGTGGATTGGATTGATTGTGCCATTTAGGCCGCAGCAAGCCCTCAGTTGTGTAAGAATAAAGCTTGTGGTACACATTTTGTGTGTACCACACAATTGCCACACCCTAATAGAGGTGTGGCGTACATCATCTGGACTATAACGCCGAAAGTGAGTGTCACGCTCTATTAATACACAGATTTGCCACACACAAATATGTGTGTACATCTAGCAAAGCTCGTTATGTAAGAATAATGCATGTTATGCTTTTGTTTTGCATGATAATATCTTGTCTATATATATATATATATAGCTGATCCGTACTATGAGGTAAAATTTATGCGGGACATGGGTACTCTTAAGTGATCATAATCATACTCTCTTATATGAAATAAAAATGTCACAAATATACACAAATATATATGACATATCATACATATATATTTAAATTTTTAATTTTGTCCATCATTTAACATAACAATGAGAGGTAAAATTAAGAATTAAGGCTTATTGTTGGTGTTACTTAACTAATCCATGTATGATCAAGTATCATCTATACTTCATTTCAACCACACACACATTTCCCAAAATAATATTAACCACACATTTTTACACGGAATACCGCGCGGAACAACTAAACCCCCAATCAAACAAGGCCTAAGTGTATATAATATAGATTTGTGTGTATTTATAAATTAATCAATATGAAAAGTTCCAATAAGATATGGACAGTTAATATTATCAACTAGAATATTTAATATTTAGAACGAAATAAACTCATAAGACGAATCAGATAGTACAGATCATCAAATTTTATAATCTTACACCTAACAAGTTATATGCCATCACATCACAATACTAACTCCCCAATCTTGAAAGAACTTTAAGTATCACCCTTTGTGATGAAATTAATCATTGTGAAATGCTCAAGAATAGTATGGTCTGAAAAAAAATTGTATACAACAAAACAAAACACAACCGTCGGTATGTAGAACTAAGAGCATCTTTATTGTTAATATATGGATTGTGGATGTAGATTTGATGAGGAAGATAGAGAGATTGTGATTATTTTAATTAAAATGAATGAAACGATGAATAGAGACAAAAAGAAGGGAAATGTGAAAAAGATGAGAGATGTAAAAATAAATTTAAAATAGTAATAAAATAGTAATAGAAAATGTCTAAACGGATGTCTAATTATAGATGTGGCACGAGAATTGAGGAAGAAAAAATGGGGAAACATTGAGATAAAAATTAGAAAATAATGTTAAAAAGAATCCAAAATATGCATTTGGGAGGGTGTTCTCAGCATGAAATTTAATCGATTTTAGAAATCTATAAAATGCTAAGTATTTTCAATTTAAAATTCTATAGATTCCACACAAATTTAGTTTTCTCAATTTGAAATTCTCTAGATTCTATAATTCCAATTTTCTTATGAATTCTTGTGGATTTTATTAAATGGTGGATGGATTTCTGTGGATTCTTATGGATTTTAAATCTAATCATACACTTATACTAAATTCAAAACTATTTCATAATTATTCGTAAAATTCAAATTGATGGAAACTTTTGTTTTTTCCTTCATCTCCATATTGTTTGAAAATTACATTATATTCGATCTAAGCAAAATAAATGACCAAATGTTTTAAATGGGATATTATCACGATGTAAGCAAGTCGTAATATAATGTTGTAAATCTAAATATTCGTACATATTTTATTATCTTTGTCCAAATAGTTAAAAAATAATGAATATATTTTCTTTCTTTCTTTCTTTCTTTCTTTCTTTCTTTTTTTTTTTTTTTTTTTGGCGAAGAAAGACAAGCTTATAGATTATACTTTCTAATGAGGTAGTTCAAACATTTTTACTTCTTGCTTCTTTTTTTTAATGATCAAGTTTAAAGTTGTGTAGCCAATATCCATATGGTCTGATGGCATCCTAGTGAGCTTTCCACACTGTTGATTAAAAGGGTCGATTGCTATCCCTTGCAATCCATTTGTAATGACAAATTTTTTTTAAAGTAAGAATTTTTTTTTTTTAATGTCAAGTTCACATTCAACTTGTGCAAAAAAGTTTCAATAAAATAAAACATAAAAAATAAAATAAAAAAGCTGCTCAAGATTTCAATTTACAAATCAACATATATATATATATATATATATATATATATATATATATATAAGATTAGTAAATTCTTAATGATTTTAAAAATAAATAAAAACAAAAAAGAAAAGTAGATTATGAATTTTTTCCCATTAGTTCGTATTTGTGTTACTTTATTCTATCCCAAAATTTATCTCATAGATTGTATTACTATAATAACAAACTCAATTGAAGATATATGAAAAGTTACGAAATTCTAATATCCATTATCGAGATACTTTAAATTCAACAAATTTCATTAAAATCTATTGAAATCCACAGAAGTCTATGACATAAAATTTCATTAGAATATGAAGAATTCTATGTAATTCTATTAAAATCTACAAATTACATGAAAATTCATAAATTGTATAAAATTCATAAAATTTCATGTTAAGAACACCATTGTCTCTTCTCTATGCGTATCCACATCCATATTGGCATTAAAAATAGTTTTACATCGACTCCAAGGAATGATTTAATGATTGAGTTCTTGATAACTAGAGTTATCAAGTTTGTTGTCTCAAGATTTACATGTCATCTTAAAAGATAATTAACTGATATGGAATACATAATTAATAGGAGGCCACTGCAGTAATACAGATGTATTGTATCCTATGTTATTTTATTATAATCCTCAAGGTACGATGGCAGCGACTATAATAAGTGTAGAATTTATAGAAAATTATTTTTGAATGTATGGTTGAAGATTAAGAAAAAGTAAATATATATATATATATATATATACCCTTTCTAATTTCGTTTCAATTGGCACATTCAAGAGCTTCAAGTTAGTAGTCATATTCAATTATCTGCTCGAAAATAAGATCTTGTATACAATAGTTACATGAAGTTAAGGAGGGTGTTCTCAACATAGAATTTCATGGAATTCAGAAATCCATATAATTTCAGGTGTTCTCAATTTAGAATTCTATGGATTCTATACAAATCCAATGTTCTGAATTTGGAATTCTGTGAATTCCATAAAAATCTGGGGTTCTCAATTGCTCATGGAATCCTATGGATTTCATTAAATTGTGGAATTCTATGGATTTTTATGAATTTTTAAGTTAAAAATACACTAACCAAATTCTTCCCAAAATCCCACCTCCCACCCTCGGATTCTCATGGAATTCACGAATTTTCATTTTTTCTCTAAAAATCTTTTAGACCTACATAATCAACTAAATTATAATCATAAATTGAAAAAATATGTTTTCCATTACCATTATAATTTCAAAACAGTTGCACCATAATTAGCTTATGCAAATATACAAATATATATATATATATATATATATATATATATATATATAATAACAATACACATATTTATTGTTCATTGCTCTAATTTTTGAAAAATTATATAATATCCAATCCATAAAAATGAAATTTAATGGATGAGATGCAATATAATTAATATTGATAATTTCATAATTGTTAGTAAATAAAATTATTAGTAAGTCCAAATAAACTGAAACTTGTGATTTTTCATATATTGCTCAACTTTTAATGGCCTTTTCTTTACTTTTTTCTTTTTTTTTTTTTTTGTTTTTTATTTTTGTGATCTAGTAACAACCATCCAAATGAATTTTCCGGCCCCTTGATTATTCTACTCTAATAGCAAAAAAAATATATAACAAATTCTACTAAAATCCATGGAAATCTATAAAATTCAGTGACATAGAATTTCATAAGAATGTAAAGGATTCTATGGAATTCTATTAAAATCCATGAAATTCTATAAAGCCAAAAAAATTCATATAATTCCATGTTGAGAACACCCTCCTAAG